>JAPYXD010000656.1:0-26447 GCA_030998225.1 Diplolepis rosae | reverse complement strand
ACTTGGCCACTCTTTTCAGGACAGGCTTCGTCTAACTCGCGTATTACGAAGCCACATATGTATTTATATCACTCATGAGACCATTAGAACTCGCGCATTACTTGATCACCTTACATAAAGTCAGAGTCCGGAAATCTTTCGTATTACTTGGCCACTTTAGAAAAATTCTTATCTGCTAAGAACTCGCGCCTTACTTGGCCACTCTTTTCAGGACAGGCTTCGTCAAACTCGCGTATTACAAGGCCACTTAGGTATATATATCAGTCATTAGGTCCATTGAACTCGCGCATTACTAGATCACCTTACTTAAAGTCAGAGTCCGGAAATCTTTCGTATTACTTGGCCACTTTAGGAAAATTCTTATACTGCTAAGAACTCGCGCCTTACTTGGCCACTCTTTTCAGGACAGGCTTCGTCTAACTCGCGTATTACAAGGCCACTTAGGTATTTAAATCAGTCATTAGGTCCATTGAACTCGCGCATTACTTGGTCACCTTACTTTCAGTCAGAGTCCGGAAATCTCGTGTATTAGTTGGCCACTTCATAACAATTCTTAAACACCTAAGAATTCGCGCATTACATGGCCACTCTTTTCAAGACAGACTTCGTTTATCTCGCGTATTACAACGCCACTTATGTATTTATATCAGGCATTAGGTCCATTGAACTCCGCATTACTTGATCACCTTACTTAGAGTCAGAGTCCGGAAATCTCGCGTATTACTTGGCCACTTTATAAAAATTCGTATACTCCTATGAATTCGCGTATTACTTGGCCACCTAACTCTAAGTCAGAGTTCGGAAATCTCGCGTATTAGTTTGGCCACTTTATAACAATTCTCTTACTCCTAAGAATTCGCGCATTACTTGGCCACTCTTATTCAAGACAGACTTCGTTTAACTCGCGTATTAGTTGGCCACTTTATAACAATTCTTATACTCCTAAGAATATCGCGCATTACTTGGTCCACCTTACTTAGAGTCAGAGCCGGAAATCTCGCGTATTACTTGGCCACTTTAGAAAAATTCTTATACTGCTATGAACTCGCGCCTTACTTGGCCACTCTTTTCAGGACAGGCTTCGTCTAACTCGCGTATTACAAGGCCACTTCGGTATTTATATCAGTCATTAGGTCCATTGAACTCGCGCATTACTTGATCACCTTACTTAAAGTCAGAGTCCGGAAATCTTTGCGTATTACTTGGCCACTTTAGAAAAATTCTTATGCTGCTTAGAACTCGCGCCTTACGTGGCCACTCTTTTCAGGACAGGCTTCGTCTAACTCGCGTATTACAAGGCCACTTAGGTATTTATATCAGTCATTAGGTCCATTGTACTCGCGCATTACTTGATCACCTTACTTTCAGTCAGAGTCCGGAAATCTCGTGTATTAGTTGGCCACTTCATAACAATTCTTAAACACCTAAGAATTCGCGCATTACATGGCCACTCTTTTCAAGACAGACTTCGTTTATCTCGCGTATTACAACGCCACTTATGTATTTATATCAGGCATTAGGTCCATTGAACTCGCGCATTACTTGATCACCTTACTTTAAGTCAGAGTCCGGAAATCTCGTGTATTAGTTGGCCACTTCATAACAATTATTATACACCTAAGAATTCGCGCATTACTTGGCCACTGTTTTCGAACAGTATTCGTTTATCTCGCGTATTGCCTGGCTATAAAAATTCTTATACTCTAAGAACTCGCGCATTACTTGGCCACCTTACTTAGAGTCAGAGTCGGAAATCTCGCGTATTACTTGGCCACTTTATAAAAATTCTTATACTCCTATGAATTCGCGTATTACTTGGCCACCTTACTTTAAGTCAGAGTTCGGAAATCTCGCGTATTACTTGGCCACTTTATAAAAATTCTTATACTCCTATGAATTCGCGCATTACTTGGCCACACTTATCAAGACAGACTTCGTTTAACTCGCGCATTACTTGGCCACTCTTTTCAGGACAGGCTTCGTCTAACTCGCGTATTACGAGGCCACATATGTATTTATATCACTCATGAGACCATTGAACTCGCGCATTACTTGATCACCTTACTTAAAGACAGAGTCCGGAAATCTCGTATTACTTGGCCACTTCAGAACAATTCTTATCTCCTAAGAACTCGCGCATTACTTGGCCACTCTTTTCAGGACAGGCTTCGTCCAACTCGCGTATTACGATGGCCACTTATATTATATCATTCATTAGACCCATTGAACTCGCGCATTACTTGATCACCTTACATAAAGTCAGAGTCCGGAAATCTTGCGTATTACTTGGCCACTTTAGAAAAATTCTTATACTGCTAAGAACTCGCGCCTTACTTGGCCACTCTTTTCAGGACAGGCTTCGTCTAACTCGCGTATTACAAGGCCAATTAGGTATTTATATCAGTCATTAGGTTCATTGAACTCGCGCATTACTTGATCACCTTACTTAAAGTCAGAGTCCGGAAATCTTGCGTATTACTTGGCCACTTTAGAAAAATTCTTATACTGCTAAGAACTCGCGCCTTACTTGGCCACTCTTTTCAGGACAGGCTTCGTCTAACTCGCGTATTACAAGGCCACTTAGGTATTTATATCAGTCATTAGGTCCATTGAACTCGCGCATTACTTGATCACCTTACTTTAAGTCAGAGTTCGGAAATCTCGCGTATTAGTTGGCCACTTCATAACAATTCTTAAACACCTAAGAATTCGCGCATTACTTGGCCACTATTGTCAAGTCAGACTTCGTTTATCTCGCGTATTACAACGCCACTTATGTATGTATATCAGTCATTAGGTCCATTGAACTCGCGCATTACTTGATCACCTTACTTAAAGTCAGAGTCCGGAAATCTCGTGTATTAGTTGGCCACTTTATAACAATTCTTATACTCCTAAGAACTCGCTCATTACTTGGCCACCTTACTTAGAGTCAGAGTCCGGAAATCTCGCGTATTACTTGGCCACTTTATAAAAATTCTTATACACCTAAGAATTCGCGCATTACTTGGCCACTCTTATCAAGACAGACTTCGTTTATCTCGCGCAATACTTGGCCACTTTAGAAAAATTCTTATACACATAAGAATTCGCGCATTACTTGGCCACTCTTATCAAGACAGACTTCGTTTAACTCGCGCATTACTTGGCCACTCTTTTCAGGACAGTCTTCGTCTAACTCGCGTATTACGAGGCCACTTATGTATTTATATCATTCATGAGGTCCATTGAACTCGCGCATTACTTGATCACCTTACATGCAGTCAGAGTCCGGAAATCTCGCGTATTACTTGGCCACTTTAGAAAAATTCTTATACTCCTAAGATCTCGCGCATTACTTGGCCACTCTTTTCAGGACAGGCTTAGTCTAACTCGCGTATCACAAGGCCACTTATGTATTTATATCAGTCATTAGGTCCATTGAACTCGCGCATTACTTGATCACCTTACTTAAAGTCAGAGTCCGGAAATCTCGTGTATTAGTTGGCCACTTCATAACAATTCTTATACTCCTAAGAATTCGCGCATTACTTGGCCACTCTTTTCAAGACAGACTTCGTTTATCTCGCGTATTACTTGGCCACTTATAACAATTCTTATACTCCTGAGAACTCGCGCAATACTTGACCACCTTACTTAAATTCAGATTCCGGAAATCTTGCGTATTACTTGGCCACTTTAGAAAAATTCTTATACTGCTGAGAATTCGCGCATTATTGGCCACTCTTTTCAGGACAGGCTTCGTCTAACTCGCGTATTACAAGGCCACTTATGTATTTATATCAGTCATTAGGACCATTGAACTCGCGCATTACTTGATCACCTTACATAAAGTCAGAGTCCGGAAATCTTGCGTATTACTTGGCCACTTTAGAAAAATTCTTATACTGCTAAGAACTCGCGCCTTACTTGGCCACTCTTTTCAGGACAGGCTTCGTCTAACTCGCGTATTACAAGGCCACTTAGGTATTTATATCAGTCATTAGGTCCATTGAACTCGCGCATTACTTGATCACCTTACTTTAAGTCAGAGTTCGGAAATCTCGCGTATTAGTTGGCCACTTTATAGCAATTCTTAAACACCTAAGAATTCGCGCATTACATGGCCACTCTTTTCAAGACAGACTTCGTTTATCTCGCGTATTACAACGCCACTTATGTATTTATATCAGGCATTAGGTCCATTGAACTCGCGCATTACTTGATCACCTTACTTAGAGTCAGAGTCCGGAAATCTCGTGTATTAGTTGGCCACTTCATAACAATTTTTATACTCTAAGAACTCGCGCATTACTTGGCCACTCTTATCAAGACAGACTTCGTTTATCTCGCGTATTACTTGGCCACTTTATAACAATTCTTATACACCTAAGTATTCGCGCATTACTTGGCCACTCTTATCAAGACAGACTTCGTTGAACTCGCGCATTACTTGGCCACTCTTTTCAGGACAGTCTTCGTCTAACTCGCCTATTACGAGGCCACATATGTATTTATATCAGTCATGAGGTCCATTGAACTCGCGCATTACTTGATCACATAACATGAAGTCAGAGTCCGGAAATCTCGCGTATTACTTGGCCACTGTAGAAAAATTCTTATACTCCTAAGAATTCGCGCATTACTTGGCCACTCTTATCAAGACAGACTTCGTTTATCTCGCGTATTACAAGGCCACTTATGTATTTATATCAGTCCTGTAGGTCCATTGAACTCGCGCATCACTTGGCCACCTTACTTTAAGTCAGAGTCCGGAAATCTCGTGTATTAGTTGGCCACTTCATAACAATTCTTATACACCTAATAATTCGCGCATTACTTGGCCACTCTTTTTCACAGACAGACATTCGTTTATCTCGCGTATTACTTGGCTACTTATAAAAATTCTTATACTCCTACAGAACTCGCGCATTACTTGACCACCTTACTTAGAGTCAGAGTCCGGAAATCTCGCGTATTACTTGGCCACTTTATAAAAATTCTTATAGTCCTAAGAACTCGCGCATTACTTGGCCACCTTACTTAGAGTCAGAGTCCGGAAATCTCGTGTATTTGTTGGCCACTTCAGAACAATTCTTATACACCTAAGAATTCACGGATTACTTGGCTACTTATAAAAATTCTTATACTCCTAAGAACTCGCGCATTACTTGACCACCTTACTTAGAGTCAGAGTCAGGAAATCTCGCGTAATAATTGGCCACTTTATAAAAATTCTTTTACTCCTATGAATTCGCGTATTACTTGGCCACCTTACTTTAAGTCATAGTTCGGAAATCTCGCTTATTAGTTGGCCACTTTATAATAATTCTCTTACTCCTAAGAATACGCGCATTACTTGTCCACTCTTATCAAGACAGACTTCGTTTAACTCGCGCATTACTTGGCCACTCTTTTCAGGACAGG
Organism: Diplolepis rosae; assembly: GCA_030998225.1. Taxonomy (NCBI): domain Eukaryota; kingdom Metazoa; phylum Arthropoda; class Insecta; order Hymenoptera; family Diplolepididae; genus Diplolepis; species Diplolepis rosae. Next base: position 21,041 of record JAPYXD010000656.1, on the reverse strand, counting down.
CTTTGTCTAACTCGCGTATTACAAGGCCACTTAGGTATTTATATCAGTCATTAGGTCCATTGAACTCGCGCATTACTTGATCACCTTACTTAAAGTCAGAGTCCGGAAATCTTTCGTATTACTTGGCCACTTTAGAAAAATTCTTATACTGCTAAGAACTCGCGCCTTACTTGGCCACTCTTTTCAGGACAGGCTTCGTCTAACACGCGTATTACAAGGCTACTTAGGTATTTATATCAGTCATTGGGTCCAGTGAACTCGCGCATTACTTGGTCACCTTACTTTCAGTCAGAGTCCGGAAATCTCGTGTATTAGTTCGCCACTTCATAACAATTCTTAAACACCTAAGAATTCGCGCATTACATGGCCACTCTTTTCAAGACAGACTTCGTTTATCTCGCGTATTACAACGCCACTTATGTATTTATATCAGGAATTAGGTCCATTGAACTCCGCATTACTTGATCACCTTACTTAGAGTCAGAGTCCGGAAATCTCGCGTATTACTTGTCCACTTTATAAAAATTCGTATACTCCTATGAATTCGCGTATTACTTGGCCACATAACTCTAAGTCAGAGTTCGGAAATCTCGCGTATTAGTTTGCCACTTTATAACAATTCTCTTACTCCTAAGAATTCGCGCATTACTTGGCCACTCTATTCAAGACAGACTTCGTTTAACTCGCGTATTAGTTGGCCACTTTATAACAATTCTTATACTCCTAAGAATTCGCGCATTACTTGGCCACCTTACTTAGAGTCAGAGCCCGGAAATCTCGCGTATTACTTGGCCACTTTAGAAAAATTCTTATACTGCTATGAACTCGCGACTTACTTGGCCACTCTTTTCAGGACAGGCTTCGTCTAACTCGCGTATTACAAGGCCACTTCGGTATTTATATCAGTCATTAGGTCCATTGAACTTGCGCATTACTTGATCACCTTACTTAAAGTCAGAGTCCGGAAATCTTTGAGTATTACTTGGCCACTTTAGAAAAATTCTTATGCTGCTTAGAACTCGCGCCTTACGTGGCCACTCTTTTCAAGACAGACTTCGTTTATCTCGCGTATTACAACGCCACTTATGTATTTATATCAGGCATTAGGTCCATTGAACTCGCGCATTACTTGATCACCTTACTTTCAGTCAGAGTCCGGAAATCTCGTGTATTAGTTGGTCACTTCATAACAATTCTTAAACACCTAAGAATTCGCGCATTACATGGCCACTCTTTTCAAGACAGACTTCGTTTATCTCGCGTATTACAACGCCACTTATGTATTTATATCAGGCATGAGGTCCATTGAACTCGCGCGTTACTTGGCCACCTTACTATGAGTCAGAGTCCGGAAATCTCGCGTATTACTTGGCCACTTTATAAAAATTCTTATACTCCTAAGAATTCGCGCATTACTTGGCCACCTTACTATGAGTCATAGTCCGGAAATCTCGCGTATTATTTGGCCACTTTATAATAATTCTCTTACTCCTAAGAATTCGCGCATTAGTTGTCCACTCTTATCAAGACAGACTTCGTTTAACTCGCGCATTACTTGGCCACTCTTTTCAGGACAGGCTTCGTCTAACTCGCGTATTACGAGGCCACATATGTATTTATATCACTCATGAGACCATTGAACTCGCGCATTACTTGATCACCTTACATAAAGTCAGAGTCCGGAAATCTTTCGTATTACTTGGCCACTTTAGAAAAATTCTTATCTGCTAAGAACTCGCGCCTTACTTGGCCACTCTTTTCAGGACAGGCTTCGTCTAACTCGCGTATTACAAGGCCACTTATGTATTTATATCAGTCATGAGGACCATTGAACTCGCGCATTACTTGATCACCTTACATAAAGTCAGAGTCCGGAAATCTTGCGTATTACTTGGCCACTTTAGAAAAATTCTTATACTGCTAAGAACTCGCGCCTTACTTGGCCACTCTTTTCAGGACAGGCTTCGTCTAACTCGCGTATTACAAGGCCACTTAGGTATTTATATCAGTCATTAGGTCCATTGTACTCGCGCATTACTTGATCACCTTACTTTCAGTCAGAGTCCGGAAATCTCGTGTATTAGTTGGCCACATCATAACAATTCTTAAACACCTAAGAATTCGCGCATTACATGGCCACTCTTTTCAAGACAGACTTCGTTTATCTCGCGTATTACAACGCCACTTATGTATTTATATCAGGCATTAGGTCCATTGAACTCGCGCATTACTTGATCACCTTACTTTAAGTCAGAGTCCGGAAATCTCGTGTATTAGTTGGCCACTTCATAACAATTATTATACACCTAAGAATTCGCGCATTACTTGGCCACTCTTTTCAAGACAGAATTCGTTTATCTCGCGTATTACTTGGCTACTTATAAAAATTCTTATACTCCTAAGAACTCGCGCATTACTTGGCCACCTTACTTAGAGTCAGAGTCCGGAAATCTCGCGTATTACTTGGCCACTTTATAAAAATTCTTATACTCCTATGAATTCGCGTATTACTTGGCCACCTTACTTTAAGTCAGAGTTCGGAAATCTCGCGTATTAGTTGGCCACTTTATAATAATTCTCTTACTCCTAAGACTTCGCGCATTAGTTGTCCACTCTTATCAAGACAGACTTCGTTTAACTCGCGCATTACTTGGCCACTCTTTTCAGGACAGGCTTCGTCTAACTCGCGTATTACGAGGCCACATATGTATTTATATCTCTCATGAGACCATTGAACTCGCGCATTACTTGATCACCTTACATAAAGTCAGAGTCCGGAAATCTTTCGTATTACTTGGCCACTTTAGAAAAATTCTTATCTGCTAAGAACTCGCGCCTTACTTGGCCACTCTTTTCAGGACAGGCTTCGTCAAACTCGCGTATTACAAGGCCACTTAGGTATTTATATCAGTCATTAGGTCCATTGAACTCGCGCATTACTTGATCACCTTACTTAAAGTCAGAGTCCGGAATTCTTTCGTATTACTTGGCCACTTTAGAAAAATTCTTATACTGCTAAGAACTCGCGCCTTACTTGGCCACTCTTTTCAGGACAGGCTTCGTCTAACTGGCGTATTACAAGGCCACTTAGGTATTTAAATCAGTCATTAGGTCCATTGAACTCGCGCATTACTTGATCACCTTACTTTCAGTCAGAGTCCGGAAATCTCGTGTATTAGTTGGCCACTTCATAACAATTCTTAAACACCTAAGAATTCGCGCATTACATGGCCACTCTTTTCAAGACAGACTTCGTTTATCTCGCGTATTACAACGCCACTTATGTATTTATATCAGGCATTAGGTCCATTGAACTCGCGCATTACTTGAATACCTTACTTAGAGTCAGAGTCCGGAAATCTCGTGTATTAGTTGGCCACTTCATAACAATTTTTATACTCCTAAGAACTCGCGCATTACTTGGCCACCTTACTTAGAGTCAGAGTCCGGAAATCTCGTGTATTAGTTGGCCACTTCGCAATTCTTAAACACCTAAGAATTCGCGCATTACATGGCCACTCTTTTCAAGACAGACTTCGTTTATCTCGCGTATTACAACGCCACTTATGTATTTATATCAGTCATGAGGTCCATTGAACTCGCGCATTACTTGATCACATAACATGAAGTCAGAGTCCGGAAATCTCGCGTATTACTTGGCCACTGTTGAAAAATTCTTATACTACTAAGAACTCGCGCATTACTTGGCCACTCTTTTCAGGACAGGCTTCGTCTAGCTCGCGTATTACAAGGCCACTTATGTATTTATATCAGTCCTGTATGGTCCATTGAACTCGCGCATTACTAATCACCTTACTTTAAGTCAGAGTCCGGAAATCTCGTGTATTAGTTGGCCACTTCATAACAATTCTTATACACCTAAGAATTCGCGCATTACTTGGCCACTCTTTTCCAGACAAAATTCGTTTATCTCGCGTATTACTTGGCGACTTATAAAAATTCTTATACTCCTAAGAACTCGCGCATTACTTGACCACCTTGCTTAGAGTCAGAGTCCGGAAATCTCGCGTATTAATTGGCCACTTTATAAAAATTCTTTTACTCCTAAGAACTCGCGCATTACTTGGCCACCTTACTTAGAGTCCAGAGTCCGGAAATCTCGCGTATTACTTGGCCACTTTATAAAAATTCTGATACTCCTATGAACTCGCGCATTACTTGGCCACCTTACTTAGAGTCAGAGTCCGGAAATCTCGCGTATTACTTGGCCACTTTATAAAAATTCTTATACTCCTATGAATTCGCGTATTACTTGGCCACCTTACTTTAAGTCATAGTTCGGAAATCTCGCTTATTAGTTGGCCACTTTATAATAATTCTCTTACTCCTAAGAATACGCGCATTACTTGTCCACTCTTATCAAGACAGACTTCGTTTAACTCGCGCATTACTTGGCCACTCTACTCACTGGGACAGGCTTTGTCTAACTCGCGTATTACAAGGCCACTTAGGTATTTATATCAGTCATTAGGTCCATTGAACTCGCGCATTGCCAGATCACCTTACTTAAAGTCAGAGTCCGGAAATCCTTCGTATTACTTGGCCACTTTAGAAAAATTCTTATACTGCTAAGAACTCGCGCCTTACTTGGCCACTCTTTTCAGGACAGGCTTCGTCTAACACGCGTATTACAAGGCTACTTAGGTATTTATATCAGACATTGGGTCCATTGAACTCGCGCATTACTTGGTCACCTTACTTTCAGTCAGAGTCCGGAAATCTCGTGTATTAGTTCGCCACTTCATGTGGTCTTAAACACCTAAGAATTCGCGCATTACATGGCCACTCTTTTCAAGACAGACTTCGTTTATCTCGCGTATTACAACGCCACTTATGTATTTATATCAGGCATTAGGTCCATTGAACTCGCGCATTACTTGATCACCTTACTTAGAGTCAGAGTCCGGAAATCTCGTGTATTAGTTGGCCACTTCATAACAATTTTTATACTCCTAAGAACTCGCGCATTACTTGGCCACTCTTATCAAGACAGACTTCGTTTATCTCGCGTATTACTTGGCCACTTTATAACAATTCTTATACACCTAAGTATTCGCGCATTACTTGGCCACTCTTATCAAGACAGACTTCGTTGAACTCGCGCATTACTTGGCCACTCTTTTCAGGACAGTCTTCGTCTAACTCGCCTATTACGAGGCCACATATGTATTTATATCAGTCATGAGGTCCATTGAACTCGCGCATTACTTGATCACATAACATGAAGTCAGAGTCCGGAAATCTCGCGTATTACTTGGCCACTGTAGAAAAATTCTTATACTACTAAGAACTCGCGCATTACTTGGCCGCTTTCCTTTTCAGGGACAGGCTTCGTCTAACTCGCGTTTTACAAGGCCACTTATGTATTTATATCAGTCATTAGGTTTCATTGAACTCGCGCATTACTTGATCACCTTACTTAAAGTCAGAGTCCGGAAATCTCGTGTATTAGTTGGCCACTTCATAACAATTCTTATACACCTAAGAATTCACGGATTACTTGGCCACTCTTTTCAAGACAGACTTCGTTTATCTCGCGTATTACTTGGCTACTTATAAAAATTCTTATACTCCTAAGAACTCGCGCATTACTTGACCACCTTACTTAGAGTCAGAGTCCGGAAATCTCGCGTATTACGTGGCCACTTTATAAAAATTCTTATACTCCTAAGAACTCGCGCATTACTTGGCCACCTTACTTAGAGTCAGAGTCCGGAAATCTCGCGTATTACTTGGCCATTTTAGAAAAATTCTTATACTCCTATGAATTCGCGTATTACTTGGCCACTCTTATCAAGACAGACTTCGTTTAACTCGCGTATTACGAGGCCAGTTATGTATTTATATCAGTCCTGTGGTCCATTGAACTCGCGCATTACTTGGCCACCTTACTTTAAGTCAGAGTCCGGAAATCTCGTGTATTAGTTGGCCACTTCATAACAATTCTTATACACCTAAGAATTCGCGCATTACTTGGCCACTCTTTTCCAGACAAAATTCGTTTATCTCGCGTATTACTTGGCTACTTATAAAAATTCTTATACTCCTAAGAACTCGCGCATTACTTGCCCACCTTACTTAGAGTCAGAGTCCGGAAATCTCGCGTATTACTTGGCCATTTTAGAAAGAATTCTTATACTCCCTATGAACTCGCGCATTACTTGGCCACCTTACTTAGAGTCAGAGTCCGGAAATCTCGTGTATTAGATTGGCCACTTCATAACAATTCTTATACACCTAAGAATTCACGGATTACCTTGGCTACTTATAAAAATTCTTATACTCCTAAGAACTCGCGCCATTACTTGACCACCTTACTTAGAGTCAGAGTCCGGAAATCTCGCGTATTAATTGGCCACTTTATAAAAATTCTTTTACTCCCTATGAATTCGCGTATTACTTGGCCACCTTACTTTAAGTCATAGTTCGGAAATCTCGCTTACCGTAGTTGGCCAATACTTTATAATAATTCTCTTACTCCCTAAGAATACGCGCATTACTTACGCTCCACTCTTATCAAGACAAGACTTCGTTTAACTCGCGCATTACTTGGCCACTCTTTTCAGGACAGGCTTTGTCTAACTCGCGTATTACAAGGCCACTTAGGTATTTATATCAGTCATTAGGTCCATTGAACTCGCGCATTACTTGATCACCTTACTTAAAGTCAGGAAGTCCGGAAATCTTTCGTATTACTTGGCACACTTTAGAAAAATTCTTATACTGCTAAGAACTCGCGCCTTACTTGGCCACTCTTTTCAGGACAGGCTTCGTCTAACACCGCGTATTACAAGGCTACTTAGGTATTTATATCAGTCATTGGGTCCAGTGAACTCGCGCATTACTTGGTCACCTTACTTTCAGTCAGAGTCCGGAAATCTCGTGTATTAGTTCGCCACTTCATAACAATTCTTAAACACCTAAGAATTCGCGCATTACATGGCCACTCTTTTTCAAGACAGACTTCGTTTATCTCGCGTATTACAACGCCACTTATGTATTTATATCAGGAATTAGGTCCATTGAACTCCGCATTACTTGATCACCTTACTTAGAGTCAGAAGTCCGGAAATCTCGCGTATTACTTGTCCACTTTATAAAAATTCGTATACTCCTATGAATTCGCGTATTACTTGGCCACATAACTCTAAGTCAGAGTTCTCAAATCTCGCGTATTAGTTTGCCACTTTATAACAATTCTCTTACTCCTAAGAATTCGCGCATTACTTGGCCACTCTATTCAAGACAGACTGCGTTTAACTCGCGTATTAGTTTGCCACTTTATAACAATTCTCATACTCCTAAGAAATCGCTCAATACTTGGCCACCTTACAAAGAGTCAGAGCCCGGAAATCTCGCGTATTACTTGGCCACTTTGCAAAAATTCTTATACTGCTATGAACTCGCGACTTACTTGGCCACTCTTTTCAGGACAGGCTTCGTCTAACTCGCGTATTACAAGGCCACTTCGGTATTTATATCAGTCGTATTAGGTCCATTGAACTTGCGCATTACTTGATCACCTTACTTAAAGTCAGGGGGGGGGGGAGTCCGGAAATCTTTGAGTATTACTTGGCCACTTTAGAAAAATTCTTATGCTGCTTAGAACTCGCGCCTTACGTGGCCACTCTTTTCAAGACAGACTTCGTTTATCTCGCGTATTACAACGCCACTTATGTATTTATATCAGGCATTAGGTCCATTGAACTCGCGCATTACTTGATCACCTTACTTTCAGTCAAGAGTCCGGAAATCTCGTGTATTAGTTGGTCACTTCATAACAATTCTTAAACACCTAAGAATTCGCGCATTACATGGCCACTCTTTTCAAGACAGACTTCGTTTATCTCGCGCATTACAAGGCCACTTATGTATTTATATCAGGCATGAGGTCCATTGAACTCGCGCATTACTTGGCCACCTTACATAAAGTCAGAGTCCGGAAATCTCGCGTATTACTTGGCCACTTTATAAAAATTCTCATACTCCTATGAATTCGCGTATTACTTGGCCACCTTACTTTAAGTCATAGTTCGGAAATCTCGCGTATTATTTGGCCACTTTATAATAATTCTCTTACTCCTAAGAATTCGCGCATTAGTTGTCCACTCTTATCAAGACAGACTTCGTTTAACTCGCGCATTACTTGGCCACTCTTTTCAGGACAGAGCTTCGTCTAACTCGAGTATTACGAGGCCACATATGTATTTATATCACTCATGAGACCATTGAACTCGCGCATTACTTGATCACCTTACATAAAGTCCAGAGTCCGGAAATCTTTCGTATTACTTGGCCACTTTAGAAAAATTCTTATCTGCTAAAGAACTCGCGCCTTACTTGGCCACTCTTTTCAGGACAGGAAGCTTCGTCAAACTCGCGTATTACAAGGCCACTTAGGTATTTATATCAGTCATTAGGACCATTGAACTCGCGCATTACTTGATCACACTTACTTAAAGTCAGAGTCCGGAAATCTTTCGTATTACTTGGCCACTTTAGAAAAATTCTTATACTGCTAAGAACTCGCGCCTTACTTGGCCACTCTTTTCAGGACAGGCTTCGTCTAACTCGCGTATTACAAGGCCACTTAGGTATTTATATCAGTCATTAGGTCCATTGTACTCGCGCATTACTTGATCACCTTACTTTCAGTCAGAGTCCGGAAATCTCGTGTATTAGTTGGCCACATCATAACAATTCTTAAACACCTAAGAATTCGCGCATTACATGGCCACTCTTTTCAAGACAGACTTCGTTTATCTCGCGTATTACAACGCCACTTATGTATTTATATCAGGCATTAGGTCCATTGAACTCGCGCATTACTTGATCACCTTACTTTAAGTCAGAAGTCCGGAAATCTCGTGTATTAGTTGGCCACTTCATAACAATTATTATACACCTAAGAATTCGCGCATTACTTGGCCACTCTTTTCAAGACAGTATTCGTTTATCTCGCGTATTACTTGGCTACTTATAAAAATTCTTATACTCCTAAGAACTCGCGCATTACTTGGCCACCTTACTTAGAGTCAGAGTCCGGAAATCTCGCGTATTACTTGGCCACTTTATAAAAAATTCTTATACTCCTATGAATTCGCGTATTACTTGGCCACCTTACTTTAAGTCATAGTTCGGAAATCTCGCGTATTAGTTGGCCACTTTATAATAATTCTACTCTTACTCCTAAGACTTCGCGCATTAGTTGTCCACTCTTATCAAGACAGACTTCGTTTAACTCGCGCATTACTTGGCCACTCTTTTCAGGACAGGCTTCGTCTAACTCGCGTATTACGAGGCCACATATGTATTTATATCTCTCATGAGACCATTGAACTCGCGCATTACTTGATCACCTTACATAAAGTCAGAGTCCGGAAATCTTTCGTATTACTTGGCCACTTTAGAAAAATTCTTATCTGCTAAGAACTCGCGCCTTACTTGGCCACTCTTTTCAGGACAGGCTTCGTCAAACTCGCGTATTACAAGGCCCACTTAGGTATTTATATCAGTCATTAGGTCCATTGAACTCGCGCATTACTTGATCACCTTACTTAAAGTCAGAGTCCGGAATTCTTTCGTATTACTTGGCCACTTTAGAAAAATTCTTATACTGCTAAGAACTCGCGCCTTACTTGGCCACTCTTTTCAGGACAGGCTTCGTCTAACTGGCGTATTACAAGGCCACTTAGGTATTTAAATCAGTCATTAGGTCCATTGAACTCGCGCATTACTTGATCACCTTACTTTCAGTCAGAGTCCGGAAATCTCGTGTATTAGTTGGCCACTTCATAACAATTCTTAAACACCTAAGAATTCGCGCATTACATGGCCACTCTTTTCAAGACAGACTTCGTTTATCTCGCGTATTACAACGCCACTTATGTATTTATATCAGGCATTAGGTCCATTGAACTCGCGCATTACTTGAATACCTTACTTAGAGTCAGAGTCCGGAAATCTCGCGTATTACTTGGCAACTTCATAACAATTTTTATACTCCTAAGAATTCGCGCATTACTTGGCCACCTTACTTAGAGTCAGAGTCCGGAAATCTCGTGTATTAGTTGGCCACTTCATAACAATTCTTATACACCTAAGAATTCGCGCATTACTTGGCCACTCTTTTCAAGACAGACTTCGTTTATCTCGCGTATTACAACGCCACTTATGTATTTATATATCAGTCATTTGAGGTCCATTGAACTCGCGCATTACTTGATCACATAACATGAAGTCAGAGTCCGGAAATCTCGCGTATTACTTGGCCACTGTAGAAAAATTCTTATACTACTAAGAATTCGCGCATTATTGGCCACTCTTTTCAGGACAGGCTTCGTATAACTCGCGTATTACGAGGCCACTGATGTATTTATATCAGTCCTGTGGTCCATTGAACTCGCGCATTACTTGGCCACCTTACTTTAAGTCAGAGTCCGAAATCTCGTGTATTAGTTGCCCACTTCATAACAATTCTTATACACCTAAGAATTCGCGCATTACTTGGCCACTCTTTTTCCAGACAAAATTCGTTTATCTCGCGTATTACTTGGCTACTTATAAAAAATTCTTATACTCTAAGAACTCGCGCATTACTTGACCACCTTACTTAGAGTCAGAGTCCGGAAATCTCGCGTATTAATTGGCCACTTTATAAAAATTCTTATACTCCTGAGAACTCGCGCATTACTTGGCCACCTTACTTAGAGTCAGAGTCCGGAAATCTCGCGTATTACTTGGCCATTTTAGAAAAATTCTTATACTCCTATGAACTCGCGCATTACTTGGCCACCTTACTTAGAGTCAGAGTCCGGAAATCTCGCGTATTACTTGGCCACTTTATAAAAATTCATATATACTCCTATGAATTCGCGTATTACTTGGCCACCTTACTTTAAGTCATAGTTCGGAAATCTCGCTTATTAGTTGGCCACTTTATAATAATTCTCTTACTCCTAAGAATACGCGCATTACTTGTCCACTCTTATCAAGACAGACTTCGTTTAACTCGCGCATTACTTGGCCACTCTTTTCAGGACAGGCTTTGTCTAACTCGCGTATTACAAGGCCACTTAGGTATTTATATCAGTCATTAGGTCCATTGAACTCGCGCATTACTTGATCACCTTACTTAAAGTCAGAAGTCCGGAAATCTTTCGTATTACTTGGCCACTTTAGAAAAATTCTTATACTGCTAAGAACTCGCGCCTTACTTGGCCACTCTTTTCAGGACAGGCTTCGTCTAACACGCGTATTACAAGGCTACTTAGGTATTTATATCAGACATTGGGTCCATTGAACTCGCGCATTACTTGGTCACCTTACTTTCAGTCAGAGTCCGGAAATCTCGTGTATTAGTTCGCCACTTCATAACAATTCTTAAACACCTAAGAATTCGCGCATTACATGGCCACTCTTTTCAAGACAGAACTTCGTTTATCTCGCGTATTACAACGCCACTTATGTATTTATATCAGGCATTAGGTCCATTGAACTCGCGCATTACTTGATCACCTTACTTAGAGTCAGAGTCCGGAAATCTCGTGTATTAGTTGGCCACTTCATAACAATTTTTATACTCCTAAGAACTCGCGCATTACTTGGCCACTCTTATCAAGACAGACTTCGTTTATCTCGCGTATTACTTGGCCACTTTACTAACAGATTCTTATACACCTAAGTATTCGCGCATTACTTGGCCACTCTTATCAAGACAGACTTCGTTGAACTCGCGCATTACTTGGCCACTCTTTTCCAGGACAGTCTTCGTCTAACTCGCCTATTACGAGGCCACATATGTATTTATATCAGTCATGAGGTCCATTGAACTCGCGCATTACTTGATCACATAACATGAAGTCAGAGTCCGGAAATCTCGCGTATTACTTGGCCACTGTAGAAAAATTCTTATACTACTAAGAACTCGCGCATTACTTGGTCACTCTTTTCAGGACAGGCTTCGTCTAACTCGCGTTTTACAAGGCCACTTATGTATTTATATCAGTCATTAGGTTCATTGAACTCGCGCATTACTTGATCACCTTACTTAAAGTCAGAGTCCGGAAATCTCGTGTATTAGTTGGCCACTTCATAACAATTCTTATACACCTAAGAATTCACGGATTACTTGGCCACTCTTTTCAAGACAGACTTCGTTTATCTCCCGTATTACTTGGCTACTTATAAAAATTCTTACAATCCTAAGAATTCGCCCATTAATTGAACACCTTACTTAAAGTCAGATACAGGAAATCTCGCGTATTAATTGGCCAATTATAAGAATACTTTTACTCCTAAAAACTAGCGCATTACTTGGCCACCTTACTTGGTGAGAGAGTCCGGAAATCTCGCGTATTACTTGGCCATTTTAGAAAAATTCTTATGCTCCTATGAATTCGCGTATTACTTGGCCACTCTTATCAAGACAGACTTCGTTTAACTCGCGTATTACGAGGCCACTTGTGTTTTTATATCAGTCCTGTGGTCCATTGAACTCGCGTATTACTTGGCCACCTTACTTTAAGTCAGAGTCCGGAAATCTCGTGTATTAGTTGGCCACTTCATAACAATTCTTATACACCTAAGAATTCGCGCATTACTTGGCCACTCTTTTCAAGACAGATTTCGTTTATCTCGCGTATTGCTTGGCTACTTATAAAAATTCTTATACTCCTAAGAACTCGCGCATTACTTGACCACCTTACTTAGAGTCAGAGTCCGGAAATCTCGCGTATTACTTGGCCATTTTATAAAAATTCTTATACTCCTAAGAAACCGCGCATTACTTGGCCACCTAACTTAGAGTCAGAGTCCGGAAATGTCGCGTATTACTTGGCCACTTCATAACAATTCTTACTTATACACCTAAGAATTCACGGATTACTTGGCTACTTATAAAAATTCTTATACTCCTAAGAACTCGCGCATTACTTGACCACCTTACTTAGAGTCAGAGTCCCGGAAATCTCGCGTATTAATTGGCCACTTTATAAAAATTCTTTTACTAATATGATTTCGCGTATTACTTGGCCACCTTACTTTAAGTCATAGTTCGGAAATCTCGCTTATTAGTTGGCCACTTTATAATAATTCTCTTACTCCTAAGAATACGCGCATTACTTGTCCACTCTTATCAAGACAGACTTCGTTTAACTCGCGCATTACTTGGCCACTCTTTTCAAGGACAGGCTTTGTCTAACTCGCGTATTACAAGGCCACTTAGGTATTTATATCAGTCATTAGGTCCATTGAACTCGCGCATTACTTGATCACCTTACTTAAAGTCAGAGTCCGGAAATCTTTCGTATTACTTGGCCACTTTAGAAAAATTCTTATACTGCTAAGAACTCGCGCCTTACTTGGCCACTCTTTTCAGGACAGGCTTCGTCTAACACGCGTATTACAAGGCTACTTAGGTCATTTATATCAGTCATTGGGTCCAGTGAACTCGCGCATTACTTGGTCACCTTACTTTCAGTCAGAGTCCGGAAATCTCGTGTATTAGTTCGCCACTTCATAACAATTCTTAAACCCACCTAAGAATTCGCGCATTACATGGCCACTCTTTTTCAAGACAGACTTCGTTTATCTCGCGTATTACAACGCCACTTAGCAGTATTTTATATCAGGAATTAGGTCCATTGAACTCCGCATTACTTGATCACCTTACTTAGAGTCAGAGTCCGGAAATCTCGCGTATTACTTGTCCACTTTATAGAAATTCGTATACTCCTATGAATTCGCGTATTACTTGGCCACATAACTCTAAGTCAGAGTTCGGAAATCTCGCGTATTAGTTTGCCACTTTATAACAATTCTCTTACTCCTAAGAATTCGCGCATTACTTGGCCACTCTATTCAAGGCAGAATTCCTTTAACTCGCGTATTAGTTGGCCACTTTATAACTTTAATTCTTATACTCCTAAGAATTCGCGCATTACTTGGCCACCTTACTTAGAGTCAGAGCCCGGAAATCTCGCGTATTACTTGGCCACTTTAGAAAAATTCTTATACTGCTATGAACTCGCGACTTACTTGGCCACTCTTTTCAGGACAGGCTTCGTCTAACTCGCGTATTACAAGGCCACTTCCGGTATTTATATCAGTCATTAGGTCCATTGAACTTGCGCATTACTTGATCACCTTACTTAAAGTCAGAGTCCGGAAATCTTTGAGTATTACTTGGCCACTTTAGAAAAATTCTTATGCTGAAACTTAGAACTCGCGCCTTACGTGGCCACTCTTTTCAAGACAGACTTCGTTTATCTCGCGTATTACAACGCCACTTATGTATTTATATCAGGCATTAGGTCCATTGAACTCGCGCATTACTTGATCACCTTACTTTCCAGTCAGAGTCCGGAAATCTCGTGTATTAGTTGGTCACTTCATAACAATTCTTAAACACCTAAGAATTCGCGCATTACATGGCCACTCTTTTCAAGACAGACTTCGTTTATCTCGCGTATTACAACGCCACTTATGTATTTATATCAGGCATGAGGTCCATTGAACTCGCGCATTACTTGGCCACCTTACTTAAGAGTCAGAGTCCGGAAATCTCGCGTATTACTTTGGCCACTTTATAAAAATTCTTATACTCCTATGAATTCGCGTATTACTTGGCCACCTTACTTTAAGTCATAGTTCGGAAATCTCGCGTATTATTTGGCCACTTTATAATAATTCTCTTACTCCTAAGAATTCGCGCATTAGTTGTCCACTCTTATCAAGACAGACTTCGTTTAACTCGCGCATTACTTGGCCACTCTTTTCAGGACAGGCTTCGTCTAACTCGAGTATTACGAGGCCACATATGTATTTATATCACTCATGAGACCATTGAACTCGCGCATTACTTGATCACCTTACATAAAGTCAGAGTCCGGAAATCTTTCGTATTACTTGGCCACTTTAGAAAAATTCTTATCTGCTAAGAACTCGCGCCTTACTTGGCCACTCTTTTCAGGACAGGCTTCGTCAAACTCGCGTATTACAAGGCCACTTAGGTATTTATATCAGTCATTAGGACCATTGAACTCGCGCATTACTTGATCACCTTACTTAAAGTCAAGAGTCCGGAAATCTTTCGTATTACTTGGCCACTTTAGAAAAATTCTTATACTGCTAAGAACTCGCGCCTTACTTGGCCTACTCTTTTCAGGACAGGCTTCGTCTAACTCGCGTATTACAAGGCCACTTAGGTATTTATATCAGTCATTAGGTCCATTGTACTCGCGCATTACTTGATCACCTTACTTTCAGTCAGAGTCCGGAAATCTCTCGTGTATTAGTTGGCCACATCATAACAATTCTTAAACACCTAAGGAATTCGCGCATTACATGGCCACTCTTTTCAAGACAGACTTCGTTTATCTCGCGTATTACAACGCCACTTATGTATTTATATCAGGCATTAGGTCCATTGAACTCGCGCATTACTTGATCACCTTACTTTAAGTCAGAGTCCGGAAATCTCGTGTATTAGTTGGCCACTTCATAACAATTATTATACACCTAAGAATTCGCGCATTACTTGGCCACTCTTTTTCAAGACAGTATTCGTTTATCTCGCGTATTACTTGGCTACTTATAAAAATTCTTATACTCCTAAGAACTCGCGCATTACTTGGCCACCTTACTTCAGAGAGTCAGAGTCCGGAAATCTCGCGTATTACTTGGCCACTTTATAAAAAATTCTTATACTCCTATGAATTCGCGTATTACTTGGCCACCTTACTTTAAGTCATAGTTCGGAAATCTCGCGTATTAGTTGGCCACTTTATAATAATTCTCTTACTCCTAAGACTTCGCGCATTAGTTGTCCACTCTTATCAAGACAGACTTCGTTTAACTCGCGCATTACTTGGCCACTCTTTTCAGGACAGGCTTCGTCTAACTCGCGTATTACGAGAGCCACATATGTATTTATATCTCTCATGAGACCATTGAACTCGCGCACATTACTTGATCACCTTACATAAAGTCAGAGTCCGGAAATCTTTCGTATTACTTGGCCACTTTAGAAAAATTCTTATCTGCTAAGAACTCGCGCCTTACTTGCCAGCCACTCTTTTTCAGGACAGGCTTCGTCAAACTCGCGTATTACAAGGCCACTTAGGTATTTATATCCAGTCATTAGGTCCATTGAACTCGCGCATTACTTGATCACCTTACTTAAAGTTCAGAGTCCGAGTCTTTCGTATTACTTGGCCACTTTAGAAAAATTCTTATACTGCTAAGAACTCGCGCCTTACTTGGCCACTCTTTTCAGGACAGGCTTCGTCTAACTGGCGTATTACAAGGCCACTTAGGTATTTAAATCAGTCATTAGGTCCATTGAACTCGCGCATTACTTGATCACCTTACTTTCAGTCAGAGTCCGGAAATCTCGTGTATTAGTTGGCCACTTCATAACAATTCTTAAACACCTAAGAATTCGCGCATTACATGGCCACTCTTTTCAAGACAGACTTCGTTTATCTCGCGTATTACAACGCCACTTATGTATTTATATCAGGCATTAGGTCCATTGAACTCGCGCATTACTTGAATACCTTACTTAGAGTCAGAGTCCGGAAATCTCGTGTATTAGTTGGCCACTTCATAACAATTTTTATACTCCTAAGAACTCGCGCATTACTTAGCAGCCACCTTACTAACAGTCAGTGTCCGGAAATCTCGCGTATTACTTGGCCACTTTATAAAAATTTTTATACTCCTAAGAATTCGCGCATTACTTGGCCACTCTTAACAAGACAGAGCTTCGTTTATCTCGCGTATTACTTGGCCACTTTATAACAATTCTTATACACCTAAGTATTCGCGCATTACTTGGCCACTCTTATCAAGACAGACTTCGTTGAACTCGCGCATTACTTGGCCACTCTTTTCAGGACAGTCTTCGTCTAACTCGCCTATTACGAGGCCACATATGTATTTATATCAGTCACTTGAGGTCCATTGAACTCGCGCATTACTTGATCACAGAACATGAAGTCAGAGTCCGGAAATCTCGCGTATTACTTGGCCACTGTAGAAAAATTCTTATACTACTAAGAACTCGCGCATTACTTGGCCACTCTTTTCAGGACAGGCTTCGTCTAACTCGCGTATTACAAGGCCACTTATGTATTTATATCAGTCATTAGGTTCATTGAACTCGCGCATTACTTGATCACCTTACTTAAAGTCAGAGTCCGGAAATCTCGTGTATTAGTTGGCCGCTTCATAACAATTCTTATACACCCTAAGAATTCACGCATTACTTAGCCACTCTTTTCAAGACGAACTTCGTTTATCTCCCGTATTACTTGGCTACTTATAAAAATTCTTATACTCCTAAGAACTCGAGCATTACTTGACCCACCATACTTAGAGTCAGAGTCCGGAAATCTCGCGTATTACGTGGCCACTTTATAAAAATTCTTATACTCCTAAGAACTCGCGCATTACTTGGCCACCTTACTTAGAGTCAGAGTCCGGAAATCTCGCGTATTACTTGGCCATTTTAGAAAAATTCTTATACTCCTATGAATTCGCGTATTACTTGGCCACTCTTATCAAGACAGACATCGTTTAACTCGCGTATTACGAGGCCAGTTATGTATTTATATCAGTCCTGTGGTCCATTGAACTCGCGCATTACTTGGCCACCTTACTTTAAGTCAGAGTCCGGAAATCTCGTGTATTAGTTGGCCACTTAATAACAATTCTTATACACCTAAGAAATCGCGCATTAATTGGCAACTCTTTTCAGACAGACTTCGTTTATCTCGCGTATTACTTGGCTACTTATAAAAATTCTTATACTCCTAAGAACTCGCGCATTACTTGACCACCTTACTTAGAGTCAGAGTCAGGAAATCTCGCGTAATAATTGGCCACTTTATAAAAATTCTTATACTCCTGAGAACTCGCGCATTACTTGGCCACCTTACTTAGAGTCAGAGTCCGGAAATCTCGCGTATTACTTGGCCATTTTAGAAAAATTCTTACACTCCTATGAACTCGCGCATTACTTGGCCACCTTACTTTAAGTCAGAGTCCGGAAATCTCGCGTATTACTTGGCCACTATATAAAAATATTATACTCCTATGAATTCGCGTATTATTTGACCACCTTACTTAGAGTCAGAGTCCGGAAATCTCGTGTATTAGTTGGTCACTTTATGATAATTCTCTTACTCCTAAGAATACGCGCATTACTTGTCCACTCTTATCAAGACAGACTTCGTTTAACTCGCGCATTACTTGGCCACTCTTTTGGGACAGGCTTTGTCTAACTCGCGTATTACAAGGCCACTTAGGTATTTATATCAGTCATTAGGTCCATTGAACTCGCGCATTACTTGATCACCTTACTTAAAGTCAGAGTCCGGAATTCGCTTATTATTACTTGGCCACTTTAGAAAAATTCTTATACTGCTAAGAACTCGCGCCTTACTTGGCCACTCTTTTCAGGACAGGCTTCGTATAACTCGCGTATTACAAGGCCAATTAGGTATTTATATCAGTCATTGGGTCCATTGAACTCGCGCATTACTTGATCACCTTACTTTCAGTCAGAGTCCGGAAATCTCGTGTATTAGTTGGCCACTTCATAACAATTCTTAAACACCTAAGAATTCGCGCATTACATGGCCACTCTTTTCAAGACAGACTTCGTTTATCTCGCGTATTACAACGCCACTTATGTATTTATATCAGGCATTAGGTCCATTGAACTCGCGCATTACTTGATCACCTTACTTAGAGTCATAGTTCGGAAATCTCGTGTATTATTTGGCCACTTCATAACAATTCTTATACTCCTAAGAATTCGCGCATTACTTTTCAGCACTCTTTTCAAGACAGACTTCGTTCATCTCGCGTATTGCTTGGCTACTTATAAAAATTCTTATACTCCTAAGAACTCGCGCATTACTTGATCACCTTACATAAAGTCAGAGTCCGGAAATCACGCGTATTACTTGCCCACTTTAGAACAATTCTTATACTGCTAAGAACTAGCGCCTTACTTGGCCACTCTTTTCAGGACAGGCTTCGTCTAACTCGCGTATTACAAGGCCACTTAGGTATTTATATCCGTCATTAGGTCCATTGAACTCGCGCATTACTTGATCACCTTACTTAAAGTCAGAGTCCGGAAATCTTTCGTATTACTTGGCCACTTTAGAAAAATTCTTATACTGCTAAGAACTCGCGCCTTACTTGTCCACTCTTTTCAGGACAGGCTTCGTCTAACTCGCCTATTACAAGGCCACTTAGGTATTTATATCAGTCATTAGGTCCATTGAACTCGCGCATTACTTGATCACCTTACTTTCAGTCAGAGTCCGGAAATCTCGTGTATTAGTTGGCCACTTCATAACAATTCTTAAACACCTAAGAATTCGCGCATTACATGGCCACTCTTTTCAAGACAGACTTCGTTTATCTCGCGTATTACAACGCCACTTATGTATTTATATCAGGCATTAGGTCCATTGAACTCGCGCATTACTTGATCACCTTACTTAGAGTCAGAGTCCGGAAATTTCGTGTATTAGTTGGCCACTTCATAACAATTTTTATACTCCTAAGTACTCGCGCATTACTTGGCCACCTTACTTAGAGTCAGAGTCCGGAAATCTCGCGTATTACTTGGCCACTTTATAAAAATTCTTATACTCCTATGAATTCGCGCATTACTTGGCCACTCTTATCAAGAGAGACTTCGTTTATCTCGCATATTACTTGGCCACTTTATAACAATTCTTATACACCTAAGAATACGCGCATTACTTGTCCACTCTTATCAAGACAGACTTCGTTTAACTCGCGCATTACTTGGCCACTCTTTTCAGGACAGGCTTTGTCTAACTCGCGTATTACAAGGCCACTTAGGTATTTATATCTGTCATTAGGTCCATTGAACTCGCGCATTACTTGATCACCTTACTTAAAGTCAGAGTCCGGAAATCTTTCCTATTACTTGGCCACTTTAGAAAAATTCTTATACTGCTAAGAACTCGCGCCTTACTTGGCCACTCTTTTCAGGACAGGCTTCGTCTAACACGCGTATTACAAGGCCACTTAGGTATTTATATCAGTCATTGGGTCCATTGAACTCGCGCATTACTTGATCACCTTACTTTCAGTCAGAGTCCGGAAATCTCGTGTATTAGTTGGCCACTTCATAACAATTCTTAAACACCTAAGAATTCGCGCATTACATGGCCACTCTTTTCAAGACAGACTTCGTTTATCTCGCGTATTACAACGCCACTTATGTATTTATATCAGGCATTAGGTCCATTGAACTCGCGCATTACTTGATCACCTTACTTAGAGTCAGAGTCCGGAAATCTCGTGTATTAGTTGGCCACTTCATAACAATTTTGATACTCCTAAGAACTCGCGCATTACTTGGCCACCTTACTTAGAGTCAGAGTCCGGAAATCTCGCGTATTACTTGGCCACTTTATAAAAATTCTTATACTCCTATGAATTCGCGCATTACTTGGCCACTCTTATCAAGACTGACTTCGTTTATCTCGCGTATTACTTGGCCACTTTATAACAATTCTTATACACCTAAGTATTCGCGCATTACTTGGCCACTCTTATCAAGACAGACTTCGTTGAACTCGCGCATTACTTGGCCATTCTTTTCAGGACAGGCTTCGTCTAACTCGCGTATTACAAGGCCACTTATGTATTTATATCAGTCATTAGGTCCATTGAACTCGCGCATTACTTGATGACCTTACTTAAAGTCAGAGTCCGGAAATCTCGTGTATTATTTGGCCACTTCATAACAATTCTTATACTCCTAAGAATTCGCGCATTACTTGGCCACTCTTTTCAAGACAGACTTCGTTCATCTCGCGTATTGCTTGGCTACTTATAAAAATTCTTATACTCCTAAGAACTCGCGCATTACTTGATCACCTTACATAAAGTCAGAGTCCGGAAATCTTTCGTATTACTTGGCCACTTTAGAAAAATTCTTATACTGCTAAGAACTAGCGCCT
>JAPYXD010000655.1:0-13071 GCA_030998225.1 Diplolepis rosae | reverse complement strand
ATCGAAGATGTCAAATACCAGAAAAACAGTTTTTAGCTTCACGAGAAATTTAAATATTCACATATTATGCAATGTTTGCATATTGTCTAGTGTCGAACCTAAAAAAGTGAATTATGTCAAAAACCTAAAAATCGTATCCGCATTTTCGTATGCAAAACAAAAAGTTATATTGTTCGCTTTCATCCTTTTATGCTACATTGAATCGTGTATTATCAAGAATATCAAATATGCGAATAACTGTTTTTAGCATCACGAGAAGTAAAAATGATCACATACTAAGCAATGTTTGAGTAATGTTTAGTTTCGAACCTTGAAACGTGCATGCTTAATAATCTGAAAAATCGTATTTACATTTTCGTAGGTCAAGTACGAAGTTATATTGTTCGGTTTCATCTTTTCATGCTTTATTGAATCGTGTATTATCGAAGATGTCAAATACCAGAATAACAGTTTTTAGCTTCGTGAGAAGTGAAAATATTCACATATTATGCAATGTTTGCATATTGTCTAGTGTCGAAACTGAAAAAGTGAATTATATCAAAAACCTAAAAATCGTATCCGCATTTTCGTATTCAAAACAAAAAGTTTTACTGTTCGCTTTCATCCTTTTATGCTATATTGTATCGTGTATTATCAAAAATATCAAATATGCGATTAACTGTTTTTAGCATCACGAGAAGTAAAAATGATCACATACTAAGCAATGTTTGAGTAATGTTTAGTTTCGAACCATGAAACGTGCATGCTTAATAAACTGAAAAATCGTATTTACACTTTCGTAGGTTTAGTACGAAGTAATATTGTTCGGTTTCATCTCTTCAAGCTATATTGAATCGTGTATTATCGGAGATGTCAAATACCAGAATAACAGTTTTTAGCTTCACGAGAAGTAAAAATATTCACATATTATGCAATGTTTGCATATTGTCTAGTGTCGAACCTGAAAAAGTGAATTATGTCAAAAACCTAAAAATCGTATCCGCATTTTCGTATGTTAAACAAAAAGTTTTATTGTTCGCTTTCATCCTTTTATGCTACATTGAATCGTGTATTATCAAGAATATCAAATATGCGAATAACTGTTTTTAGCATCACGAGAAGTAAAAATGATCACATACTAAGCAATGTTTGAGTAATGTTTAGTTTCGAACCTTGAAACGTGCATGCTTAATAATCTGAAAAATCGTATTTACACTTTCGTAGGTTCAGTACGAAGTTATATTGTTCGGTTTCATCTCTTCAAGCTATATTGAATCGTGTATTATCGGAGATGTCAAATACCAGAATAACAGTTTTTAGCTTCACGAGAAGTAAAAATATTCACATATTATGCAATGTTTGCATATTGTCTAGTGTCGAACCTGAAAAAGTGAATTATGTCAAAAACCTAAAAATCGTATCCGCATTTTCGTATGATAAACAAAAAGTTTTATTGTTCGCTTTCATCCTTTTATGCTACATTGAATCGTGTATTATCAAGAATATCAAATATGCGAATAACTGCTTTTAGCATCACGAGAAGTAAAAATGTTCACACACTACGCAATGTTTGAGTAGTTTTTAGTTTCGAAACTTGAAACGTGCATGCTTAATAATCTTAAAAATCGTATTTACACTTTCGTAGGTTTAGTACGAAGTTATATTGTTCGGTTTCATCTCTTCAAGCTATATTGAATCCTGTATTATCGAAGATGTCAAATACCAGAATAACAGTTTTTAGCTTCACGAGAAGTAAAAATATTCACATATTATGCAATGTTTGCATATTGTCTAGTGTCGAACCTAAAAAAGTGAATTATGTCAAAAACCTAAAAATCGTATCCGCATTTTCGTATGCTAAACAAAAAGTTTTACTGTTCGCTTTCATCCTTTTATGCTATATTAAATAGTGTATTATCAACCATATCAAATATGCGATTAACTGTTTTTAGCATCACGAGAAGTAAAAATGATCACATACTAAACAATGTTTGAGTAATGCTTAGTTTGGAACCATGAAACGTGCATGCTTAATAAACTGAAAAATCGTATTTACACTTTCGTAGGTTTAGTACGAAGTAATATTGTTCGGTTTCATCTCTTCAAGCTATATTGAATCGTGTATTATCGGAGATGTCAAATACCAGAATAACAGTTTTTAGCTTCACGAGAAGTAAAAATATTCACATATTATGCAATGTTTGCATATTGTCTAGTGTCGAACCTGAAAAAGTGAATTATGTCAAAAACCTAAAAATCGTATCCGCATTTTCGTATGTTAAACAAAAAGTTTTATTGTTCGCTTTCAACCTTTTATACTATATTGAATCGTGTATTACCAAGAATATCAAATATGCGAATAACTGTTTTTAGCATCACGAGAAGTAAAAATGTTCACACACTACGCAATGTTTGAGTAGTTTTTAGTTTCGAAACTTGAAACGTGCATGCTTAATAATCTGAAAAATCGTATTTACACTTTCGTAGGTTCAGTACGAAGTTATATTGTTCGGTTTCATCTCTTCAAGCTATATTGAATCGTGTATTATCGGAGATGTCAAATACCAGAATAACAGTTTTTAGCTTCACGAGAAGTAAAAATATTCACATATTATGCAATGTTTGCATATTGTCTAGTGTCGAACCTGAAAAAGTGAATTATGTCAAAAACCTAAAAATCGTATCCGAATTTTCGTATGCAAAACAAAAAGTTTTATTGTTCGCTTTCATCCTTTTATGCTACATTGAATCGTGTATTATCAAGAATATCAAATATGCGAATAACTGCTTTTAGCATCACGAGAAGTAAAAATGTTCACACACTACGCAATGTTTGAGTAGTTTTTAGTTTCGAAACTTGAAACGTGCATGCTTAATAATCTTAAAAATCGTATTTACACTTTCGTAGGTTTAGTACGAAGTTATATTGTTCGGTTTCATCTTTTCATGCTATATTGAATCGTGTATTATCAAAGATGTCAAATACCAGAAAAACAGTTTTTTGCTTTACGAGAAGTGAAAAAATTCACATATTATGCAATGTTTGCATATTGTCTAGTGGCGAACCAAAAAATGTGAATTTTGTCAAAAACCTCTAAATCGCATTCGCATTTTCGTATGTTCAACAAAAAGTTTTATTGTTCGCTTTCATCCTTTTATGCTACATTGAATCGTGTATTATCAAGAATATCAAATATGCGAATAACTGTTTTTAGCATCACGAGAAGTAAAAATGATCACATACTAAGCAATGTTTGAGTAATGTTTAGTTTCGAACCTTGAAACGTGCATGCTTAATAATCTGAAAAATCGTATTTACACTTTCGTAGGTTCAGTACGAAGTTATATTGTTCGGTTTCATCTCTTCAAGCTATATTGAATCGTGTCTTATCGGAGATGTCAAATACCAGAATAACAGTATTTAGCTTCAATGAGAAGTGAAAATATTCACATATTATGCAATGTTTGCATATTGTCTAGTGTCGCACCTAAAAAAGTTAATTATGTCAAAAACCTAAAAATCGTATCCGCATTTTCGTATGTTAAACAAAAAGTTTTATTGTTCGCTTTCAACCTTTTATGCTATATTGAATCGTGTCTTATAAAATATATCAAATATGCGAATAACTGTTTTTAGCATTACGAGAAGTAAAAATGTTCACATACTACGCCATGTTTGCGTAATTTATAGTTTTGAAACTTGAAACGTGCATGCTTAATAATCTTAAAAATCGTATTTACACATTCGTAGGTTAAGCACGAAGTTATATTATTCGGTTTCTCCTTTTCATGCTATATTGAATTGTGTATTATCGAAGTTGCCAAATATGAGAATAACAGTTTTTAGCTTCGCGAGAAGTAAAAATGTTCACATATTATGCAATGTTTGTATATTGTCTAGTGTCTAACCTAAAATGTGAATTTTGTCAAAAACCTAAAAATCGCATTCGCATTTTCGTATGTTCAACAAAAAGGTTTATTGTTTGCTGTCGTCGTTTTCTTCTATATTGAATAGTGTATTATCTAAGTTATGATTAATAAACTGAAAATACGTATTTACATTTTCGTAGTTTTCGTACGAAGTAATATTGTTCTGTTTCATCTCTTCAAGCTATGTTGAATCGTGTATTATCGAAGATGTCAAATACCAGAAAAACAGTTTTTGGCTTCACTGAGAAATGAAAATATTCACATATTATGCAATGTTTGCATATTGTCTAGTGTCGAACCTAAAAAAGTGAATTATATCAAAAACCTAAAAATCGTATCCGCATTTTCGTATGTTAAACAATTAGTTTTATTGTTCGCTTTCATCTATTCATGCTATATTGAATCGTGTATTATCAAAAATATCAAATATGCGAATAACTGTTTTTAGCATCACGAGAAGTAAAAATGTTCACACACTACGCAATGTTTGAGTAGTTTTTAGTTTCGAAACTTGAAACGTGCATGCTTAATAATCTGAAAAATCGTATTTACACTTTCGTAGGTTTAGTACGAAGTTATATTGTTCGGTTTCATCTCTTCAAGCTGTATTGAATCGTGTATTATCGAAGATGTCAAATACCAGAATAACAGTTTTTAGCTTCCGGAGAAGTAAAAATATTCACATATTATGCAATGTTTGCATATTGTCTAGTGTCGAACCTGAAAAAGTGAATTATGTCAAAAACCTAAAAATCGTATCCGCATTTTCGTATGTTAAACAAAAAGTTTTATTGTTCGCTTTCAACCTTTTATACTATATTGAATCGTGTATTACCAAGAATATCAAATATGCGAATAACTGTTTTTAGCATCACGAGAAGTAAAAATTATCACATACTAAGCAATGTTTGAGTAATGTTTAGTTTCGAACCTTGAAACGTGCATGCTTAATAATCTGAAAAATCGTATTTACACTTTCGTAGGTTTAGTACGAAGTTATATTGTTCGGTTTCATCTCTTCAAGCTGTATTGAATCGTGTATTATCGAAGATGTCAAATACCAGAATAACAGTTTTTAGCTTCACGAGAAGTGAAAATATTCACATATTATGCAATGTTTGCATATTGTCTAGTGTCGAACCTAAAAAAGTGAATTATCTGAAAAACCTAAAAATCGTATCCGCATTTTCGTTTGCAAAACAAAAAGTTTTACTGTTCGTTTTCATCCTTTTATGCTACGTTGAATCGTGTATTATCAAGAATATCAAATATGCGAATAACTGCTTTTAGCATCACGAGAAGTAAAAATGATCACACACTACGCAATGTTTGAGTAGTGTTTAGTTTCGAACACTTGAAACGTGCATGCTTAATAATCTTGAAAAATCGTATTTACACATTCGTAGTGTTCAGCACGAAGTTATATTGTTCGGTTTCATCCTTTTCATGCTATATTGAATTGTTTATTATCGAAGTTGTCAAATATGAGAATAACAGTTTTTAGCTTCGCGAGAATTAAAAATGTTCACATATTATGCAATGTTTGCATATTGTCTAGTGTCGAACCTGAAAAAGTGAATTATGTCAAAAACCTAAAAATCGTATCCGCATTTTCGTATGCAAGACAAAAAGTTTTATTGTTCGCTTTCAACCTTTTATGCTACATTGAATCGTGTATTATCAAGAATATCAAATATGCGAATAACTGCTTTTAGCATCACGAGAAGTAAAAATGATCACACACTACGCAATGTTTGAGTAGTGTTTAGTTTCGAAACTTGAAACGTGCATGCTTAATAATCTTAAAAATCGTATTTACACATTCGTAGGTTAAGCACGAAGTTATATTGTTCGGTTTCTCCTTTTCACGCTATATTGAATTGTGTATTATCGAAGTTGCCAAATATGAGAATAACAGTTTTTAACTTCACGAGAAATGAAAATGTTCACATATTACGCAATGTTTGTATATTGTCTAGTGTCGAACCTAAAATGTGAATTTTGTCAAAAACCTAAAAATCGCATTCGGATTTTCGTATGTTCAACACAAAGGTTTATTGTTTGCTGTCGTCGTTTTTTTCTATATTGAATGGTGTATTATCTAAGTTATGCTTAATAAACTGAAAAATCGTATTTACACTTTCGTAGTTTTCGTACGAAGTAATATTGTTCTGTTTCATCTCTTCAAGCTATGTTGAATCGTGTATTATCGAAGATGTCAAATACCAGAAAAACAGTTTTTGGCTTCACGAGAAATGAAAATATTCACATATTATGCAATGTTTGCATATTGTCTATTGTCGAACCTCAAAAATTGAATTATGTCAAAAACCTAAAAATCGTATCCGCAATTTCGTATGCAAAACAAAAAGTTTTACTGTTCGCTTTCATCCTTTTATGCTATATTGAATCGTGTATTATCAAAAATATCAAATATGCGAATAACTGCTTTTAGCATCACGAGAAGTAAAAATGTTCACACACTACGCAATGTTTGAGTAGTTTTTAGTTTCGAAACTTGAAACGTGCATGCTTAATAATCTTAAAAATCGTATTTACACTTTCGTAGGTTTAGTACGAAGTTATATTGTTCGGTTTCATCTCTTCGAGCTGCATTGAATCGTGTATTATCGAAGATGTCAAATACCAGAATAACAGTTTTTAGCTTCACGAGAAGTGAAAATATTCACATATTATGCAATGTTTGCATATTGTCTAGTGTCGAACCTAAAAAAGTGAATTATGTCAAAAACCTAAAAATCGTATCCGCATTTTCGTATGCAAAACAAAAAGTTTTATTGTTCGCTTTCATCCTTTTATGCTATATTGAATCGTGTATTATCAAAAATATCAAATATGCGAATAACTGTTTTTAGCATCACGAGAAGTAAAAATGATCACATACTAAGCAATGTTTGAGTAATGTTTAGTTTCGAACCTTGAAACGTGCATGCTTAATAAATTGAAAAATCGTATTTACACTTTCGTAGGTTCAGTACGAAGTTATATTGTTCGGTTTCATCTCTTCACGCTATATTGAATCGTGAATTTTGGTAGTTGTCAAATTCCAGAATAACAGTATTTAGCTTCACGAGAAGTGAAAATATTCACATATTATGCAATGTTTGCATATTGTCTAGTGTAGAACCTAAAAAAGTGAATTATGTCAAAAACCTAAAAATCGTATCCGCATTTTCGTATGTTAAACAAAAAGTTTTATTGTTCGCTTTCAACCTTTTATGCTATATTGAATCGTGTCTTATAAAATATATCAAATATGCGAATAACTGTTTTTAGCATTACGAGAAGTAAAAATGTTCACATACTACGCCATGTTTGCGTAATTTTTAGTTTTGAAACTTGAAACGTGCATGCTTAATAATCTTAAAAATCGTATTTACACATTCGTAGGTTAAGCACGAAGTTATATTGTTCGGTTTCTCCTTTTCATGCTATATTGAATTGTGTATTATCGAAGTTGCCAAATATGAGAATAACAGTTTTTAGCTTCGCGAGAAGTAAAAATGTTCACATATTATGAAATGTTTGTATATTGTCTAGTGTCGAACCTAAAATGTGAATTTTGTCAAAAACCTAAAAATCGCATTCGGATTTTCGTATGTTCAACAAAAAGGTTTATTGTTTGCTGTCGTCGTTTTTTTCTATATTGAATGGTGTATTATCTAAGTTATGCATAATAAAATGAAAAATCGCATTTACACTTTCGTAGTTTTCGTACGAAGTAATATTGTTCTGTTTCATCTCTTCAAGCTATGTTGAATCGTGTATTATCGAAGATGTCAAATACCAGAAAAACAGTTTTTGGCTTCACGAGAAATGAATATATTCACATATTATGCAATGTTTGCATATTGTCTAGTGTCGAACCTCAAAAATTGAATTATGTCAAAAACCTAAAAATCGTATCCGCATTTTCGTATGCAAAACAAAAACTTTTACTGTTCGCTTTCATCTATTCATGCTATATTGAATCGTGTATTATCAAGAATATCAAATATGCGAATAACTGCTTTTAGCATCACGAGAAGTAAAAATGTTCACACACTACGCAATGTTTGAGTAGTTTTTAGTTTCGAAACTTGAAACGTGCATGCTTAATAATCTTAAAAATCGTATTTACACTTTCGTAGGTTTAGTACGAAGTTATATTGTTCGGTTTCATCTCTTCAAGCTGTATTGAATCGTGTATTATCGAAGATGTCAAATACCAGAATAACAGTTTTTAGCTTCCGGAGAAGTAAAAATATTCACATATTATGCAATGTTTGCATATTGTCTAGTGTCGAACCTGAAAAAGTGAATTATGTCAAAAACCTAAAAATCGTATCCGCATTTTCGTATGTTAAACAAAAAGTTTTATTGTTCGCTTTCAACCTTTTATGCTACATTGAATCGTGTATTATCAAGAATATCAAATATGCGAATAACTGCTTTTAGCATCACGAGAAGTAAAAATGTTCACACACTACGCAATGTTTGAGTAGTTTTTAGTTTCGAAACTTGAAACGTGCATGCTTAATAATCTGAAAAATCGTATTTACACTTTCGTAGGTTTAGTACGAAGTTATATTGTTCGGTTTCATCTCTTCAAGCTGTATTGAATCGTGTATTATCGAAGATGTCAAATACCAGAATAACAGTTTTTAGCTTCACGAGAAATGAAAATATTCACATATTATGCAATGTTTGCATATTGTCTATTGTCGAACCTCAAAAATTGAATTATGTCAAAAACCTAAAAATCGTATCCGCAATTTCGTATGCAAAACAAAAAGTTGTACTGTTCGCTTTCATCCTTTTATGCTATATTGAATAGTGTATTATCAAAAATATCAAATATGCGAATAACTGTTTTTAGCATCACGAGAAGTAAAAATGTTCACATACTACGCAATGTTTGAGTAGTGTTTAGTTTCGAAACATTGAAACGTGCATGCTTAATAATCTGAAAAATCGCATTTACACTTTCGTAGTTTTCAGTACGAAGTAATATTGTTCGGTTTCATCTCTTCAAGCTATGTTGAATCGTGTATTATCGAAGATGTCAAATACCAGAAAAACAGTTTTTAGCTTCACGAGAAATGAAAATATTCACATATTATGCAATGTTTGCATATTGTCTAGTGTCGAACCTCAAAAATTGAATTATGTCAAAAACCTAAAAATCGTATCCGCATTTTCGTATGCAAAACAAAAAGTTTTACTGTTCGCTTTCATCCTTTTATGCTATATTGAATCGTGTATTATCAAAAATATCAAATATGCGAATAACTGTTTTTAGCATCACGAGAAGTAAAAATGATCACATACTAAGCAATGTTTGAGTAATGTTTAGTTTCGAACCTTGAAACGTGCATGCTTAATAATCTTAAAAATCATATTTACACTTTCGTAGGTTAAGCACGAAGTTATATTGTTCGGTTTCTCCTTTTCATGCTATATTGAATTGTGTATTATCGAAGTTGCCAAATATGAGAATAACAGTTTTTAGCTTCGCGAGAAGTAAAAATGTTCACATATTATGCAATGTTTGTTATTGTCTAGTGTCGAACCTAAAAAAGTGAATTATGTCAAAAACCTAAAAATCGTATCCGCATTTTCGTATGCAAAACAAAAAGTTTTACTGTTCGTTTTCATCCTTTTATGCTATATTGTATCGTGTATTATCAAAAATATCAAATATGCGATTAACTGTTTTTAGCATCACGAGAAGTAAAAATGATAACATACTATGCAATGTTTGAGTAATGTTTAGTTTCGAACCTTGAAACGTGCATGCTTAATAAACTGAAAAATCGTATTTACACTTTCGTAGGTTCAGTACGAAGTTATATTGTTCGGTTTCATCTCTTCAAGCTATATTGAATCGTGTATTATCGGAGATGTCAAATACCAGAATAACAGTTTTTAGCTTCACGAGAAGTAAAAATATTCACATATTATGCAATGTTTGCATATTGTCTAGTGTCGAACCTGAAAAAGTGAATTATGTCAAAAACGTAAAAATCGTATCCGAATTTTCGTATGCAAAACAAAAAGTTTTATTGTTCGCTTTCATCCTTTTATGCTACATTGAATCGTGTATTATCAAGAATATCAAATATGCGAATAACTGCTTTTAGCATCACGAGAAGTAAAAATGTTCACACACTACGCAATGTTTGAGTAGTTTTTAGTTTCGAAACTTGAAACGTGCATGCTTAATAATCTTAAAAATCGTATTTACACTTTCGTAGGTTTAGTACGAAGTTATATTGTTCGGTTTCATCTCTTCAAGCTGTATTGAATCGTGTATTATCGAAGATGTCAAATACCAGAATAACAGTTTTTAGCTTCACGAGAAGTAAAAATATTCACATATTATGCAATGTTTGCATATTGTCTAGTGTCGAACCTGAAAAAGTGAATTATGTCAAAAACCTAAAAATCGTATCCGCATTTTCGTATGTTAAACAAAAAGTTTTATTGTTCGCTTTCAACCTTTTATGCTATATTGAATCGTGTCTTATAAAATATATCAAATATGCGAATAACTGTTTTTAGCATTACGAGAATTAAAAATGATCACATACTAAGCAATGTTTGAGTAATGTTTAGTTTTGAAACTTGAAACGTGCATGCTTAATAATCTTAAAAATCGTATTTACACTTTCGTAGGTTAAGCACGACGTTATATTGTTCGGTTTCATCTTTTCATGCTATATTGAATTGTGTATTATCGAAGTTGCCAAATATGAGAATAACAGTTTTTAGCTTCGCGAGAAGTAAAAATGTTCACATATTATGCAATGTTTGTATATTGTCTAGTGTCTAACCTAAAATGTGAATTTTGTCAAAAACCTAAAAATCGCATTCGCATTTTCGTATGTTCAACAAAAAGGTTTATTGTTTGCTGTCGTCGTTTTTTTCTATATTGAATCGTGTATTATCTAAGTTATGCTTAATAAACTGAAAAATCGTATTTACACTTTCGTAGGTTTAGTACGAAGTAATATTGTTCGGTTTCATCTCTTCAAGCTATGTTGAATCGTGTATTATCGAAGATGTCAAATACCAGAAAAACAGTTTTTAGCTTCACGAGAAATGAAAATATTCACATATTATGCAATGTTTGCATATTGTCTATTGTCGAACCTCAAAAATTGAATTATGTCAAAAACCTAAAAATCGTATCCGCAATTTCGTATGCAAAACAAAAAGTTGTACTGTTCGCTTTCATCCTTTTATGCTATATTGAATCGTGTATTATCAAAAATATCAAATATGCGAATAACTGTTTTTAGCATCACGAGAAGTAAAAATGTTCACATACTACGCAATGTTTGAGTAATGTTTAGTTTCGAACCTTGAAACGTGCATGCTTAATAATCTGAAAAATCGTATTTACACTTTCGTAGGTTCAGTACGAAGTTATATTGTTCGGTTTCATCTCTTCAAGCTATATTGAATCGTGTATTATCGGAGATGTCAAATACCAGAATAACAGTTTTTAGCTTCACGAGAAGTAAAAATATTCACATATTATGCAATGTTTGCATATTGTCTAGTGTCGAACCTGAAAAAGTGAATTATGTCAAAAACCTAAAAATCGTATCCGCATTTTCGTATGCAAAACAAAAAGTTTTATTGTTCGCTTTCATCCTTTTATGCTACATTGAATCGTGTATTATCAAAAATATCAAATATGCGAATAACTGTTTTTAGCATCACGAGAAGTAAAAATGTTCACACACTACGCAATGTTTGAGTAGTTTTTAGTTTCGAAACTTGAAACGTGCATGCTTAATAAACTGAAACATCGTATTTACACTTTCGTAGGTTTAGTACGAAGTTATATTGTTCGGTTTCGTATCTTCAAGCTATATTGAATCGTGTATTATCGAAGATGTCAAATACCAGAATAACAGTTTTTAGCTTCACGAGAAGTGAAAATATTCACATATTATGCAATGTTTGCATATTGTCTTGTGTCGAACCTAAAATAGTGAATTATGTCAAAAACCTAAAAATCGTATCCGCATTTTCGTATGCAAAACAAAAAGTTTTATTGTTCGCTTTCATCCTTTTATGCTACATTGAATCGTGTATTATCAAAAATATCAAATATGCGAATAACTGTTTTTAGCATCACGAGAAGTAAAAATGTTCACACACTACGCAATGTTTGAGTAGTTTTTAGTTTCGAAACTTGAAACGTGCATGCTTAATAATCTGAAAAATCGTATTTACACTTTCGTAGGTTTAGTACGAAGTTATATTGTTCGGTTTCATCTCTTCAAGCTATATTGAATCCTGTATTATCGGAGATGTCAAATACCAGAATAACAGTTTTTAGCTTCACGACAAGTGGAAATATTCACATATTATGCAATGTTTGCATATTATCTAGTGTCGAACCTGAAAAAGTGAATTATGTCAAAAACCTCAAAATCGTATCCGCATTTTCGTATGTTAAACAAAAAGTTATATTGTTCGCTTTCATCCTTTTATGCTACATTGAATCGTGTATTATCAAGAATATCAAATATGCGAATAACTGTTTTTAGCATCACGAGAAGTAAAAATGATCACATACTACGCAATGTTTGAGTAATGTTTAGTTTCGAACCTTGAAACGTGCATGCTTAATAAACTGAAAAATCGTATTTACACTTTCGTAGGTTAAGTACGAAGTTATATTGTTCGGTTTCATCTCTTCAAGCTGTATTGAATCGTGTATTATCGAAGTTGCCAAATATGAGAATAACAGTTTTTAGCTTCGCGAGAAGTAAAAATGTTCACATATTATGCAATGTTTGTATATTGTCTAGTGTCTAACCTAAAATGTGAATTATGTCAAAAACCTAAAAATCGTATCCGCATTTTCGTATGTCAAAACAAAAAGTTTTACTGTTCGCTTTCATCCTTTTATGCTATATTGTATCGTGTATTATCAAAAATATCAAATATGCGATTAACTGTTTTTAGCATCACGAGAATTAAAAATGATCACATACTAAACAATGTTTGAGTAATGCTTAGTTTGGAACCATGAAACGTGCATGCTTAATAAACTGAAAAATCGTATTTACACTTTCGTAGGTTCAGTACGAAGTTATATTGTTCGGTTTCATCTCTTCAAGCTATATTGAATCGTGTATT
>JAPYXD010000654.1:0-56443 GCA_030998225.1 Diplolepis rosae | reverse complement strand
ATGCATTATATTTTCTGGATCCTAATGCCAGATAGGAACCAGGTAAACCCGGGTACCAGATTTAGTTTTATCTTAAAATTCACAAGACGAAAGCTGCCTTACAGAAAAGCAAATTGGATCCGGGACGAAACATATTTATGCATTATATTTTCTGGATCCTAATGCCAGATAGGAAACTGGTAAGACCGGGTAGCTGATTTACTTTCAGCTTAAAAATTAACAAGACTCCAACTGCCTTATAGAAACCAAACAGGAACAGGGTAGAAACAAATTTATGGATTATATTTGCAGGACCCTAATGCCAGATAGGAACCACCTAAGGCCGGGTAGCAGATTTAATTTTATCTCAAAAATTAACAAGACGCCAACTGCCTTATAGAAACCAAACAGGAACCGGGTAGAAACATATATATGCATTATATTTTCTTGATCGTAATGCCAGATAGGAACCAGGTAAGGCCGGGTAGCAGATTTACTATAATCTTAAAAATTATCAAGACGCCAATTGCCTTATAGAAACCAAACAGGATCCGGGTAGAAACATATTTATGCATTATATTTTCTTGATCGTAATGCCAGAGAGGAACCATGTAAGGCCGGGTAGCAGATTTACTTTAATCTTAAAAAATTATCAAGACGCGAACTGCCTTATAGAAACCAAACAGGAACTGGGTTGAAAATTATTTATGCATTATATTATCTAAATCCTAATGCCAGATAGGATGCAGGTAAGGACGGTTATCAGATTTAATTTTATCTTAAAAATTAACAAGACGCCAACTTCGTTATAGAAACCAAACAGGAACCGGGTAGAAACATATTTATGCATTTTAATTTTTGGATCCTTATGCTAGATAGGAACCTGGTAAGGCAGGGTAACAGATTTAGTTTTATCTTAAAAATTCACAAGACGAAAGCTGCCTTACAGAAAAGCAAATTGGATCCGGACGAAACATATTTATGCATTATATTTTCTGGATCCTAATGCCAGATAGGAACCACCTAAGACCGGGTAGCAGATTTAATTTTATCTTAAAAATTAACAAGACGCCAACTGCCTTATAGAAACCAAACAGGAACCTGGTAGAAACATATATATGCATTATATTTTCTTGATCGTAATGCCAGATAGGAACCAGGTAAGGCCGGGTAGCAGATTTACTATAATCTTAAAAATTATCAAGACGCCAATTGCCTTATAGAAACCAAACAGGATCCGGGTAGAAACATATTTATGCAATATATTTTCTGGATCCTATAGCCAGATAGTAACTAGCTTAGGCCGGCTAGCAGAATTACTTTTAGCTTAAAAGTTCACAATACGCGAACTGCATTATAGAAACCAAACGGGAACCGGGTAGAAACATATTTATGCAATATATTTTCTTGATCGTAATGCCAGAGAGGAACCATGTAAGGCCGGGTAGCAGATTTACTTTAATCTTAAAAATTATCAAGACGCGAACTGCCTTATAGAAACCAAACAGGAACTGGGTTGAAAATTATTTATGCATTATATTATCTAAATCCTAATGCCAGATAGGATGCAGGTAAGGACGGTTATCAGATTTAATTTTATCTTAAAAATTAACAAGACGCCAACTTCGTTATAGAAACCAAACAGGAACCGGGTAGAAACATATTTATGCATTTTAATTTTTGGATCCTTATGCTAGATAGGAACCTGGTAAGGCAGGGTAACAGATTTACTTTTATCTTAAAAATTCACAAGACGAAAGCTGCCTTACAGAAAAGCAAATTGGATCCGGGAAGAAACATATTTTATGCATTATATTTTCTGGATCCTAATGCCAGATAGGAACCAGGTAAGGACGTGGAGCAGATTTACTTTTAGCTTAAAAATTCACTAGACGCAAACTGCCATAGATAAAACCAGATGGGATCCAAGTAGAAACATATTTTTGCATTTTAATTTTTGGATCCTTATGCTAGATAGGAACCTGGTAAGGCAGGTTAACAGATTTAATTTTATCTTAAAAATTAACATGACGCCAACTGCCTT
Organism: Diplolepis rosae; assembly: GCA_030998225.1. NCBI lineage: Eukaryota > Metazoa > Arthropoda > Insecta > Hymenoptera > Diplolepididae > Diplolepis > Diplolepis rosae. The sequence continues at coordinate 54,420 of JAPYXD010000654.1, read as the reverse complement.
ATAGAAACCAAACAGGAACCGGGTAGAAACATATTTTATGCATTATATTTTCTGGATCCTAATGCCAGATAGGAACCAGGTAAACCCGGGTACCAGATTTAGTTTTATCTTAAAAATTCACAAGACGAAAGCTGCCTTACAGAAAAGCAAACTGGATCCGGGACGAAACATATTTATGCATTATATTTTCTGGATCCTAATGCCCGATAGGAAACTGGTAAGGCCGGGTAGCAGATTTAATTTTATCTTAAAAATTAACAAGACGCCAACTGCCTTATAGAAACCAAACAGGTACCGGGTAGAAACATATTTATGCAATATATTTTCTGGATCCTATAGCCAGATAGTAACTTGCTTAGGCCGGCTAGCAGAATTACTTTTAGCTTAAAAGTTCACAATACGCGAACTGCCTTATAGAAACCAAACAGGAACCGGGTAGAAACATATTTATGCATTATATTTTCTGGATCCTAATGCCAGATAGGAACCAGGTAAGGACGTGTAGCAGATTTACTTTTAGCTTAAAAATTCACTAGTCGCAAACTGCCATAGAGAAATCCAGATGGGATCCAAGTAGAAACATATTTTTGCATTTTAATTTTTGGATCCTTATGCGAGATAGGAACCTGGTAAGGCGGGGTAGCAGATTTAATTTTATCTTAAAAATTAACAAGACGCCAACTGCCTTATAGAAACCAAACAGGAACCGGGTAGAAACATATTTTATGCATTATATTTTCTGGATCCTATTGCCAGATAGTAACTTGCTTAGGCCGGCTAGAAGAATTGCTTTTAGCTTAAAAGTTCACAATACGCGAACTGCCTTATAGAAACCAAACGGGAACCGGGTAGAAACATATTTATGCAATATATTTTCTGGATCCTATAGCCAGATAGTAACTTGCTTAGGCCGGCGAGCAGAATTACTTTTAGCTTAAAAGTTCACAATACGCGAACTGCCTTATAGAATCCAAACAGGAACCGGGTAGAAACATATTTTATGCATTATATTTTCTTGATCGTAATGCCAGAGAGGAACCATGTAAGGCCGGGTAGCAGATTTACTTTAATCTTAAAAATTATCAAGACGCGAACTGCCTTATAGAAACCAAACAGGAACTGGGTTGAAAATTATTTATGCATTATATTATCTAAATCCTAATGCCAGATAGGATGCAGGTAAGGCCGGGTATCAAATTTAATTTTATCTTAAAAATTAACAAGACGCCAACTTCGTTATAGAAACCAAACAGGAACCGGGTAGAAACATATTTATGCATTATATTTTCTGGATCCTATTGCCAGTTAGTAACTTGCTTAGGCCGGCTAGCAGAATTGCTTTTAGCTTAAAAGTTCACAATACGCGAACTGCCTTATAGAAACCAAACAGGAACCGGGTAGAAACATATTTATGCATTATATTTTCTTGATCGTAATGCCAGAGAGGAACCATGTAAGGCCGGGTAGCAGATTTACTTTAATCTTAAAAATTATCAAGACGCGAACTGCCTTATAGAAACCAAACAGGAACTGGGTTGAAAATTATTTATGCATTATATTATCTAAATCCTAATGCCAGATAGGATGCAGGTAAGGACGGTTATCAGATTTAATTTTATCTTAAAAATTAACAAGACGCCAACTTCGTTATAGAAACCAAACAGGAACCGGGTAGAAACATATTTATGCATTTTAATTTTTGGATCCTTATGCTAGATAGGAACCTGGTAAGGCAGGGTAACAGATTTACTTTTAGCTTAAAAATTCACAAGACGCAAGCTGCCTTACAGAAAAGCAAATTGGATCCGGGAAGAAACATATTTATGCATTATATTTTCTGGATCCTAATGCCAGATAGGAACCAGGTAAGGACGTGTAGCAGATCTACTTTTAGCTTAAAAATTCACTAGTCGCAAACTGCCATAGAGAAAACCAGATGGGATCCAAGTAGAAACATATTTTTGCATTTTAATTTTTGGATCCTTATGCGAGATAGGAACCTGGTAAGGCGGGTTAACAGATTTAATTTTATCTTAAAAATTAACAAGACGCCAACTGCCTTATAGAAACCAAACAGGTACCGGGTAGAAACATATTTTATGCATTACATTTTCTGGATCCTAATGCCAGATAGGAACCAGGTAAACCCGGGTACCAGATTTAGTTTTATCTTAAAAATTCACAAGACGAAAGCTGCCTTACAGAAAAGCAAATTGGATCCGGGACGAAACATATTTATGCATTATATTTTCTGGATCCTAATGCCAGATAGGAAACTGGTAAGACCGGGTAGCTGATTTACTTTCAGCTTAAAAATTAACAAGACTCCAACTGCCTTATAGAAACCAAACAGGAACAGGGTAGAAACAAATTTATGGATTATATTTGCAGGACCCTAATGCCAGATAGGAACCACCTAAGGCCGGGTAGCAGATTTAATTTTATCTCAAAAATTAACAAGACGCCAACTGCCTTATAGAAACCAAACAGGAACCTGGTAGAAACATATATATGCATTATATTTTCTTGATCGTAATGCCAGATAGGAACCAGGTAAGGCCGGGTAGCAGATTTACTATAATCTTAAAAATTATCAAGACGCCAATTGCCTTATAGAAACCAAACAGGATCCGGGTAGAAACATATTTATGCATTATATTTTCTTGATCGTAATGCCAGAGAGGAACCATGTAAGGCCGGGTAGCAGATTTACTTTAATCTTAAAAATTATCAAGACGCGAACTGCCTTATAGAAACCAAACAGGAACTGGGTTGAAAATTATTTATGCATTATATTATCTAAATCCTAATGCCAGATAGGATGCAGGTAAGGACGGTTATCAGATTTAATTTTATCTTAAAAATTAACAAGACGCCAACTTCGTTATAGAAACCAAACAGGAACCGGGTAGAAACATATTTATGCATTTTAATTTTTGGATCCTTATGCTAGATAGGAACCTGGTAAGGCAGGGTAACAGATTTAGTTTTATCTTAAAAATTAACAAGACGAATGCTGCCTTACAGAAAAGCAAATTGGATCCGGGACGAAACATATTTATGCATTATATTTTCTGGATCCTAATGCCAGATAGGAACCACCTAAGGCCGGGTAGCAGATTTAATTTTATCTCAAAAATTAACAAGACGCCAACTGCCTTATAGAAACCAAACAGGAACCTGGTAGAAACATATATATGCATTATATTTTCTTGATCGTAATGCCAGATAGGAACCAGGTAAGGCCGGGTAGCAGATTTACTATAATCTTAAAAATTATCAAGACGCCAATTGCCTTATAGAAACCAAACAGGATCCGGGTAGAAACATATTTTTGCAATATATTTTCTGGATCCTATAGCCAGATAGTAACTAGCTTAGGCCGGCTAGCAGAATTACTTTTAGCTTAAAAGTTCACAATACCCGAACTGCATTATAGAAACCAAACGGGAACCGGGTAGAAACATATTTATGCAATATATTTTCTTGATCGTAATGCCAGAGAGGAACCATGTATGGCCGGGTAGCAGATTTACTTTAATCTTAAAAATTATCAAGACGCGAACTGCCTTATAGAAACCAAACAGGAACTGGGTTGAAAATTATTTATGCATTATATTATCTAAATCCTAATGCCAGATAGGATGCAGGTAAGGACGGTTATCAGATTTAATTTTATCTTAAAAATTAACAAGACGCCAACTTCGTTATAGAAACCAAACAGGAACCGGGTAGAAACATATTTATGCATTTTAATTTTTGGATCCTTATGCTAGATAGGAACCTGGTAAGGCAGGGTAACAGATTTACTTTTATCTTAAAAATTCACAAGACGAAAGCTGCCTTACAGAAAAGCAAATTGGATCCGGGAAGAAACATATTTATGCATTATATTTTCTGGATCCTAATGCCAGATAGGAACCAGGTAAGGACGTGGAGCAGATTTACTTTTAGCTTAAAAATTCACTAGACGCAAACTGCCATAGATAAAACCAGATGGGATCCAAGTAGAAACATATTTTTGCATTTTAATTTTTGGATCCTTATGCTAGATAGGAACCTGGTAAGGCAGGTTAACAGATTTAATTTTATCTTAAAAATTAACATGACGCCAACTGCCTTATAGAAACCAAACAGGAACCGGGTAGAAACATATTTTATGCATTATATTTTCTGGATCCTAATGCCAGATAGGAACCAGGTAAACCCGGGTACCAGATTTAGTTTTATCTTAAAAATTCACATGACGAAAGCTGCCTTACAGAAAAGCAAACTGGATCCGGGACGAAACATATTTATGCATTATATTTTCTGGATCCTAATGCCCGATAGGAAACTGGTAAGGCCGGGTAGCAGATTTAATTTTATCTTAAAAATTAACAAGACGCCAACTGCCTTATAGAAACCAAACAGGTACCGGGTAGAAACATATTTATGCAATATATTTTCTGGATCCTATAGCCAGATAGTAACTTGCTTAGGCCGGCTAGCAGAATTACTTTTAGCTTAAAAGTTCACAATACGCGAACTGCCTTATAGAAACCAAACAGGAACCGGGTAGAGACATATTTATACATTATATTTTCTGGATCCTAATGCCAGATAGGAACCAGGTAAGGACGTGTAGCAGATTTACTTTAACTTAAAAATTCACTAGTCGCAAACTGCCATAGAGAAATCCAGATGGGATCCAAGTAGAAACATATTTTTGCATTTTAATTTTTGGATCCTTATGCGAGATAGGAACCTGGTAAGGCGGGTTAACAGATTTAATATTATCTTAAAAATTAACAAGACGCCAACTGCCTTATAGAAACCAAACAGGAACAGGGTAGAAACATATTTTATGCATTATATTTTCTGGATCCTATTGCCAGTTAGTAACTTGCTTAGGCCGGCTAGCAGAATTGCTTTTAGCTTAAAAGTTCACAATACGCGAACTGCCTTATAGAAACCAAACGGGAACCGGGTAGAAACATATTTATGCAATATATTTTCTGGATCCTATAGCCAGATAGTAACTTGCTTAGGCCGGCGAGCAGAATTACTTTTAGCTTAAAAGTTCACAATACGCGAACTGCCTTATAGAATCCAAACAGGAACCGGGTAGAAACATATTTATGCATTATATTTTCTTGATCGTAATGCCAGAGAGGAACCATGTAAGGCCGGGTAGCAGATTTACTTTAATCTTAAAAATTATCAAGACGCGAACTGCCTTATAGAAACCAAACAGGAACTGGGTTGAAAATTATTTATGCATTATATTATCTAAATCCTAATGCCAGATAGGATGCAGGTAAGGCCGGGTATCAAATTTAATTTTATCTTAAAAATTAACAAGACGCCAACTTCGTTATAGAAACCAAACAGGAACCGGGTAGAAACATATTTATGCATTATATTTTCTGGATCCTAATGCCAGATAGGAACCACCTAAGGGCGGGTAGCAGATTTAATTTTATCTCAAAAATTAACAAGACGCCAACTGCCTTATAGAAACCAAACAGGAACCTGGTAGAAACATATATATGCATTATATTTTCTTGATCGTAATGCCAGATAGGAACCAGGTAAGGCCGGGTAGCAGATTTACTATAATCTTAAAAATTATCAAGACGCCAATTGCCTTATAGAAACCAAACAGGATCCGGGTAGAAACATATTTTTGCAATATATTTTCTGGATCCTATAGCCAGATAGTAACTAGCTTAGGCCGGCTAGCAGAATTACTTTTAGCTTAAAAGTTCACAATACCCGAACTGCATTATAGAAACCAAACGGGAACCGGGTAGAAACATATTTATGCAATATATTTTCTTGATCGTAATGCCAGAGAGGAACCATGTATGGCCGGGTAGCAGATTTACTTTAATCTTAAAAATTATCAAGACGCGAACTGCCTTATAGAAACCAAACAGGAACTGGGTTGAAAATTATTTATGCATTATATTATCTAAATCCTAATGCCAGATAGGATGCAGGTAAGGACGGTTATCAGATTTAATTTTATCTTAAAAATTAACAAGACGCCAACTTCGTTATAGAAACCAAACAGGAACCGGGTAGAAACATATTTATGCATTTTAATTTTTGGATCCTTATGCTAGATAGGAACCTGGTAAGGCAGGGTAACAGATTTACTTTTATCTTAAAAATTCACAAGACGAAAGCTGCCTTACAGAAAAGCAAATTGGATCCGGGAAGAAACATATTTATGCATTATATTTTCTGGATCCTAATGCCAGATAGGAACCAGGTAAGGACGTGGAGCAGATTTACTTTTAGCTTAAAAATTCACTAGACGCAAACTGCCATAGATAAAACCAGATGGGATCCAAGTAGAAACATATTTTTGCATTTTAATTTTTGGATCCTTATGCTAGATAGGAACCTGGTAAGGCAGGTTAACAGATTTAATTTTATCTTAAAAATTAACATGACGCCAACTGCCTTATAGAAACCAAACAGGAACCGGGTAGAAACATATTTTATGCATTATATTTTCTGGATCCTAATGCCAGATAGGAACCAGGTAAACCCGGGTACCAGATTTAGTTTTATCTTAAAAATTCACATGACGAAAGCTGCCTTACAGAAAAGCAAACTGGATCCGGGACGAAACATATTTATGCATTATATTTTCTGGATCCTAATGCCCGATAGGAAACTGGTAAGGCCGGGTAGCAGATTTAATTTTATCTTAAAAATTAACAAGACGCCAACTGCCTTATAGAAACCAAACAGGTACCGGGTAGAAACATATTTATGCAATATATTTTCTGGATCCTATAGCCAGATAGTAACTTGCTTAGGCCGGCTAGCAGAATTACTTTTAGCTTAAAAGTTCACAATACGCGAACTGCCTTATAGAAACCAAACAGGAACCGGGTAGAAACATATTTATGCATTATATTTTCTGGATCCTAATGCCAGATAGGAACCAGGTAAGGACGTGTAGCAGATTTACTTTTAGCTTAAAAATTCACTAGGCGCAAACTGCCATAGAGAAAACCAGATGGGATCCAAGTAGAAACATATTTTTGCATTTTAATTTTTGGATCCTTATGCGAGATAGGAACCTGGTAAGGCGGGGTAACAGATTTAATTTTATCTTAAAAATTAACAAGACGCCAACTGCCTTATAGAAACCAAACAGGAACAGGGTAGAAACATATTTATGCATTATATTTTCTGGATCCTATTGCCAGTTAGTAACTTGCTTAGGCCGGCTAGCAGAATTGCTTTTAGCTTAAAAGTTCACAATACGCGAACTGCCTTATAGAAACCAAACGGGAACCGGGTAGAAACATATTTATGCAATATATTTTCTGGATCCTATAGCCAGATAGTAACTTGCTTAGGCCGGCGAGCAGAATTACTTTTAGCTTAAAAGTTCACAATACGCGAACTGCCTTATAGAAACCAAACAGGAACCGGGTAGAAACATATTTATGCATTATATTTTCTTGATCGTAATGCCAGAGAGGAACCATGTAAGGCCGGGTAGCAGATTTACTTTAATCTTAAAAATTATCAAGACGCGAACTGCCTTATAGAAACCAAACAGGAACTGGGTTGAAAATTATTTATGCATTATATTATCTAAATCCTAATGCCAGATAGAATGCTGGTAAGGCCGGGTATCAGATTTAATTTTATCTTAAAAATTAACAAGACGCCAAATTCGTTATAGAAACCAAACAGGAACCGGGTAGAAACATATTTATGCATTATATTTTCTGGATCCTATTGCCAGTTAGTAACTTGCTTAGGCCGGCTAGCAGAATTGCTTTTAGCTTCAAAGTTCACAATACGCGAACTGCCTTATAGAAACCAAACAGGAACCGGGTAGAAACGTATTTATGCATTATATTTTCTTGATCGTAATGCCAGAGAGGAACCATGTAAGGCCGGGTAGCAGATTTACTTTAATCTTAAAAATTATCAAGACGCGAACTGCCTTATAGAAACCAAACAGGAACTGGGTTGAAAATTATTTATGCATTATATTATCTAAATCCTAATGCCAGATAGGATGCAGGTAAGGACGGTTATCAGATTTAATTTTATCTTAAAAATTAACAAGACGCCAACTTCGTTATAGAAACCAAACAGGAACCGGGTAGAAACATATTTATGCATTTTAATTTTTGGATCCTTATGCTAGATAGGAACCTGGTAAGGCAGGGTAACAGATTTACTTTTATCTTAAAAATTCACAAGACGTGTGAGGTAAGGACGTGGAGCAGATTTACTTTTAGCTTAAAAATTCACTAGACGCAAACTGCCATAGATAAAACCAGATGGGATCCAAGTAGAAACATATTTTTGCATTTCAATTTTTGGATCCTTATGCGAGATAGGAACCTGGTAAGGCGGGTTAACAGATTTAATTTTATCTTAAAAATTAACAAGACGCCAACTGCCTTATAGAAACCAAACAGGAACCGGGACGAAACATATTTATGCATTATATTTTCTGGATCCTAATGCCAGATAGGAACCAGGTAAACCCGGGTACCAGATTTAGTTTTATCTTAAAAATTCACATGACGAAAGCTGCCTTACAGAAAAGCAAATTGGATCCGGGACGAAACATATTTATGCATTATATTTTCTGGATCCTAATGCCAGATAGGAACCACCTAAGGCCGGGTAGCTGATTTACTTTCAGCTTAAAAATTCACTAGACGCAAACTGCCATAGAGAAAACCAGATGGGATCCAAGTAGAAACATATATTTGCATTTTAATATTTGGATCCTTATACGAGATAGGAACCTGGTAAGGCGGGTTAACAGATTTAATTTTATCTTAAAAATTAACAAGACGCCAACTGCCTTATAGAAACCAAACAGGAACCGGGACGAAACATATTTATGCATTATATTTTCTGGATCCTAATGCCAGATAGGAACCACCTAAGGCCGGGTAGCTGATTTACTTTCAGCTTAAAAATTAACAAGACTCCAACTGCCTTATAGAAACCAAACAGGAACAGGGTAGAAACAAATTTATGCATTATATTTTCAGGACCCTAATGCCAGATAGGAACCACCTAAGGCCGGGTAGCAGATTTAATTTTATCTTAAAAATTAACAAGACGCCAACTGCCTTATAGAAACCAAACAGGAACCTGGTAGAAACATATATATGCATTATATTTTCTTGATCGTAATGCCAGATAGGAACCAGGTAAGGCCGGGTAGCAGATTTACTATAATCTTAAAAATTATCAAGACGCCAATTGCCTTATAGAAACCAAACAGGATCCGGGTAGAAACATATTTATGCAATATATTTTCTGGATCCTATAGCCAGATAGTAACTAGCTTAGGCCGGCTAGCAGAATTACTTTTAGCTTAAAAGTTCACAATACGCGAACTGCATTATAGAAACCAAACGGGAACCGGGTAGAAACATATTTATGCAATATATTTTCTGGATCCTATAGCCAGATAGTAACTTGCTTAGGCCGGCGAGCAGAATTACTTCTAGCTTAAAAGTTTACAATACGCGAACTGCCTTATAGAAACCAAACAGGAACCGGGTAGAAACATATTTATGCATTATATTTTCTTGATCGTAATGCCAGAGAGGAACCATGTAAGGCCGGGTAGCAGATTTACTTTAATCTTAAAAATTATCAAGACGCGAACTGCCTTATAGAAACCAAACAGGAACTGGGTTGAAAATTATTTATGCATTATATTATCTAAATCCTAATGCCAGATAGGATGCAGGTAAGGACGGTTATCAGATTTAATTTTATCTTAAAAATTAACAAGACGCCAACTTCGTTATAGAAACCAAACAGGAACCGGGTAGAAACATTTTTATGCATTTTAATTTTTGGATCCTTATGCTAGATAGGAACCTGGTAAGGCAGGGTAACAGATTTACTTTTATCTTAAAAATTCACAAGACGAAAGCTGCCTTACAGAAAAGCAAATTGGATCCGGGAAGAAACATATTTATGCATTATATTTTCTGGATCCTAATGCCAGATAGGAACCAGGTAAGGACGTGGAGCAGATTTACTTTTAGCTTAAAAATTCACTAGACGCAAACTGCCATAGATAAAACCAGATGGGATCCAAGTAGAAACATATTTTTGCATTTTAATTTTTGGATCCTTATGCTAGATAGGAACCTGGTAAGGCAGGTTAACAGATTTAATTTTATCTTAAAAATTAACATGACGCCAACTGCCTTATAGAAACCAAACAGGAACCGGGTAGAAACATATTTTATGCATTATATTTTCTGGATCCTAATGCCAGATAGGAACCAGGTAAACCCGGGTACCAGATTTAGTTTTATCTTAAAAATTCACATGACGAAAGCTGCCTTACAGAAAAGCAAATTGGATCCGGGACGAAACATATTTATGCATTATATTTTCTGGATCCTAATGCCAGATAGGAAACTGGTAAGACCGGGTAGCTGATTTACTTTCAGCTTAAAAATTAACAATACTCCAACTGCCTTATAGAAACCAAACAGGAACAGGGTAGAAACAAATTTATGCATTATATTTTCAGGACCCTAATGCCAGATAGGAACAAGCTAAGGCCGGGTAGCAGATTTAATTTTATCTTAAAAATTAACAAGACGCCAACTGCCTTATAGAAACAAAACAGGTACCGGGTAGAAACATATTTATGCAATATATTTTCTGGATCCTATAGCCAGATAGTAACTTGCTTAGGCCGGCTAGCAGAATTACTTTTAGCTTAAAAGTTCACAATACGCGAACTGCCTTATAGAAACCAAACAGGAACCGGGTAGAAACATATTTATGCATTATATTTTCTGGATCCTAATGCCAGATAGGAACCAGGTAAGGACGTGTAGCAGATTTACTTTTAGCTTAAAAATTCACTAGACGCAAACTGCCATAGAGAAAACTAGATGGGATCCAAGTAGAAACATATTTTTGCATTTTAATTTTTGGATCCTTATGCTAGATAGGAACCTGGTAAGGCAGGGTAACAGATTTACTTTTATCTTAAAAATTAACAAGACGCCAACTGCCTTATAGAAACCAAACAGGAACCGGGTAGAAACATATTTTATGCATTATATTTTCTGGATCCTAATGCCAGATAGGAACCAGGTAAACCCGGGTACCAGATTTAGTTTTATCTTAAAAATTCACAAGACGAAAGCTGCCTTACAGAAAAGCAAATTGGATCCGGGAAGAAACATATTTATGCATTATATTTTCTGGATCCTAATGCCAGATAGGAACCAGGTAAGGACGTGTAGCAGATTTAATTTTATCTTAAAAATTAACAAGACGCCAACTGCCTTATAGAAACCAAACAGGTACCGGGTAGAAACATATTTATGCAATATATTTTCTGGATCCTATAGCCAGATAGTAACTTGCTTAGGCCGGCTAGCAGAATTACTTTTAGCTTAAAAGTTCACAATACTCGAACTGCCTTATAGAAACCAAACGGGAACCGGGTAGAAACATATTTATGCATTATATTTTCTGGATCCTAATGCCAGATAGGAAACTGGTAAGACCGGGTAGCAGATTTAATTTTATCTTAAAAATTAACAAGACGCCAACTGCCTTATAGAAACCAAACAGGAACCGGGTAGAAACATATTTATGCATTATATTTTCTGGATCCTAATGCCAGATAGGAAACTGGTAAGACCGGGTAGCAGATTTAATTTTATCTTAAAAATTAACAAGACGCCAACTGCCTTATAGAAACCAAACAGGAACCGGGTAGAAACATATTTATGCAATATATTTTCTGGATCCTATAGCCAGATAGTAACTTGCTTAGGCCGGCGAGCAGAATTACTTTTAGCTTAAAAGTTCACAATACGCGAACTGCCTTATAGAAACCAAACAGGAACCGGGTTGAACCATATTTATGCATTATACTTTCTGGATCCGAATGCCAGATAGGAAACTGGTAAGGCCGGGTAACAGATTTACTTTTATCTTAAAAATTAACAAGACGCCAACTGCCTTTTAGAAACCAAACAGGAACCGGGTAGAAACATATTTATGCATTATATTTTCTGGATCCTAATGCCAGATAGGAAACTGGTAAGACCGGGTAGCAGATTTAATTTTATCTTAAAAATTAACAAGACGCCAACTGCCTTATAGAAACCAAACAGGAACCGGGTAGAAACATATTTTATGCATTATATTTTCTGGATCCTAATGCCAGATAGGAACCAGGTAAACCCGGGTACCAGATTTAGTTTTATCTTAAAAATTCACAAGACGAAAGCTGCCTTACAGAAAAGCAAATTGGATCCGCGAAGAAACATATTTATGCATTATATTTTCTGGATCCTAATGCCAGATAGGAACCAGGTAAACCCGGGTACCAGATTTAGTTTTATCTTAAAAATTCACAAGACGAAAGCTGCCTTACAGAAAAGCAAATTGGATCCGGGAAGAAACATATTTATGCATTATATTTTCTGGATCCTAATGCCAGATAGGAACCAGGTAAGGACGTGTAGCAGATTTACTTTTAGCTTAAAAATTCACTAGACGCAAACTGCCATAGAGAAAACCAGATGGGATCCAAGTAGAAACATATATTTGCATTTTAATTTTTGGATCCTTATGCGAGATAGGAACCTGGTAAGGCGGGTTAACAGATTTAATTTTATCTTAAAAATTAACAAGACGCCAACTGCCTTATAGAAACCAAACAGGAACCGGGTAGAAACATATTTTATGCATTATATTTTCTGGATCCTAATGTCAGATAGGAAACTGGTAAGACCGGGTAGCAGATTTAATTTTATCTTAAAAATTAACAAGACGCCAACTGCCTTATAGAAACCAAACAGGAACCGGGTAGAAACATATTTATGCAATATATTTTCTGGATCCTATAGCCAGATAGTAACTTGCTTAGGCCGGCGAGCAGAATTACTTTTAGCTTAAAAGTTCACAATACGCGAACTGCCTTATAGAAACCAAACAGGAACCGGGTAGAAACATATTTATTCATTATATTTTCTTGATCGTAATGCCAGAGAGGAACCATGTAAGGCCGGGTAGCAGATTTACTTTTAGCTTAAAAATTCACTAGACGCAAACTGCCATAGAGAAAACCAGATGGGATCCAAGTAGAAACATATATTTGCATTTTAATTTTTGGATCCTTATGCGAGATAGGAAACTGGTAAGGCGGGTTAACAGATTTAATTTTATCTTAAAAATTAACAAGACGCCAACTGCCTTATAGAAACCAAACAGGAACCGGGTAGAAACATATATTATGCATTATATTTTCTGGATCGTAATGCCAGATAGTAACTAGCTTAGGCCGGCTAGCAGAATTACTTTTAGCTTAAAAGTTCACAATACGCGAACTGCCTTATAGAAACCAAACGGGAACCGGGTAGAAACATATTTATGCAATATATTTTCTGGATCCTATAGCCAGATAGTAACTTGCTTAGGCCGGCGAGCAGAATTACTTTTAGCTTAAAAGTTCACAATACGCGAACTGCCTTATAGAAACCAGCAGGAACCGGGTAGAAACATATTTATTCATTATATTTTCTTGATCGTAATGCCAGAGAGGAACCATGTAAGGCCGGGTAGCAGATTTACTTTAATCTTAAAAATTATCAAGACGCGAACTGCCTTATAGAAACCAAACAGGAACTGGGTTGAAAATTATTTATGCATTATATTATCTAAATCCTAATGCCAGATAGGATGCAGGTAAGGCCGGGTATCAGATTTAATTTTATCTTAAAAATTAACAAGACGCCAACTTCGTTATAGAAACCAAACAGGAACCGGGTAGAAACATATTTATGCATTATATTTTCTGGATCCTATTGCCAGTTAGTAACTATCTTAGGCCGGCTAGCAGAATTGCTTTTAGCTTAAAAGTTCACAATACGCGAACTGCCTTATAGAAACCAAACAGGAACCGGGTAGAAACATATTTATGCATTATATTTTCTGGATCCTAATGCCAGATAGGAACCAGGTAAGGACGTGTAGCAGATTTACTTTTAGCTTAAAAATTCACTAGACGCAAACTGCCATAGAGAAAACTAGATGGGATCCAAGTAGAAACATATTTTTGCATTTTAATTTTTGGATCCTTATGCTAGATAGGAAACTGGTAAGACCGGGTAGCTGATTTACTTTCAGCTTAAAAATTAACAAAACTCCAACTGCCTTATAAAAACCAAACAGGAACAGGGTAGAAACAAATTTATGCATTATATTTTCAGGACCCTAATGCCAGATAGGAACCACCTAAGGCCGGGTAGCAGATTTAATTTTATCTCAAAAATTAACAAGACGCCAACTGCCTTATAGAAACCAAACAGGAACCTGGTAGAAACATATATATGCATTACATTTTCTGGATCCTAATGCCAGATAGGAAACTGGTAAGTCCGGGTAGCTGATTTACTTTCAGCTTAAAAATTAACAATACTCCAACTGCCTTATAGAAACCAAACAGGAACAGGGTAGAAACAAATTTATGCATTATATTTTCAGGACCCTAATGCCAGATAGGAACCACCTAAGGCCGGGTAGCAGATTTAATTTTATCTTAAAAATTAACAAGACGCCAACTGCCTTATAGAAACCAAACAGGAACCTGGTTGAAACATATATATGCATTATATTTTCTTGATCGTAATGCCAGATAGGAACCAGGTAAGGCCGGGTAGCAGATTTACTTTAATCTTAAAAATTATCAAGACGCCAATTGCCTTATAGAAACCAAACAGGAACCGGGTAGAAACATATTTATGCAATATATTTTCTGGATGCTATAGCCAGATAGTAACTAGCTTAGGCCGGCTAGCAGAATTACTTTTAGCTTAAAAGTTCACAATACGCGAACTGCCTTATAGAAACCAAACGGGAACCGGGTAGAAACATATTTATGCAATATATTTTCTGGATCCTATAGCCAGATAGTAACTTGCTTAGGCCGGCGAGCAGAATTACTTTTAGCTTAAAAGTTCACAATACGCGAACTGCCTTATAGAAACCAAACAGGAACCGGGTAGAAACATATTTATTCATTATATTTTCTTGATCGTAATGCCAGAGAGGAACCATGTAAGGCCGGGTAGCAGATTTACTTTAATCTTAAAAATTATCAAGACGCGAACTGCCTTATAGAAACCAAACAGGAACCTGGTTGAAACATATATATGCATTATATTTTCTTGATCCTAATGCCAGATAGGAACCAGGTAAGGCCGGGTAGCAGATTTACTTTAATCTTAAAAATTATCAAGACGCCAATTGCCTTATAGAAACCAAACAGGAACCGGGTAGAAACATATTTATGCAATATATTTTCTGGATGCTATAGCCAGATAGTAACTAGCTTAGGCCGGCTAGCAGAATTACTTTTAGCTTAAAAGTTCACAATACGCGAACTGCCTTATAGAAACCAAACAGGAACCGGGTAGAAACATATTTATGCATTATATTTTCTGGATCCTATTGCCAGTTAGTAACTATCTTAGGCCGGCTAGCAGAATTGCTTTTAGCTTAAAAGTTCACAATACGCGAACTGCCTTATAGAAACCAAACAGGAACCGGGTAGAAACATATTTATGCAATATATTTTCTGGATCCTAATGCCAGATAGGAACCAGGTAAGGACGTGTAGCAGATTTACTTTTAGCTTAAAAATTCACTAGACGCAAACTGCCATAGAGAAAACTAGATGGGATCCAAGTAGAAACATATTTTTGCATTTTAATTTTTGGATCCTTATGCTAGATAGGAACCTGGTAAGGCAGGGTAACAGATTTACTTTTATCTTAAAAATTCACAAGACGAAAGCTGCCTTACAGAAAAGCAAATTGGATCCGGGAAGAAACATATTTATGCATTATATTTTCTGGACCCTAATGCCAGATAGGAACCACCTAAGGCCGGGTAGCAGATTTACTTTCAGCTTAAAAATTAACAAAACTCCAACTGCCTTATAAAAACCAAACAGGAACAGGGTAGAAACAAATTTATGCATTATATTTTCAGGACCCTAATGCCAGATAGGAACCACCTAAGGCCGGGTAGCAGATTTAATTTTATCTCAAAAATTAACAAGACGCCAACTGCCTTATAGAAACCAAACAGGAACCTGGTAGAAACATATTTATGCAATATATTTTCTGGATCCTATAGCCAGATAGTAACTAGCTTAGGCCGGCTAGCAGAATTACTTTTAGCTTAAAAGTTCACAATACGCGAACTGCCTTATAGAAACCAAACAGGAACCGGGTAGAAACATATTTATGCAATATATTTTCTGGATCCTATAGCCAGATAGTAACTTGCTTAGGCCGGCGAGCAGAATTACTTTTAGCTTAAAAGTTCACAATACGCGAACTGCATTATAGAAACCAAACAGGAACCGGGTAGAAACATATTTATGCATTATATTTTCTTGATCGTAATGCCAGAGAGGAACCATGTAAGGCCGGGTAGCAGATTTACTATAATCTTAAAAATTATCAAGACGCCAATTGCCTTATAGAAACCAAACAGGAACCGGGTAGAAACATATTTATGCAATATATTTTCTGGATCCTATAGCCAGATAGTAACTTGCTTAGGCCGGCGAGCAGAATTACTTTTAGCTTAAAAGTTCACAATACGCGAACTGCATTATAGAAACCAAACAGGAACCGGGTAGAAACATATTTATGCATTATATTTTCTGGATCCTATAGCCAGATAGTAACTTGCTTAGGCCGGCGAGCAGAATTACTTTTAGCTTAAAAGTTCACAATACGCGAACTGCATTATAGAAACCAAACAGGAACCGCGTAGAAACATATTTATGCATTATATTTTCTTGATCGTAATGCCAGATAGTAACTTGCTTAGGCCGGCGAGCAGAATTACTTTTAGCTTAAAAGTTCACAATACGCGAACTGCATTATAGAAACCAAACAGGAACCGGGTAGAAACATATTTATGCATTATATTTTCTTGATCGTAATGCCAGATAGGAACCAGGTAAGGCCGGGTAGCAGATTTACTATAATCTTAAAAATTATCAAGACGCCAATTGCCTTATAGAAACCAAACAGGAACCGGGTAGAAACATATTTATGCAATATATTTTCTGGATCCTATAGCCAGATAGTAACTTGCTTAGGCCGGCGAGCAGAATTACTTTTAGCTTAAAAGTTCACAATACGCGAACTGCATTATAGAAACCAAACAGGAACCGGGTAGAAACATATTAATGCATTATATTTTCTTGATCGTAATGCCAGATAGGAACCAGGTAAGGCCGGGTAGCAGATTTACTATAATCTTAAAAATTATCAAGACGCCAATTGCCTTATAGAAACCAAACAGGAACCGGGTAGAAACATATTTATGCAATATATTTTCTGGATCCTATAGCCAGATAGTAACTTGCTTAGGCCGGCGAGCAGAATTACTTTTAGCTTAAAAGTTCACAATACGCGAACTGCATTATAGAAACCAAACAGGAACCGGGTAGAAACATATTTATGCATTATATTTTCTTGATCGTAATGCCAGAGAGGAACCATGTAAGGCCGGGTAGCAGATTTACTTTAATCTTAAAAATTATCAAGACGCGAACTGCCTTATAGAAACCAAACAGGAACTGGGTTGAAAATTATTTATGCATTATATTATCTAAATCCTAATGCCAGATAGGATGCAGGTAAGGACGGTTATCAGATTTAACTTTATCTTAAAAATTAACAAGACGCCAACTTCGTTATAGAAACCAAACAGGAACCGGGTAGAAACATATTTATGCATTTTAATTTTTGGATCCTTATGCTAGATAGGAACCTGGTAAGGCAGGGTAACAGATTTACTTTTATCTTAAAAATTCACAAGACGAAAGCTGCCTTACAGAAAAGCAAATTGGATCCGGGAAGAAACATATATATGCATTATATTTTCTGGATCCTAATGCCAGATAGGAACCAGGTAAGGACGTGGAGCAGATTTACTTTTAGCTTAAAAATTCACTAGACGCAAACTGCCATAGATAAAACCAGATGGGATCCAAGTAGAAACATATTTTTGCATTTTAATTTTTGGATCCTTATGCTAGATAGGAACCTGGTAAGGCAGGTTAACAGATTTAATTTTATCTTAAAAATTAACAAGACGCCAACTGCCTTATAGAAACCAAACAGGAACCGGGTAGAAACATATTTTATGCATTATATTTTCTGGATCCTAATGCCAGATAGGAACCAGGTAAACCCGGGTACCAGATTTAGTTTTATCTTAAAAATTCACAAGACGAAAGCTGCCTTACAGAAAAGCAAATTGGATCCGGGACGAAACATATTTATGCATTATATTTTCTGGATCCTAATGCCAGATAGGAAACTGGTAAGACCGGGTAGCTGATTTACTTTCAGCTTAAAA
Organism: Diplolepis rosae; assembly: GCA_030998225.1. Lineage (NCBI taxonomy): Eukaryota > Metazoa > Arthropoda > Insecta > Hymenoptera > Diplolepididae > Diplolepis > Diplolepis rosae. The sequence goes on along the minus strand of JAPYXD010000654.1, from coordinate 35,988 downwards.
ATTAACAATACTCCAACTGCCTTATAGAAACCAAACAGGAACAGGGTAGAAACAAATTTATGCATTATATTTTCAGGACCCTAATGCCAGATAGGAACCACCTAAGGCCGGGTAGCAGATTTAATTTTATCTTAAAAATTAACAAGACGCCAACTGCCTTATAGAAACCAAACAGGAACCTGGTTGAAACATATATATGCATTATATTTTCTTGATCGTAATGCCAGATAGGAACCAGGTAAGGCCGGGTAGCAGATTTACTTTAATCTTAAAAATTATCAAGACGCCAATTGCCTTATAGAAACCAAACAGGAACCGGGTAGAAACATATTTATGCAATATATTTTCTGGATGCTATAGCCAGATAGTAACTAGCTTAGGCCGGCTAGCAGAATTACTTTTAGCTTAAAAGTTCACAATACGCGAACTGCCTTATAGAAACCAAACGGGAACCGGGTAGAAACATATTTATGCAATATATTTTCTGGATCCTATAGCCAGATAGTAACTTGCTTATGCCGGCGAGCAGAATTACTTTTAGCTTAAAAGTTCACAATACGCGAACTGCCTTATAGAAACCAAACAGGAACCGGGTAGAAACATATTTATGCATTATATTTTCTTGATCGTAATGCCAGAGAGGAACCATGTAAGGCCGGGTAGCAGATTTACTTTAATCTTAAAAATTATCAAGACGCGAACTGCCTTATAGAAACCAAACAGGAACTGGGTTGAAAATTATTTATGCATTATATTATCTAAATCCTAATGCCAGATAGGATGCAGGTAAGGCCGGGTATCAGATTTAATTTTATCTTAAAAATTAACAAGACGCCAACTTCGTTATAGAAACCAAACAGGAACCGGGTAGAAACATATTTATGCATTATATTTTCTGGATCCTATTGCCAGTTAGTAACTTGCTTAGGCCGGCTAGCAGAATTGCTTTTAGCTTAAAAGTTCACAATACGCGAACTGCCTTATAGAAACCAAACAGGAACCGGGTAGAAACATATTTATGCATTATATTTTCTGGATCCTAATGCCAGATAGGAACCAGGTAAGGACGTATAGCAGATTTACTTTTAGCTTAAAAATTCACTAGACGAAAGCTGCCTTACAGAAAAGCAAATTGGATCCGGGTGGAAACATATTTTTGCATTTAATTTTCTGGATCCTAGTACCAGATAGTAACCTGGTCAGACCGGGTAGCTGATTTACTTTTAGCTTAAAAATTAACAAGACGCCAACTGCCTTATAGAAACCAAACAGGAACAGGGTAGAAACAAATTTATGCATTATATTTTCAGGAGCCTAATGCCAGATAGGATCCACGTAAGGCCGGGTAGCAGATTTAATTTTATCTTAAAAATTAACAATACGCCAACTGCCTTACAGAAACCAAACAGGAACCGGGTAGAAACATATTTATGCATTATATTTTCTGGATCCTAATGCCAGATAGGAACCTGGTAAGACCGGGTAGCTGATTTACTTTCAGCTTAAAAATTAACAAGACTCCAACTGCCTTATAGAAACCAAACAGGAACAGGGTAGAAACAAATTTATGCATTATATTTTCAGGAGCCTAATGCCAGATAGGATCCACGTAAGGCCGGGTAGCAGATTTAATTTTATCTTAAAAATTAACAAGACGCCAACTGCCTTATAGAAACCAAACAGGAACCGGGTAGAAACATATTTATGCATTATATTTTCTTGATCGTAATGCCAGATAGGAACCACGTAAGGCCGGGTAGCAGATTTACTTTAATCTTAAAAATTATCAAGACGCCAATTGCCTTATAGTAACCAAACGGGAACCGTGTAGAAACATATTTATGCATTATATTTTCTGGATCCTAATGCCAGATAGGAACCTGGTAAGACCGGGTAGCTGATTTACTTTCAGCTTAAAAATAAACAAGACTCCAACTGCCTTATAGAAACCAAACAGGAACAGGGTAGAAACAAATTTATGCATTATATTTTCTGGATCCTAATGCCAGATAGGAACCAGGTAAGGCCGGGTAGCAGATTTACATTTAGCTTAAAAATTAACAAGACGCCAACTGCCTTACAGAAACCAAACAGGAACCGGGAAGAAACATATTTATGCATTATATTTTCTGGATCCTAATGCCAGATAGGAACCTGGTAAGACCGGGTAGCTGATTTACTTTCAGCTTAAAAATTAACAAGACTCCAACTGCCTTATAGAAACCAAACAGGAACAGGGTAGAAACAAATTTATGCATTATATTTTCAGGATCCTAATGCCAGATAGGAAAAAGCTAAGGCCGGGTAGCAGATTTAATTTTATCTTAAAAATTAACAAGACGCCAACTTCCTTATAGAAACCAAACAGGAACCGGGTAGAAACTTATTTATGCATTATATTTTCTGGATCCTAATGCCAGATAGGAACCTGGTAAGACCGGGTAGCTGATTTACTTTCAGCTTAAAAATTAACAAGACTCCAACTGCCTTATAGAAACCAAACAGGAACAGGGTAAAAACAAATTTATGCATTATATTTTCTCGATCCTAATGCCAGATAGGAACCAGGTAAGGACATGTAGCAGATTTACTTTTAGCTTAAAAATTCACTAGACGCAAACTGCCATAGAGAAAACCAGATGGGATCCAAGTAGAATCATATTTTTGCATTTTAATTTTTGGATCCTTATGCTAGATAGGAACCACGTAAGGCCGGGTAGCAGATTTACTTTAATCTTAAAAATTATCAAGAAGCCAATTGCCTTATAGAAACCAAACAGGAACCGGGTAGAAACTTATTTATGCATTATATTTCCTGGATCCTAATGCCAGATAGGAACCAGGTAAATCCGGGTACCAGATTTAGTTTTATCTTAAAAATTAACAATACGCGAACTACCTTATAGAAACCAAACACGAACCGGGTAGAAACATATTTATGCATTATATTTTCTGGATCCTAATGCCAGATAGGAACCAGGTAAGGACGTGTAGCAGATTTACTTTTAGCTTAAAAATTCACTAGACGCAAACTGCCATAGATAAAACCAGATGGGATCCAAGTAGAAACATATTTTTGCATTTTAATTTTTGGATCCTTATGCTAGACAGGAACCTGGTAAGGCAGGGTAACAGATTTAATTTTATCTTAAAAATTAACAAGACGCCAACTGCCTTATAGAAACCAAACAGGAACCGGGTAGAAACATATTTTATGCATTATATTTTCTGGATCCTAATGCCAGATAGGAACCAGGTAAACCCGGGTACCAGATTTAGTTTTATCTTAAAAATTCACAAGACGAAAGCTGCCTTACAGAAAAGCAAATTGGATCCGGGACGAAACATATTTATGCATTATATTTTCTGGATCCTAATGCCAGATAGGAACCACCTAAGGCCGGGTAGCAGATTTAATTTTATCTTAAAAATTAACAAGACGCCAACTGCCTTATAGAAACCAAACAGGAACTGGGTTGAAAATTATTTATGCATTATATTATCTAAATCCTAATGCCAGATAGGATGCTGGTAAGGCCGGGTATCAGATTTAATTTTATCTTAAAAATTAACAAGACGCCAACTGCCTTATAGAAACCAAACAGGAACCTGTTAGAAACATATATATGCATTATATTTTCTTGATCGTAATGCCAGATAGGAACCAGGTAAGGCCGGGTAGGAGATTTACATTAATCTTAAAAATTATGAAGACGCCAATTGCCTTATAGAAACCAAACAGGAACCGGGTAGAAACAAATTTATGCATTATATTTTCAGGACCCTAATGCCAGATAGGAACCACCTAAGGCCGGGTAGCAGATTTAATTTTATCTTAAAAATTAACAAGACGCCAACTGCCTTATAGAAACCAAACAGGAACCTGGTAGAAACATATTTATGCATTATATTTTCAGGATCCTAATGCCAGATAGGAACCAGGTAAGGCCGGGGAGCAGATTTAATTTTATCTTAAAAATTAACAAGACGCCAACTGCCTTATAGAAACCAAACAGGAACCGGGTAGAAACATATTTATGCATTATATTTTCTGGATCCTAATGCCAGATAGGAACCAGGTAAACCCGGGTACCAGATTTAGTTTTATCTTAAAAATTCACAAGACGAAAGCTGCCTTACAGAAAAGCAAATTGGATCCGGGACGAAACATATTTATGCATTATATTTTCTGGATCCTAATGCCAGATAGGAACCACCTAAGGCCGGGTAGCTGATTTGTTTCAGCTTAAAAATTAACAAGACTCCAACTGCCTTATAGAAACCAAACAGGAACAGGGTAGAAACAAATTTATGCATTATATTTTCAGGACCCTAATGCCAGATAGGAACCACCTAAGGCCGGGTAGCAGATTTAATTTTATCTTAAAAATTAACAAGACGCCAACTGCCTTATAGAAACCAAACAGGAACCTGGTAGAAACATATATATGCATTATATTTTCTTGATCGTAATGCCAGATAGGAACCAGGTAAGGCCGGATACCAGATTTAGTTTAATCTTAAAAATTATCAAGACGCCAATTGCCTTATAGAAACCAAACAGGAACCGGGTAGAAACATATTTATGCAATATATTTTCTGGATCCTATAGCCAGATAGTAACTAGCTTAGGCCGGCTAGCAGAATTACTTTTAGCTTAAAAGTTCACAATACGCGAACTGCCTTATAGAAACCAAACGGGAACCGGGTAGAAACATATTTATGCAATATATTTTCTGGATCCTATAGCCAGATAGTAACTTGCTTAGGCCGGCGAGCAGAATTACTTTTAGCTTAAAAGTTCACAATACGCGAACTGCCTTATAGAAACCAAACAGGAACCGGGTAGAAACATATTTATGCATTATATTTTCTTGATCGTAATGCCAGAGAGGAACCATGTAAGGCCGGGTAGCAGATTTACTTTAATCTTAAAAATTATCAAGACGCGAACTGCCTTATAGAAACCAAACAGGAACTGGGTTGAAAATTATTTATGCATTATATTATCTAAATCCTAATGCCAGATAGAATGCTGGTAAGGCCGGGTATCAGATTTAATTTTATCTTAAAAATTAACAAGACGCCAACTTCGTTATAGAAACCAAACAGGAACCGGGTAGAAACATATTTATGCATTATATTTTCTGGATCCTATTGCCAGTTAGTAACTTGCTTAGGCCGGCTAGCAGAATTGCTTTTAGCTTAAAAGTTCACAATACGCGAACTGCCTTATAGAAACCAAACGGGAACCGGGTAGAAACATATTTATGCAATATATTTTCTGGATCCTATAGCCAGATAGTAACTTGCTTAGGCCGGCGAGCAGAATTACTTTTAGCTTAAAAGTTCACAATACGCGAACTGCCTTATAGAAACCAAACAGGAACCGGGTAGAAACATATTTATGCATTATATTTTCTTGATCGTAATGCCAGAGAGGAACCATGTAAGGCCGGGTAGCAGATTTACTTTAATCTTAAAAATTATCAAGACGCGAACTGCCTTATAGAAACCAAACAGGAACTGGGTTGAAAATTATTTATGCATTATATTATCTAAATCCTAATGCCAGATAGAATGCTGGTAAGGCCGGGTATCAGATTTAATTTTATCTTAAAAATTAACAAGACGCCAACTTCGTTATAGAAACCAAACAGGAACCGGGTAGAAACATATTTATGCATTATATTTTCTGGATCCTATTGCCAGATAGTAACTTGCTTAGGCCGGCTAGCAGAATTGCTTTTAGCTTAAAAGTTCACAATACGCGAACTGCCTTATAGAAACCAAACAGGAACCGGGTAGAAACGTATTTATGCATTATATTTTCTTGATCGTAATGCCAGATAGGAACCATGTAAGGCCGGGTAGCAGATTTACTTTAATCTTAAAAATTATCAAGACGCGAACTGCCTTATAGAAACCAAACAGGAACTGGGTTGAAAATTATTTATGCATTATATTATCTAAATCCTAATGCCAGATAGGATGCAGGTAAGGACGGTTATCAGATTTAATTTTATCTTAAAAATTAACAAGACGCCAACTTCGTTATAGAAACCAAACAGGAACCGGGTAGAAACATATTTATGCATTTTAATTTTTGGATCCTTATGCTAGATAGGAACCTGGTAAGGCAGGGTAACAGATTTACTTTTATCTTAAAAATTCACAAGACGCAAGCTGCCTTACAGAAAAGCAAATTGGATCCGGGAAGAAACATATTTATGCATTATATTTTCTGGATCCTAATGCCAGATAGGAACCAGGTAAGGACGTGGAGCAGATTTACTTTTAGCTTAAAAATTCACTAGACGCAAACTGCCATAGATAAAACCAGATGGGATCCAAGTAGAAACATATTTTTGCATTTCAATTTTTGGATCCTTATGCGAGATAGGAACCTGGTAAGGCGGGTTAACAGATTTAATTTTATCTTAAACATGAACAAGACGCCAACTGCCTTATAGAAACCAAACAGGAACCGGGTAGAAACATATTTTATGCATTATATTTTCTGGATCCTAATGCCAGATAGGAACCAGGTAAACCCGGGTACAAGATTTAATTTTATCTTAAAAATTCACATGACGAAAGCTGCCTTACAGAAAAGCAAATTGGATCCGGGACGAAACATATTTATGCATTATATTTTCTGGATCCTAATGCCAGATAGGAACCAGGTAAGGCCGGGTAGCTGATTTACTTTCAGCTTAAAAATTCACTAGACGCAAACTGCCATAGAGAAAACCAGATGGGATCCAAGTAGAAACATATATTTGCATTTTAATATTTGGATCCTTATACGAGATAGGAACCTGGTAAGGCCGGGTTAACAGATTTAATTTTATCTTAAAAATTAACAAGACGCCAACTGCCTTATAGAAACCAAACAGGAACCGGGTAGAAACATATTTATGCATTATATTTTCTGGATCCTAATGCCAGATAGGAACCACCTAAGGCCGGGTAGCAGATTTACTTTCAGCTTAAAAATTAACAAGACTCCAACTGCCTTATAGAAACCAAACAGGAACAGGGTAGAAACAAATTTATGCATTATATTTTCTGGATCCTAATGCCAGATAGGAACCACCTAAGGCCGGGTAGCAGATTTAATTTTATCTTAAAAATTAACAAGACGCCAACTGCCTTATAGAAACCAAACAGGAACCGGGTAGAAACATATTTATGCATTATATTTTCTTGATCGTAATGCCAGATAGGAACCAGGTAAGGCCGGGTAGCAGATTTACTATAATCTTAAAAATTATCAAGACGCCAACTGCCTTATAGAAACCAAACAGGAACCGGGTAGAAACATATTTATGCAATATATTTTCTGGATCCTAATGCCAGATAGTAACTAGCTTAGGCCGGCTAGCAGAATTACTTTTAGCTTAAAAGTTCACAATACGCGAACTGCCTTATAGAAACCAAACAGGAACCGGGTAGAAACATATTTATGCAATATATTTTCTGGATCCTAATGCCAGATAGTAACTTGCTTAGGCCGGCGAGCAGAATTACTTTTAGCTTAAAAGTTTACAATACGCGAACTGCCTTATAGAAACCAAACAGGAACCGGGTAGAAACATATTTATGCATTATATTTTCTTGATCGTAATGCCAGAGAGGAACCATGTAAGGCCGGGTAGCAGATTTACTTTAATCTTAAAAATTATCAAGACGCGAACTGCCTTATAGAAACCAAACAGGAACTGGGTTGAAAATTATTTATGCATTATATTATCTAAATCCTAATGCCAGATAGGATGCAGGTAAGGACGGTTATCAGATTTAATTTTATCTTAAAAATTAACAAGACGCCAACTTCGTTATAGAAACCAAACAGGAACCGGGTAGAAACATTTTTATGCATTTTAATTTTTGGATCCTTATGCTAGATAGGAACCTGGTAAGGCAGGGTAACAGATTTACTTTTATCTTAAAAATTCACAAGACGAAAGCTGCCTTACAGAAAAGCAAATTGGATCCGGGAAGAAACATATTTATGCATTATATTTTCTGGATCCTAATGCCAGATAGGAACCAGGTAAGGACGTGGAGCAGATTTACTTTTAGCTTAAAAATTCACTAGACGCAAACTGCCATAGATAAAACCAGATGGGATCCAAGTAGAAACATATTTTTGCATTTTAATTTTTGGATCCTTATGCTAGATAGGAACCTGGTAAGGCAGGTTAACAGATTTAATTTTATCTTAAAAATTAACATGACGCCAACTGCCTTATAGAAACCAAACAGGAACCGGGTAGAAACATATTTTATGCATTATATTTTCTGGATCCTAATGCCAGATAGGAACCAGGTAAACCCGGGTACCAGATTTAGTTTTATCTTAAAAATTCACATGACGAAAGCTGCCTTACAGAAAAGCAAATTGGATCCGGGACGAAACATATTTATGCATTATATTTTCTGGATCCTAATGCCAGATAGGAAACTGGTAAGACCGGGTAGCTGATTTACTTTCAGCTTAAAAATTAACAATACTCCAACTGCCTTATAGAAACCAAACAGGAACAGGGTAGAAACAAATTTATGCATTATATTTTCAGGACCCTAATGCCAGATAGGAACAAGCTAAGGCCGGGTAGCAGATTTAATTTTATCTTAAAAATTAACAAGACGCCAACTGCCTTATAGAAACAAAACAGGTACCGGGTAGAAACATATTTATGCAATATATTTTCTGGATCCTATAGCCAGATAGTAACTTGCTTAGGCCGGCTAGCAGAATTACTTTTAGCTTAAAAGTTCACAATACGCGAACTGCCTTATAGAAACCAAACAGGAACCGGGTAGAAACATATTTATGCATTATATTTTCTGGATCCTAATGCCAGATAGGAACCAGGTAAGGACGTGTAGCAGATTTACTTTTAGCTTAAAAATTCACTAGACGCAAACTGCCATAGAGAAAACTAGATGGGATCCAAGTAGAAACATATTTTTGCATTTTAATTTTTGGATCCTTATGCTAGATAGGAACCTGGTAAGGCAGGGTAACAGATTTACTTTTATCTTAAAATTTAACAAGACGCCAACTGCCTTATAGAAACCACACAGGAACCGGGTAGAAACATATTTTATGCATTATATTTTCTGGATCCTAATGCCAGATAGGAACCAGGTAAACCCGGGTACAAGATTTAGTTTTATCTTAAAAATTCACAAGACGCCAACTGCCTTACAGAAAAGCAAATTGGATCCGGGAAGAAACATATTTATGCATTATATTTTCTGGATCCTAATGCCAGATAGGAACCAGGTAAGGACGGGTAGCAGATTTAATTTTATCTTAAAAATTAACAAGACGCCAACTGCCTTATAGAAACCAAACAGGTACCGGGTAGAAACATATTTATGCATTATATTTTCTGGATCCTATAGCCAGATAGTAACTTGCTTAGGCCGGCTAGCAGAATTACTTTTAGCTTAAAAGTTCACAATACTCGAACTGCCTTATAGAAACCAAACGGGAACCGGGTAGAAACATATTTATGCATTATATTTTCTGGATCCTAATGCCAGATAGGAAACTGGTAAGACCGGGTAGCAGATTTAATTTTATCTTAAAAATTAACAAGACGCCAACTGCCTTATAGAAACCAAACAGGAACCGGGTAGAAACATATTTATGCATTATATTTTCTGGATCCTAATGCCAGATAGGAAACTGGTAAGACCGGGTAGCAGATTTAATTTTATCTTAAAAATTAACAAGACGCCAACTGCCTTATAGAAACCAAACAGGAACCGGGTAGAAACATATTTATGCAATATATTTTCTGGATCCTTATGCCAGATAGTAACTTGGTAAGACCGGGTAGCAGATTTATTTTAGCTTATAAATTCACGAGACGCGAACTGCCTTATAGAAACCAAACCTGAACCGGGTAGAAACATATTTATGCATTATATTTTCTGGATCCTAATGCCAGATAGAAACCAGGTAAGGCCGGGTGGCAGATTTACTTTTATCTTAAAAATTAACAAGACGCCAACTGCCTTATAGAAACCAAACAGGAACCGGGTAGAAACATATTTTATGCATTATATTTTCTGGATCCTAATGCCAGATAGGAAACTGGTAAGACCGGGTAGCAGATTTAATTTTATCTTAAAAATTAACAAGACGCCAACTGCCTTATAGAAACCAAACAGGAACCGGGTAGAAACATATTTATGCATTATATTTTCTGGATCCTATTGCCAGATAGTAACTTGCTTAGGCCGGCTAGCAGAATTACTTTTAGCTTAAAAGTTCACAATACGCGAACTGCCTTATAGAAACCAAACAGGAACCGGGTAGAAACATATTTATGCATTATATTTTCTGGATCCTAATGCCAGATAGGAACCAGGTAAGGCCGGGTAGCAGATTTACTTTTAGCTTAAAAATTCACTAGACGCAAACTGCCATAGAGAAAACCAGATGGGATCCAAGTAGAAACATATATTTGCATTTTAATTTTTGGATCCTTATGCGAGATAGGAAACTGGTAAGGCGGGTTAACAGATTTAATTTTATCTTAAAAATTAACAAGACGCCAACTGCCTTATAGAAACCAAACAGGAACCGGGTAGAAACATATTTATGCATTATATTTTCTGGATCCTAATGCCAGATAGTAACTAGCTTAGGCCGGCTAGCAGAATTACTTTTAGCTTAAAAGTTCACAATACGCGAACTGCCTTATAGAAACCAAACGGGAACCGGGTAGAAACATATTTATGCAATATATTTTCTGGATCCTATAGCCAGATAGTAACTTGCTTAGGCCGGCGAGCAGAATTACTTTTAGCTTAAAAGTTCACAATACGCGAACTGCCTTATAGAAACCAAACAGGAACCGGGTAGAAACATATTTATGCATTATATTTTCTTGATCGTAATGCCAGAGAGGAACCATGTAAGGCCGGGTAGCAGATTTACTTTAATCTTAAAAATTATCAAGACGCGAACTGCCTTATAGAAACCAAACAGGAACTGGGTTGAAAATTATTTATGCATTATATTATCTAAATCCTAATGCCAGATAGGATGCAGGTAAGGCCGGGTATCAGATTTAATTTTATCTTAAAAATTAACAAGACGCCAACTTCGTTATAGAAACCAAACAGGAACCGGGTAGAAACATATTTATGCATTATATTTTCTGGATCCTATTGCCAGTTAGTAACTATCTTAGGCCGGCTAGCAGAATTGCTTTTAGCTTAAAAGTTCACAATACGCGAACTGCCTTATAGAAACCAAACAGGAACCGGGTAGAAACATATTTATGCATTATATTTTCTGGATCCTAATGCCAGATAGGAACCAGGTAAGGACGTGTAGCAGATTTACTTTTAGCTTAAAAATTCACTAGACGCAAACTGCCATAGAGAAAACTAGATGGGATCCAAGTAGAAACATATTTTTGCATTTTAATTTTTGGATCCTTATGCTAGATAGGAAACTGGTAAGACCGGGTAGCTGATTTACTTTCAGCTTAAAAATTAACAAGACTCCAACTGCCTTATAGAAACCAAACAGGAACAGGGTAGAAACAAATTTATGCATTATATTTTCAGGATCCTAATGCCAGATAGGAACCACCTAAGGCCGGGTAGCAGATTTAATTTTATCTTAAAAATTAACAAGACGCCAACTGCCTTATAGAAACCAAACAGGAACCTGGTAGAAACATATTTATGCATTATATTTTCTGGATCCTAATGCCAGATAGGAAACAGGTAAGTCCGGGTAGCTGATTTACTTTCAGCTTAAAAATTAACAATACTCCAACTGCCTTATAGAAACCAAACAGGAACAGGGTAGAAACAAATTTATGCATTATATTTTCAGGATCCTAATGCCAGATAGGAACCACCTAAGGCCGGGTAGCAGATTTAATTTTATCTTAAAAATTAACAAGACGCCAACTGCCTTATAGAAACCAAACAGGAACCGGGTAGAAACATATATATGCATTATATTTTCTTGATCGTAATGCCAGATAGGAACCAGGTAAGGCCGGGTAGCAGATTTACTTTAATCTTAAAAATTATCAAGACGCCAATTGCCTTATAGAAACCAAACAGGAACCGGGTAGAAACATATTTATGCATTATATTTTCTGGATCCTATAGCCAGATAGTAACTAGCTTAGGCCGGCTAGCAGAATTACTTTTAGCTTAAAAGTTCACAATACGCGAACTGCCTTATAGAAACCAAACAGGAACCGGGTAGAAACATATTTATGCATTATATTTTCTGGATCCTATTGCCAGATAGTAACTATCTTAGGCCGGCTAGCAGAATTGCTTTTAGCTTAAAAGTTCACAATACGCGAACTGCCTTATAGAAACCAAACAGGAACCGGGTAGAAACATATTTATGCAATATATTTTCTGGATCCTAATGCCAGATAGGAACCAGGTAAGGCCGGGTAGCAGATTTACTTTTAGCTTAAAAATTCACTAGACGCAAACTGCCTTATAGAAAACTAGATGGGATCCAAGTAGAAACATATTTTTGCATTTTAATTTTTGGATCCTAATGCTAGATAGGAACCTGGTAAGGCAGGGTAACAGATTTACTTTTATCTTAAAAATTCACAAGACGAAAGCTGCCTTACAGAAAAGCAAATTGGATCCGGGAAGAAACATATTTATGCATTATATTTTCTGGATCCTAATGCCAGATAGGAACCACCTAAGGCCGGGTAGCAGATTTACTTTCAGCTTAAAAATTAACAAGACTCCAACTGCCTTATAAAAACCAAATAGGAACAGGGTAGAAACAAATTTATGCATTATATTTTCAGGACCCTAATGCCAGATAGTAACCACCTAAGGCCGGGTAGCAGATTTAATTTTATCTTAAAAATTAACAAGACGCCAACTGCCTTATAGAAACCAAACAGGAACCGGGTAGAAACATATTTATGCAATATATTTTCTGGATCCTATAGCCAGATAGTAACTAGCTTAGGCCGGCTAGCAGAATTACTTTTAGCTTAAAAGTTCACAATACGCGAACTGCCTTATAGAAACCAAACGGGAACCGGGTAGAAACATATTTATGCATTATATTTTCTGGATCCTATAGCCAGATAGTAACTTGCTTAGGCCGGGTAGCAGAATTACTTTTAGCTTAAAAGTTCACAAGACGCGAACTGCCTTATAGAAACCAAACAGGAACCGGGTAGAAACATATTTATGCATTATATTTTCTTGATCCTAATGCCAGATAGGAACCAGGTAAGGCCGGGTAGCAGATTTACTTTAATCTTAAAAATTATCAAGACGCCAATTGCCTTATAGAAACCAAACAGGAACCGGGTAGAAACATATTTATGCATTATATTTTCTGGATCCTAATGCCAGATAGTAACTTGCTTAGGCCGGGTAGCAGATTTACTTTTAGCTTAAAAGTTCACAATACGCGAACTGCCTTATAGAAACCAAACAGGAACCGGGTAGAAACATATTTATGCATTATATTTTCTGGATCCTAATGCCAGATAGGAACTTGCTTAGGCCGGCGAGCAGATTTACTTTTATCTTAAAAATTCACAATACGCGAACTGCATTATAGAAACCAAACAGGAACCGCGTAGAAACATATTTATGCATTATATTTTCTGGATCCTAATGCCAGATAGTAACTTGCTTAGGCCGGCGAGCAGAATTACTTTTAGCTTAAAAGTTCACAATACGCGAACTGCCTTATAGAAACCAAACAGGAACCGGGTAGAAACATATTTATGCATTATATTTTCTGGATCCTAATGCCAGATAGGAACCAGGTAAGGCCGGGTAGCAGATTTACTTTTATCTTAAAAATTAACAAGACGCCAACTGCCTTATAGAAACCAAACAGGAACCGGGTAGAAACATATTTATGCATTATATTTTCTGGATCCTAATGCCAGATAGTAACTTGCTTAGGCCGGGTAGCAGAATTACTTTTAGCTTAAAAGTTCACAATACGCGAACTGCCTTATAGAAACCAAACAGGAACCGGGTAGAAACATATTAATGCATTATATTTTCTGGATCCTAATGCCAGATAGGAACCAGGTAAGGCCGGGTAGCAGATTTACTTTTATCTTAAAAATTAACAAGACGCCAACTGCCTTATAGAAACCAAACAGGAACCGGGTAGAAACATATTTATGCAATATATTTTCTGGATCCTATAGCCAGATAGTAACTTGCTTAGGCCGGCTAGCAGAATTACTTTTAGCTTAAAAGTTCACAATACGCGAACTGCATTATAGAAACCAAACAGGAACCGGGTAGAAACATATTTATGCATTATATTTTCTTGATCGTAATGCCAGATAGGAACCAGGTAAGGCCGGGTAGCAGATTTACTTTAATCTTAAAAATTATCAAGACGCCAACTGCCTTATAGAAACCAAACAGGAACTGGGTTGAAAATTATTTATGCATTATATTATCTAAATCCTAATGCCAGATAGGATGCAGGTAAGGCCGGGTATCAGATTTAATTTTATCTTAAAAATTAACAAGACGCCAACTGCCTTATAGAAACCAAACAGGAACCGGGTAGAAACATATTTATGCATTATATTTTCTGGATCCTTATGCCAGATAGGAACCTGGTAAGGCAGGGTAACAGATTTACTTTTATCTTAAAAATTCACAAGACGAAAGCTGCCTTACAGAAAAGCAAATTGGATCCGGGAAGAAACATATTTATGCATTATATTTTCTGGATCCTAATGCCAGATAGGAACCAGGTAAGGACGTGGAGCAGATTTACTTTTAGCTTAAAAATTCACTAGACGCAAACTGCCATAGATAAAACCAGATGGGATCCAAGTAGAAACATATTTTTGCATTTTAATTTTTGGATCCTTATGCTAGATAGGAACCTGGTAAGGCAGGTTAACAGATTTAATTTTATCTTAAAAATTAACAAGACGCCAACTGCCTTATAGAAACCAAACAGGAACCGGGTAGAAACATATTTTATGCATTATATTTTCTGGATCCTAATGCCAGATAGGAACCAGGTAAACCCGGGTACCAGATTTAGTTTTATCTTAAAAATTCACAAGACGAAAGCTGCCTTACAGAAAAGCAAATTGGATCCGGGACGAAACATATTTATGCATTATATTTTCTGGATCCTAATGCCAGATAGGAAACTGGTAAGACCGGGTAGCTGATTTACTTTCAGCTTAAAAATTAACAATACTCCAACTGCCTTATAGAAACCAAACAGGAACAGGGTAGAAACAAATTTATGCATTATATTTTCAGGACCCTAATGCCAGATAGGAACCACCTAAGGCCGGGTAGCAGATTTAATTTTATCTTAAAAATTAACAAGACGCCAACTGCCTTATAGAAACCAAACAGGAACCTGGTTGAAACATATATATGCATT
This sequence comes from Diplolepis rosae, assembly GCA_030998225.1. Lineage (NCBI taxonomy): Eukaryota > Metazoa > Arthropoda > Insecta > Hymenoptera > Diplolepididae > Diplolepis > Diplolepis rosae. The sequence continues at coordinate 20,552 of JAPYXD010000654.1, read as the reverse complement.
ATATTTTCTTGATCGTAATGCCAGATAGGAACCAGGTAAGGCCGGGTAGCAGATTTACTTTAATCTTAAAAATTATCAAGACGCCAATTGCCTTATAGAAACCAAACAGGAACCGGGTAGAAACATATTTATGCAATATATTTTCTGGATGCTATAGCCAGATAGTAACTAGCTTAGGCCGGCTAGCAGAATTACTTTTAGCTTAAAAGTTCACAATACGCGAACTGCCTTATAGAAACCAAACGGGAACCGGGTAGAAACATATTTATGCAATATATTTTCTGGATCCTATAGCCAGATAGTAACTTGCTTATGCCGGCGAGCAGAATTACTTTTAGCTTAAAAGTTCACAATACGCGAACTGCCTTATAGAAACCAAACAGGAACCGGGTAGAAACATATTTATGCATTATATTTTCTTGATCGTAATGCCAGAGAGGAACCATGTAAGGCCGGGTAGCAGATTTACTTTAATCTTAAAAATTATCAAGACGCGAACTGCCTTATAGAAACCAAACAGGAACTGGGTTGAAAATTATTTATGCATTATATTATCTAAATCCTAATGCCAGATAGGATGCAGGTAAGGCCGGGTATCAGATTTAATTTTATCTTAAAAATTAACAAGACGCCAACTTCGTTATAGAAACCAAACAGGAACCGGGTAGAAACATATTTATGCATTATATTTTCTGGATCCTATTGCCAGATAGTAACTTGCTTAGGCCGGCTAGCAGAATTGCTTTTAGCTTAAAAGTTCACAATACGCGAACTGCCTTATAGAAACCAAACAGGAACCGGGTAGAAACATATTTATGCATTATATTTTCTGGATCCTAATGCCAGATAGGAACCAGGTAAGGACGTATAGCAGATTTACTTTTAGCTTAAAAATTCACTAGACGAAAGCTGCCTTACAGAAAAGCAAATTGGATCCGGGTGGAAACATATTTTTGCATTTAATTTTCTGGATCCTAGTACCAGATAGTAACCTGGTCAGACCGGGTAGCTGATTTACTTTTAGCTTAAAAATTAACAAGACGCCAACTGCCTTATAGAAACCAAACAGGAACCGGGTAGAAATATATTTATGCATTATATTTTCTGGATCCTAATGCCAGATAGGAACCTGGTAAGACCGGGTAGCAGATTTACTTTCAGCTTAAAAATTAACAAGACTCCAACTGCCTTATAGAAACCAAACAGGAACAGGGTAGAAACAAATTTATGCATTATATTTTCAGGATCCTAATGCCAGATAGGATCCACGTAAGGCCGGGTAGCAGATTTAATTTTATCTTAAAAATTAACAAGACGCCAACTGCCTTTACAGAAACCAAACAGGAACCGGGAAGAAACATATTTATGCATTATATTTTCTGGATCCTAATGCCAGATAGGAACCTGGTAAGACCGGGTAGCTGATTTACTTTCAGCTTAAAAATTAACAAGACTCCAACTGCCTTATAGAAACCAAACAGGAACAGGGTAGAAACAAATTTATGCATTATATTTTCAGGATCCTAATGCCAGATAGGAAAAGCTAAGGCCGGGTAGCAGATTTAATTTTATCTTAAAAATTAACAAGACGCCAACTTCCTTATAGAAACCAAACAGGAACCGGGTAGAAACATATTTATGCATTATATTTTCTTGATCGTAATGCCAGATAGGAACCACGTAAGGCCGGGTAGCAGATTTACTTTAATCTTAAAAATTATCAAGACGCCAACTGCCTTATAGAAACCAAACAGGAACCGTGTAGAAACATATTTATGCATTATATTTTCTGGATCCTAATGCCAGATAGGAACCAGGTAAGACCGGGTAGCTGATTTACTTTCAGCTTAAAAATTAACACGACTCCAACTGCCTTATTGAAACCAAACCGGAACAGGGTTTAAACAAATTTATGCATTATATTGTCTGGACCCTAATGCCAGATAGGAACCAGGTAAGGCCGGGTAGCAGATTTACATTTAGCTTAAAACTTCACAAGACGCCAACTGCCTTACAGAAACCAAACAGGAACCGGGAAGAAACATATTTATGCATTATATTTTCTGGATCCTAATGCCAGATAGGAACCTGGTAAGACCGGGTAGCTGATTTACTTTCAGCTTAAAAATTAACAAGACTCCAACTGCCTTATAGAAACCAAACAGGAACAGGGTAGAAACAAATTTATGCATTATATTTTCAGGATCCTAATGCCAGATAGGAAAAAGGTAAGGCCGGGTAGCAGATTTAATTTTATCTTAAAAATTAACAAGACGCCAACTGCCTTATAGAAACCAAACAGGAACCGGGTAGAAACATATTTATGCATTATATTTTCTGGATCCTAATGCCAGATAGGAACCTGGTAAGACCGGGTAGCTGATTTACTTTCAGCTTAAAAATTAACAAGACTCCAACTGCCTTATAGAAACCAAACAGGAACAGGGTAGAAACATATTTATGCATTATATTTTCTCGATCCTAATGCCAGATAGGAACCAGGTAAGGACATGTAGCAGATTTACTTTTAGCTTAAAAATTCACTAGACGCAAACTGCCATAGAGAAAACCAGATGGGATCCAAGTAGAAACATATTTTTGCATTTTAATTTTTGGATCCTTATGCTAGATAGGAACCAGGTAAGGCCGGGTAGCAGATTTACTTTAATCTTAAAAATTATCAAGAAGCCAATTGCCTTATAGAAACCAAACAGGAACCGGGTAGAAACTTATTTATGCATTATATTTCCTGGATCCTAATGCCATATAGGAACCAGGTAAATCCGTGTACCAGATTTAGTTTTATCTTAAAAATTAACAAGACGCGAACTGCCTTATAGAAACCAAACAGGAACCGGGTAGAAACATATTTATGCATTATAATATATGGATCCTAATGCCAGATAGGAACCAGGTAAGGACGTGTAGCAGATTTACTTTAACTTAAAAATTCACTAGTCGCAAACTGCCATAGAGAAATCCAGATGGGATCCAAGTAGAAACATATTTTTGCATTTTAATTTTTGGATCCTTATGCTATATAGGAACCTGGTAAGGCAGGGTAACAGATTTAATTTTATCTTAAAAATTAACAAGACGCAAACTGCCTTATAGAAACGAAACATGAACCGGGTAGAAACATATTTTATGCATTATATTTTCTGGATCCTAATGCCAGATAGGAACCAGGTAAACCCGGGTACCAGATTTAGTTTTATCTTAAAAATTCACAAGACGAAAGCTGCCTTACAGAAAAGCAAATTGGATCCGGGACGAAACATATTTATGCATTATATTTTCTGGATCCTAATGCCAGATAGGAACCACCTAAGGCCGGGTAGCAGATTTAATTTTATCTTAAAAATTAACAAGACGCCAACTGCCTTATAGAAACCAAACAGGAACCGGGTTGAAAATTATTTTATGCATTATATTATCTAAATCCTAATGCCAGATAGGATGCTGGTAAGGCCGGGTATCAGATTTAATTTTATCTTAAAAATTAACAAGACGCCAACTGCCTTATAGAAACCAAACAGGAACCTGTTAGAAACATATATATGCATTATATTTTCTTGATCGTAATGCCAGATAGGAACCAGGTAAGGCCGGGTAGGAGATTTACATTAATCTTAAAAATTATGAAGACGCCAATTGCCTTATAGAAACCAAACAGGAACCGGGTAGAAACATATTTATGCATTATATTTTCAGGATCCTAATGCCAGATAGGAACCACCTAAGGCCGGGTAGCAGATTTAATTTTATCTTAAAAATTAACAAGACGCCAACTGCCTTATAGAAACCAAACAGGAACCTGGTAGAAACATATTTATGCATTATATTTTCTGGATCCTAATGCCAGATAGGAACCACCTAAGGCCGGGGAGCAGATTTAATTTTATCTTAAAAATTAACAAGACGCCAACTGCCTTATAGAAACCAAACAGGAACCGGGTAGAAACATATTTATGCATTATATTTTCTGGATCCTAATGCCAGATAGGAACCAGGTAAACCCGGGTAGCAGATTTAGTTTTATCTTAAAAATTCACAAGACGAAAGCTGCCTTACAGAAAAGCAAATTGGATCCGGGACGAAACATATTTATGCATTATATTTTCTGGATCCTAATGCCAGATAGGAACCACCTAAGGCCGGGTAGCTGATTTGTTTCAGCTTAAAAATTAACAAGACGCCAACTGCCTTATAGAAACCAAACAGGAACAGGGTAGAAACATATTTATGCATTATATTTTCAGGACCCTAATGCCAGATAGGAACCACCTAAGGCCGGGTAGCAGATTTAATTTTATCTTAAAAATTAACAAGACGCCAACTGCCTTATAGAAACCAAACAGGAACCTGGTAGAAACATATATATGCATTATATTTTCTTGATCCTAATGCCAGATAGGAACCAGGTAAGGCCGGATACCAGATTTAGTTTAATCTTAAAAATTATCAAGACGCCAATTGCCTTATAGAAACCAAACAGGAACCGGGTAGAAACATATTTATGCATTATATTTTCTGGATCCTATAGCCAGATAGTAACTAGCTTAGGCCGGCTAGCAGAATTACTTTTAGCTTAAAAGTTCACAATACGCGAACTGCCTTATAGAAACCAAACAGGAACCGGGTAGAAACATATTTATGCATTATATTTTCTGGATCCTAATGCCAGATAGTAACTTGCTTAGGCCGGCGAGCAGAATTACTTTTAGCTTAAAAGTTCACAATACGCGAACTGCCTTATAGAAACCAAACAGGAACCGGGTAGAAACATATTTATGCATTATATTTTCTGGATCCTAATGCCAGATAGGAACCAGGTAAGGCCGGGTAGCAGATTTACTTTAATCTTAAAAATTATCAAGACGCGAACTGCCTTATAGAAACCAAACAGGAACTGGGTTGAAAATTATTTATGCATTATATTATCTAAATCCTAATGCCAGATAGGATGCTGGTAAGGCCGGGTATCAGATTTAATTTTATCTTAAAAATTAACAAGACGCCAACTGCCTTATAGAAACCAAACAGGAACCGGGTAGAAACATATTTATGCATTATATTTTCTGGATCCTATTGCCAGATAGTAACTTGCTTAGGCCGGCTAGCAGAATTACTTTTAGCTTAAAAGTTCACAATACGCGAACTGCCTTATAGAAACCAAACGGGAACCGGGTAGAAACATATTTATGCAATATATTTTCTGGATCCTATAGCCAGATAGGAACCAGCTTAGGCCGGCGAGCAGAATTACTTTTAGCTTAAAAATTAACAAGACGCGAACTGCCTTATAGAAACCAAACAGGAACCGGGTAGAAACATATTTATGCATTATATTTTCTTGATCGTAATGCCAGATAGGAACCATGTAAGGCCGGGTAGCAGATTTACTTTAATCTTAAAAATTATCAAGACGCGAACTGCCTTATAGAAACCAAACAGGAACTGGGTTGAAAATTATTTATGCATTATATTATCTAAATCCTAATGCCAGATAGAATGCAGGTAAGGCCGGGTATCAGATTTAATTTTATCTTAAAAATTAACAAGACGCCAACTTCGTTATAGAAACCAAACAGGAACCGGGTAGAAACATATTTATGCATTATATTTTCTGGATCCTATTGCCAGATAGTAACTTGCTTAGGCCGGCTAGCAGAATTGCTTTTAGCTTAAAAGTTCACAATACGCGAACTGCCTTACAGAAACCAAACAGGAACCGGGTAGAAACATATTTATGCATTATATTTTCTGGATCCTAATGCCAGATAGGAACCAGGTAAACCCGGGTACCAGATTTAGTTTTATCTTAAAAATTAACAAGACGCCAACTGCCTTATAGAAACCAAACAGGAACCGGGTAGAAACATATTTATGCATTATATTTTCTGGATCCTATTGCCAGATAGTAACTTGATTAGGCCGGCTAGCAGATTTACTTTTAGCTTAAAAGTTCACTAGACGCAAACTGCCATAGAGAAAACCAGATGGGATCCAAGTAGAAACATATTTTTGCATTTTAATTTTTGGATCCTTATGCTAGATAGGAACCAGGTAAACCCGGGTACAAGATTTAATTTTATCTTAAAAATTAACAAGACGCCAACTGCCTAATATAAACCAAACAGGAACCGGGTAGAAACAGATGTTAAGCATTATAATTACTGGATCCTAATGCCACATAGGAACCAGGTAAGAACGTGTAGAAGATGAAAGTTTAGCTTAAAAATTCAATAGCCGCAAACTGCCATAGATAGAAACCAGATGGGATCCAAGTTGAAACATATTTGTGCATTTTATTTTTTGGTTCCTTATTCTATATATGAACCTGGTAAGGCAGGGTAAAAGATTTAATTTTATCTTAAAAATTAACAAGACGCCAACTGCCTTATAGAAACCAAACAGGTACCGGGTAGAAACATATTTTATGCATTATATTTTCTGGATCCTAATGCCAGATAGGAACCAGGTAAACCCGGGTACCAGATTTAGTTTTATCTTAAAAATTAACAAGACGCCAACAGCCTTATAGAAACCAAACAGGAACCGGGTAGAAACATATTTATGCATTATATTTTCTGGATCCCATCGCCAGATAATAACTTGCTTAGGCCGGCTAGCAGAATTACTTTTAGCTTAAAAATTCACTAGACGCAAACTGCCATAGAGAAAACCAGATGGGATCCAAGTAGAAACATATTTTTGCATTTTAATTTTTGGATCCTTATGCTAGATAGGAACCAGGTAAAGCCGTGTACCAGATTTAGTTTTATCTTAAAAATTAACAAGACGCCAACTGCCTTATAGAAACCAAACAGGAACCGGGTAGAAACATATTTATGCATTATATTATCTGGATCCTAATGCCAGATAGGAACCAGGTAAGAACGGGTAGCAGATTTACTTTTAGCTTAAAAATTCACTAGACGCAAACTGCCATAGATAAAACCAGATGGGATCCAAGTAGAAACATATTTTTGCATTTTATTTTCTGGATCCTTATGCTAGATAGGAACCTGGTAAGGCAGGGTAACAGATTTAATTTTATCTTAAAAATTAACAAGACGCCAACTGCCTTATAGAAACGAAACAGGAACCGGGTAGAAACATATTTTATGCATTATATTTTCTGGATCCTAATGCCAGATAGGAACCAGGTAAACCCGGGTACAAGATTTAATTTTATCTTAAAAATTAACAAGACGCCAACTGCCTTATAGAAACCAAACAGGAACCGGGTAGAAACATATTTATGCATTATATTTTCTGGATCCTAATGCCAGATAGGAACCAGGTAAGGAAGTGTAGCAGATTTACATTTAGCTTAAAAATTAACAAGACGCCAACTGCCTTACAGAAACCAAACAGGAACCGGGAAGAAACATATTTATGCATTATATTTTCTGGATCCTAATGCCAGATAGGAACCAGGTAAGGCGAGTAGCAGATTTACTTTCAGCTTAAAAATTAACAAGACTCCAACTGCCTTATAGAAACCAAACAGGAACAGGGTAGAAACATATTTATGCAATATATTTTCTGGATCCCATCGCCAGATAATAACTTGCTTAGGCCGGCTAGCAGAATTACTTTTAGCTTAAAAATTCACTAGACGCAAACTGCCATAGAGAAAACCAGATGGGATCCAAGTAGAAACATATTTTTGCATTTTAATTTTTGGATCCTTATGCTAGATAGGAACCAGGTAAACCCGGGTACCAGATTTAGTTTTATCTTAAAAATTAACAAGACGCCAACTGCCTTATAGAAACCAAACAGGAACCGGGTAGAAACATATTTATGCATTATATTTTCTGGATCCCATTGCCAGATAATAACTTGCTTAGGCCGGCTAGCAGAATTACTTTTAGCTTAAAAATTCACTAGACGCAAACTGCCATAGAGAAAACCAGATGGGATCCAAGTAGAAACATATTTTTGCATTTTAATTTTTGGATCCTTATGCTAGATAGGAACCTGGTAAGACAGGGTAAAAGATTTAATTTTATCGTAAAAATTAACAAGACGCCAACTGCCTTATAGAAACCAAACAGGAACCGGGTAGAAACATATTTTATGCATTATATTTTCTGGATCCTAATGCCAGATAGGAACCAGGTAAACCCGGGTACCAGATTTAGTGTTATCTTAAAAATTAACAAGACGCCAAGTGCCTTATAGAAACCAAACAGGAACCGGGAAGAAACATATTTTTGCATTTAATTTTCTGGATCCTAGTACCAGATAGTAACCTGGTCAGACCGGGTGGCTGATTTACTTTTAGCTTAAAAATTAACAAGACGCCAATTGCCTTATAGAAACCAAACAGGAACCGGGTAGAAACTTATTTATGCATTATATTTTCTGGACCCTAATGCCATATAGGAACCAGGTAAACCCGGGTAGCAGTTTTACATTTAGCTTAAAAATTAACAAGACTCCAACTGCCTTATAGAAACCAAACAGGAACAGGGTAGAAACAAATTTATGCTTTATATTTTCTGGATCATAATGCCAGATAGTAACCTGGTAAGACCGGGTAGCTGATTTACTTTTATCTTAAAAATTAACAAGACGCCAACTGCTTTATAGAAACCAAACAGGAACCTGGTAGAAACATATTTATGCATTATATTTTCTGGATCCTAATGCCAGATAGGAACCAGGTAAGGCCGGGTAGCAGATTTACATTTAGCTTAAAAATTAACAAGACGCCAACTGCCTTACAGAAACCAAACAGGAACCGGGAAGAAACATATTTATGCATTATATTTTCTGGATCCTTATGCCAGATAGGAACCTGGTAAGAGCCGGGTAGCAGATTTACTTTCAGCTTAAAAATTAACAAGACTCCAACTGCCTTATAGAAACCAAACAGGAACAGGGTAGAAACATATTTATGCATTATATTTTCAGGATCCTAATGCCAGATAGGAAACAGGTAAGGCCGGGTAGCAGATTTAATTTTATCTTAAAAATTAACAAGACTCCAACTGCCTTATAGAAACCAAACAGGAACAGGGTAGAAACAAATTTATGCTTTATATTTTCTGGATCCTAATGCCAGATAGTAACCAGGTAATACCGGGTACAAGATTTAGTTTTATCTTAAAAATTAACAATACGCGAACTGCCTTATAGAAACCAAACAGGAACCGGGTAGAAACATATTTATGCTTTATATTTTCTGGATCCTAATGCCAGATAGGAACCAGGTAAACCCGGGTACAAGATTTAGTTTTATCTTAAAAATTAACAAGACGCCAACTGCCTTATAGAAACCAAACAGGAACCGGGTAGAAACATATTTTATGCATTATATTATCTGGATACTAATGCCAGATAGGAACCAGGAAAGGCCGAGTAGCAGATTTACTTTTATCTTAAAAATTCACAAGGCGAAAGCTGCCTTACAGAAAAGCAAATTGGATCCGGGTGGAAACATATTTTTGCATTTAATTTTCTGGATCCTAATGCCAGATAGTAACCTGGTCAGACCGGGTAGCTGATTTACTTTTAGCTTAAAAATTAACAAGACGCCAACTGCCTTATAGAAACCAAACAGGAACCGGGTAGAAACATATTTATGCATTTTTTTATCTTGTTACTAATGCCAGATAGGAACCAGGTAAGGCCGGGTAGCAGATTTAATTTTATCTTAAAAATTAACAAGACGCCAACTGCCTTATAGAAACCAAACAGGAACAGGGTAGAAACATATTTTATGCATTACATTTTCTGGATCCTAATGCCAGATAGGAACCAGGTAAGGCCGGGTAGCAGATTTAATTTTATCTTAAAAATTAACAAGACGCCAACAGCAGTAAAGAAACCAAACAGGAACAGGGTAGAAACTTATTTATGCATTATATTTTCTGGATACTAATGCCAGATAGTAACATGGTAACGCCGGGTAGCAGATTTACTTTTAGCTTAAAAATTCACAAGACGCAAACTGCCTTATAGAAACCAAACAGGAACCAGGTAGAAACATATTTTATGCATTATATTTTCTGGATCCTTATGCCAGATAGTAACTTGGTAAGACCGGGTAGGAGATTTATTTTAGCTTATAAATTCACAAGACGCCAATTGCGTTATAGAAACCAAACAGTAACCGGGTAGTAACTTATTTTTGAATTATATTTTCTGGATCCTAATGCCAGATAGGAACCAGGTAAGGCCGGGTAGCAGATTTAATTTTATCTTAAAAATTAACAAGACGCCAACTGCCTTATAGAAACCAAACAGGAACCGGGTAGAAACATATTTTATGCATTATATTTTCTTGATCCTAATGCCAGATAGGAACCAGGTAAGGCCGGGTAGCAGATTTACTTTAATCTTAAAACTTCACAAGACGCCAATTGCCTTATAGAAACCAAACAGGAACCGGGTAGAAACTTATTTATGCATTATATTTTCTGGATCCTAATGCCACAAAGGAACCATGAAAGGCCGGGTAGCAGATTTAGTTTTATCTTAAAAATTAACAAGACGCCAACTGCCTTATAGAAACCAAACAGGAACCGGGTAGAAACATATTTTATGCATTATATTTTCTGGATCCTAATGCCAGATAGGAACCAGGTAAACCCGGGTACCAGATTTAGTTTTATCTTAAAAATTAACAAGACGCCAACTGCCTTATAGAAACCAAACAGGAACCGGGTAGAAACATATTTATGCATTATATTTTCTGGATCCTAATGCCAGATAGGAACCAGGTAAGGCCGGGTAGCAGATTTACATTTAGCTTAAAAATTAAAAAGACGCCAACTGCCTTATAGAAACCAAACAGGAACCGGGTAGAAACATATTTATGCATTATATTTTCTGGATCCTAATGCCAGATAGGAACCAGGTAAGGCCGGGTAGCAGATTTACTTTTATCTTAAAAATTAACAAGACGCCAACTGCCTTATAGAAACCAAACAGGAACCGGGTAGAATCATATTTATGCATTACATTTTCTGGATCCTAATGCCAGATAGGAACCAGGTAAGGCCGGGTAGCAGATTTACTTTAATCTTAAAAATTAACAAGACGCCAACTGCCTTATAGAAAACAAACAGGAACCGGGTAGAAACATATTTTATGCATTATATTTTCTGGATCCTAATGCCAGATAGGAACCAGGTAAGGCCGGGTAGCAAAATTTGATTTATGATAAAAATTCACCTGACGCTAACAGCCTTATAGAAACCAAACAGGAACCGGGTAGAATCATATCTTATGCATTATATTTTCTGGATCCTAATGCCAGATAGGAACCAGGTAAACCCGGGTACAAGATTTAGTTTTATCTTAAAAATTAACAAGACGCCAACTGCCTTATAGAAACCAAACAGGAACCGGGTAGAAACATATTTTATGCATTATATTTTCTGGATCCTAATGCCAGATAGGAACCAGGTAAGGCCGGGTAGCAGATTTACTTTTAGCTTAAAAATTCACAAGACGCCAACTGCCTTATAGAAACCAAACAGGTACCGGGTAGAAACATATTTTATGCATTATATTTTCTGGATCCTAATGCCAGATAGGAACCAGGTAAGGACGTGTAGCAGATTTACTTTTAGCTTAAAAATTCACTAGGCGCAAACTGCCATAGAGAAATCCAGATGGGATCCAAGTAGAAACATATTTTTGCATTTTAATATTTGGATCCTTATGCTAGAGCGGCACCAGGTACGGCAGGGTAACAGATTTAATTGTATCTTAAAAATTAACAAGACTCCAACTGCCTTATAGAAACCAAACAGGAACCGGGTAGAAACCGATTTTATGCATTATATTTTCTGGACCCTAATGCCATATAGGAACCAGGTAAATCCGTGTACCAGATTTAGTTTTATCTTAAAAATTAACAAGACGCGAACTGCCTTATAGAAACCAAACAGGAACCGGGTAGAAACATATTTATGCATTATCTTATCTGGATCCTAATGCCAGATAGGAACCAGTTAAGGCCGGGTAGCAGATTTACATTTATCTTAAAATTTAACAAGACGCGAACTGCCTTATAGAAACCGGGTAGAAACATATTTATACATTATATTTTCTGGATCCTAATGCCAGATAGGAACCAGGTAAGGACGTGTAGCAGATTTACTTTAACTTAAAAATTCACTAGTCGCAAACTGCCATAGAGAAATCCAGATGGGATCCAAGTAGAAACATATTTTTGCATTTTAATTTTTGGATCCTTATGCTAGATAGGAACCTGGTAGGGCAGGGTAACAGATTTAATTTTATCGTAAAAATTAACAAGACTCCAACTGCCTTACAGAAACCAACCAGGAACCGGGTAGTAACATATTTTATGCATTATATTTTCTGGATCCTAATGCCAGATAGGAACCAGGTAAACCCGGGTACAAGATTTAATTTTATCTTAAAAATTAACAAGACGCCAACTGCCTTATAGAAACCAAACAGGTACCGGGTAGAAACATATTTTATGCATTATATTTTCTGGATCCTAATGCCAGATAGGAACCAGGTAAGGCCGGGTAGCAGATTTACATTTAGCTTAAAAATTAAAAAGACGCCAACTGCCTTATAGAAACCAAACAGGAACCGGGAAGAAACATATTTATGCATTATATTTTCTGGATCCTAATGCCAGATAGGTACCAGGTAAGGCCGGGTAGCAGATTTACTTTTATCTTTAAAATTAACAAGACGCCAACTGCCTTATAGAAACCAAACAGGAACCGGGTAGAAACATATTTTATGCATTATATTATCTGGATCCTAATGCCAGATAGGAACCAGGAAAGGCCGAGTAGCAGATTTACTTTTATCTTAAAAATTCACAAGACGAAAGCTGCCTTACAGAAAAGCAAATTGGATCCGGGTGGAAACATATTTATGCATTATATTTTCTGGATCCTAATGCCAGATAGTAACATGGTAACGCCGGGTAGCAGATTTACTTTTATCTTAAAAATTCACAAGACGACAACACACGTATAGAAACCAAACAGGAACCAGGTCGAAACATATTTTATGCATTATATTTTCTGGAGCCTTATGCCAGATAGGAACCAGGTAAGGCCGGGTAGCAGATTTACTTTTATCTTAAAAATTAACAAGACGCCAACTGCCTTATCGAAACCACACAGGAACAGGGTTGAAACATATTTTTTTATTATATTTTCTGGATCCTAATGCCAGATAGGAACCTGGTAAGGCCGGGTAGCAGATTTACTTTTATCCTAAAAATTAACAAGACGCCAACTGCCTTATAGAAACCAAACAGGAACCGGGTAGAAACATATTTATGCATTATATTTTCTGGATCCTAATGCCAGATAGGAACCAGGTAAGGCCGGGTAGCAGATTTAATTTTATCTTAAAAATTAACAAGACGCCAACTGCCTTATAGAAACCAAACAGGAACCGGGTAGAAACATATTTATGCATTATATTTTCTTGATCGTAATGCCAGATAGGAACCAGGTAAGGACCGGGTAGCAGATTTACTTTTAGCTTAAAAATTCACTAGACGCAAACTGCCATATAGAAAACCAAACAGGGATCCAAGTAGAAACATATTTTTGCATTATATGTTAGGATCCTAATGCCAGATAGGAACCTGGTACGGTAAGGGTAACAGATTTAATTTTATCCTTAAAAATTAACAAAACGCCAACTGCCTTATAGAAACCAAACAGGAACCGCATAGAAACATATTTTATGCATTATATTTTCTGGATCCTAATGCCAGATAGGAACCAGGTAGACCCGGGTACCAGATTTAGTTTTATCTTAAAAATTAACAAGACGCCAACTGCCTTATAGAAACCAAACAGGAACCGGGAAGAAACATATTTATGCATTATATTATCTGGATCCTAATGCCAGATAGGAACCAGGTAAGGCCGGGTAGCAGATTTACTTTAATCTTAAAAATTAACAAGACGCCAACTGCCTTATAGAAACCAAACAGGAACCGGGTAGAAACATATTTTATGCATTATATTTTCTGGATCCTAATGCCAGATAGGAACCAGGTAAACCCGGGTACCAGATTTAGTTTTATCTTAAAAATTAACAAGACGCCAACTGCCCTATAGAAACCAAACAGTAACCGGGTAGAAACATATTTATGCATTATATTTTCTGGATCCTATTGCCAGATAGTAACTTGCTTAGGCCGGCTAGCAGAATTACTTTTAGCTTAAAAAGTTCACAATACGCGAACTGCCTTATAGAAACCAAACAGTAACCGGGTAGAAACATATTTTTGCATTATATTTTCTGGATCCTAATGCCAGATAGGAACCAGGTAAGGCCGGGTAGCAGATTTACTTTTATCTTAAAAATTCACAAGACGAAAGCTGCCTTACAGAAAAGCAAATTGGATCCGGGTGGAAACATATTTTTGCATTTAATTTTCTGGATCCTAATGCCAGATAGTAACCTGGTCAGACCGGGTAGCTGATTTACTTTTAGCTTAAAAATTAACAAGACGCCAACTGCCTTATAGAAACCAAACAGGAACCGGGTAGAAATATATTTATGCATTATTTTTTCTGGTTCCTAATGCCAGATAGGAAACAGGTAAGGCCGGGTAGCTGATTTACTTTTATCTTAAAAATTAACAAGACGCCAACTGCCTTATAGAAACCAAACAGGTACCGGGTAGAAACATATTTTATGCATTATATTTTCTGGATCCTAATGCCAGATAGGAACCAGGTAAGGACGTGTAGCAGATTTACTTTTAGCTTAAAAATTCACTAGGCGCAAACTGCCATAGAGAAAACCAGATGGGATCCAAGTAGAAACATATTTTTGCATTTTAATTTTTGGATCCTTATGCTATATAGGAACCTGGTAAGGCAGGGTAACAGATTTAATTTTATCTTAAAAATTAACAAGACGCCAACTGCCTTATAGAAACGAAACAGGAACCGGGTAGAAACATATTTTATACATTAAAGTTTCTGGATACTAATGCCAGATAGGAACCAGGTAAACCCGGGTACCAGATGTAATTTTATCTTAAAAATTAACAAGACGCAAACTGCCTTACAGAAAAGCAGATAGGATCCGGGTAGAAACACATTTTTGCATTTATTTTTCTGGATCCTAATGCCAGATAGAAACCAGGTAAGGCCGGGTAGCAGATTTACTTTTAGCTTAAAAATTCACAAGACGCCAACTGCCTTATAGAAACCTAACAGGAACCGGGTAGAAACATATTTATGCATTATATTTTCTGGATCCTAATGCCAGATAGGAACCAGGTAAGACCGGGTAGCTGATTTACTTTCAGCTTAAAAATTAACAAGACGCCAACTGCCTTATAGAAACCAAACAGGAACAGGGTAGAAACAAATTTATGCATTATATTTTCTGGATACTAATGCCAGATAGTAAGCAGGTAAGGCCGGGTAGCAGATGTAATTTTATCTTAAAAATTAACAAGACGCCAACTGCCTTATAGAAACCAAACAGGAACCGGGTAGAAACATATTTTATGCATTATATTTTCTGGATACTAATGCCAGATAGTAACCAGGTAAGGCCGGGTAGCAGATTTACTTTTATCTTAAAAATTAACAAGACGCCAACTGCCTTATAGAAACCAAACAGGAACCGGGTAGAAACATATTTATGCATTATATTTTCTGGATCCTAATGCCAGATAGGAACCAGGTAAGGCCGGGTAGCTGATTTACTTTTAGCTTAAAAATTAACAAGACGCCAACTGCCTTATAGAAACCAAACAGGAACCGGGTAGAAACATATTTATGCATTATATTTTCTGGATCCTAATGCCAGATAGGAAACAGGTAAGGCCGGGTAGCAGATTTAGTTTTATCTTAAAAATTAACAAGACGCCAACTGCCCTATAGAAACCAAACAGTAACCGGGTAGAAACATATTTTATGCATTATATTTTCTGGATCCTAATGCCAGATAGGAACCAGGTAAGGCCGGGTAGCAGATTTACTTTTAGCTTAAAAATTCACAAGACGCCAATTGCCTTATAGAAACCAAACAGGAACCGGGTAGAAACATATTTATGCATTATATTTTCTGGATCCTAATGCCAGATAGGAAACAGCTAAGGCCGGGTATAAGGTTTACTTTTATCTTAAAAATTAACAAGACGCCAACTGCCTTATAGAAACCAAACAGGAACCGGGTAGAAACAGATTTTATGCATTATATTTTCTGGATCCTAATGCCAGATAGGAACCAGGTAAACCCGGGTACAAGATTTAATTTTATCTTAAAAATTAACAAGTCGCCGACTGCCTTATAGAAACCAAACAGGAACCGGGTAGAAACATATTTATGCATTATATTTTCTGGATCCTAATGCCAGATAGGAAACAGGTAAGGCCGGGTAGCAGATTTACTTTTAGCTTAAAAATTAACAAGACGCCAACTGCCTTATAGAAACCAAACAGGAACCGGGTAGAAACATATTTATGCATTATATTATCTGGATCCTAATGCCAGATAGGAAACAGGTAAGGCCGGGTAGCAGATTTACTTTTATCTTAAAAATTCACAAGACGAAAGCTGCCTTACAGAAAAGCAAATTGGATCCGGGTGGAAACATATTTTTGCATTTAATTTTCTGGATCCTAATGCCAGATAGTAACCTGGTAAGGCCGGGTAGCTGATTTACTTTTAGCTTAAAAATTAACAAGACGCCAACTGCCTTATAGAAACCAAACAGGAACCGGGTAGAAACATATTTATGCATTATAATTTTCTGGATCCTAATGCCAGATAGGAAACAGGTAAGACCGGGTAGCTGATTTACTTTTAGCTTAAAAATTAACAAGACGCCAACTGCCTTATAGAAACCAAACAGGAACCGGGTAGAAACATATTTATGCATTATATTTTCTGGATCCTAATGCCAGATAGGAACCAGGTAAGGCCGGGTAGCAGATTTACTTTTAGCTTAAAAATTAACAAGACGCCAACTGCCTTATAGAAACCAAACAGGAACCGGGTAGAAACATATTTATGCATTATATTTTCTGGATCCTAATGCCAGATAGGAACCAGGTAAGGCCGGGTAGCAGATTTACTTTTATCTTAAAAATTAACAAGACGCCAACTGCCTTATAGAAACCAAACAGGAACCGGGTAGAAACATATTTATGCATTATATTTTCTGGATCCTAATGCCAGATAGGAACCAGGTAAGGCCGGGTAGCAGATTTACATTTAGCTTAAAAATTAACAAGACGCCAACTGCCTTATAGAAACCAAACAGGAACCGGGAAGAAACATATTTATGCATTATATTTTCTGGATCCTAATGCCAGATAGGAACCAGGTAAGGCCGGGTAGCAGATTTACTTTTATCTTAAAAATTCACAAGACGCCAACTGCCTTATAGAAACCAAACAGGAACCGGGTAGAAACATATTTATGCATTATATTTTCTGGATCCTAATGCCAGATAGGAACCAGGTAAGGCCGGGTAGCAGATTTAATTTTATCTTAAAAATTAACAAGACGCCAACTGCCTTATAGAAACCAAACAGGAACCGGGTAGAAACATATTTTTGCATTATATTTTCTTGATCATAATTCCAGATAGGAACCAGCTAAGGCCGGGTATGAGGTTTACTTTTATCTTAAAAATTAACAAGACGCCAACTGCCTTATAGAAACCAAACAGGAACCGGGTAGAAACATATTTATGCATTATATTTTCTGGATCCTATTGCCAGATAGTAACTTGCTTAGGCCGGCTAGCAGAATTAATTTTAGCTTAAAAGTTCACAATACGCGAACTGCCTTATAGAAACCAAACAGGAACCGGGTAGAAACATATTTATGCATTATATTTTCTGGATCCTAATGCCAGATAGGAACCAGGTAAGGCCGGGTAGCAGATTTACTTTTATCTTAAAAATTAACAAGACGCCAACTGCCTTATAGAAACCAAACAGGAACCGGGTAGAAACATATTTATGCATTATATTTTCTGGATCCTAATGCCAGATAGGAACCAGGTAAGGCCGGGTAGCAGATTTACTTTTATCTTAAAAATTAACAAGACGCCAACTGCCTTATAGAAACCAAACAGGAACCGGGTAGAAACATATTTATGCATTATATTTTCTGGATCCTAATGCCAGATAGGAACCAGGTAAGGCCGGGTAGCAGATTTACTTTAATCTTAAAAATTAACAAGACGCCAACTGCCTTATAGAAACCAAACAGGAACCGGGTAGAAACATATTTATGCATTATATTATCTGGATCCTAATGCCAGATAGGAACCAGGTAAGGCCGGGTAGCAGATTTACTTTTATCTTAAAAATTAACAAGACGCCAACTGCCTTATAGAAACCAAACAGGAACCGGGTAGAAACATATTTTATGCATTATATTTTCTGGATCCTAATGCCAGATAGGAACCAGGTAAGGCCGGGTAGCAGATTTACTTTATCTTAAAAATTAACAAGACGCCAACTGCCTTATAGAAACCAAACAGGAACCGGGTAGAAACATATTTATGCATTATATTTTCTGGATCCTAATGCCAGATAGGAACCAGGTAAGGCCGGGTAGCAGATTTACATTTATCTTAAAAATTAACGAGACTCCAACTGCCTTACAGAAACCAAACAGGAACCGGGTGGAAACATATTTATGCATTATATTTTCTGGATCCTAATGCCAGATAGGAACCAGGTAAGGCCGGGTAGCAGATTTACTTTTATCTTAAAAATTAACAAGACGCCAACTGCCTTTATAGAAAACCAAACAGGAACCAGGTAAAAACATATTTTATGCATTACATTTTCTGGATCCTAATGCCAGATAGGAAACAGGTAAGGCCGGGTAGCAGATTTAATTTTATCTTAAAAATTAACAAGACGCCAAGTGCCTTATAGGAACCAAACAGGAACCGGGTAGAAACATATTTATGCATTATATTTTCTGGATCCTAATGCCAGATAGGAACCAGGTAAGGACGTGTAGCAGATTTACTTTTAGCTTAAAAATTCACTAGACGCAAACTGCCATAGAGAAAACCAGATGGGATCCAAGTAGAAACATATTTTTGCATTTTAATGTTTGGATCCTTATGCTAGATAGGAACCTGGTAGGGCAGGAGTAACAGATTTAATTTTATCGTAAAAATTAACAAGACGCCAACTGCCTTATAGAAACCAAACAGGAACCGGGTAGAAACATATTTTATGCATTATATTTTCTGGATCCTAATGCCAGATAGGAACCAGGTAAACCCGGGTACCAGATTTAGTTTTATCTTAAAAATTAACAAGACGCCAACTGCCTTATAGAAACCAAACAGGAACCGGGAAGAAACATATTTATGAATTATATTTTCTGGATCCTAATGCCAGATAGGAACCAGGTAAGGCCGGGTAGCAGATTTACATTTATCTTAAAAATTAAAAAGACGCCAACTGCCTTATAGAAACCAAACAGGAACCGGGTAGAAACATATTTTATGCATTATATTTTCTGGATCCTAATGCCAGATAGGAACCAGGAAAGGCCGAGTAGCAGATTTACTTTTATCTTAAAAATTCACAAGACGAAAGCTGCCTTACAGAAAAGCAAATTGGATCCGGGTGGAAACATATTTTTGCATTTAATTTTCTGGATCCTAATGCCAGATAGTAACCTGGTCAGACCGGGTAGCTGATTTACTTTTAGCTTAAAAATTAACAAGACGCCAACTGCCTTATAGAAACCAAACAGGAACCGGGTAGAAACATATTTTATGCATTATATTTTCTGGATCCTAATGCCAGATAGGAACCAGGTAAGACCGGGTAGCAGATTTACTTTTTATCTTAAAAATTAACAAGACTCCAACTGCCTTATAGAAACCAAACAGGAACCGGGTAGAAACAAATTTATGCATTATATTTTCTGGATCCTAATGCCAGATAGGAACCAGGTAAGGCCGGGTAGCAGATTTAATTTTATCTTAAAATTAACAATACGCCAACTGCCTTATAGAAACCAAACAGGAACCGGGTAGAAACATATTTAAGCATTATATTTTCTGGATCATAATGACAGATAGGAAACAGGTAAGGCCGGGTAGCAGATTTACAGTTAGCTTAAATATTAACAAGACGCCAATTGCCTTATATAAACCAACCAGGAACCGGGTATAAACGTATTTATTCATTATATTTTCTGGATCCTAATGCCAGATAGGAACCAGGTAAGGCCGGGTAGCTGATTTACTTTTAGC
The DNA here is from genome assembly GCA_030998225.1 of Diplolepis rosae. Classification (NCBI taxonomy): domain Eukaryota; kingdom Metazoa; phylum Arthropoda; class Insecta; order Hymenoptera; family Diplolepididae; genus Diplolepis; species Diplolepis rosae. Next base: position 301 of record JAPYXD010000654.1, on the reverse strand, counting down.
TTAAAAATTAACAAGACGCCAACTGCCTTATAGAAACCAAACAGGAACCGGGTAGAAACATATTTTATGCTTTATATTTTCTGGATCCTAATGCCAGATAGGAACCAGGTAAGGCCGGGTAGCAGATTTACTTTTATCTTAAAAATTAACAAGACGCCAACTGCCTTATAGAAACCAAACAGGAACCGGGTAGAAACATATTTATGCATTACATTTTCTTGATCGTAATGCCAGATAGGAACCGGGTAAGGCAGGGTAGCAGATTTACTTTAATCTTAAAAATTATCAAGACGCCAATTGC
>JAPYXD010000650.1:0-33098 GCA_030998225.1 Diplolepis rosae | reverse complement strand
CAGCTAAATATGTATATCTGAAACACAGAATCTGGAACAAGTCCAAATAAATCTGAAAGTAGTCCGGGAGGAAAAAGTATCAGACCCCAGAAGTTGAGTGCAACTTGAAAAAAGTCGTTTTGCATCCTAAATTCGTCGGTCTGAGCAAAGAGTATCCGGGAGAAGTCCGAAATTATCCCGAGGAACTATGGGAGGAATTATTTTTTTTTTTGCGAGAATTGAAGACAAAACGGGAATAAATCTGTCTGAATCCTGAACATATTTGTCCGAAACACAGAAACAGGGAGAAGTCCGACTTAATCAGATATTAGTCTGGGTGGAAAAATTAATATCTGCTAGAATTAAAGTGCAAATAGAAAAATGTCTGGATGCATTTAATATCTGTTCGTTTGACATACAGAAACCAGGAGAGGTCGGAATTAATCTGATAGTAGTAAGGGAGAAAAAATAATTATTTGCGAGCATTAAAGTGCAAATTGGAATAAATCTGGTTTAAAACCAAATATGTCCGTCTGAAACACATAATCTGGAACAAGTCCAAATAAATCTGAAAGTAGTCCGGGAGAAAAAAATATCAGACCCCAGATGTTGAGTAAAATGGAAAAAAGTCGGGTTGCATCCTAAATCTGACGGTCTGAACAAAAGAATCCGGGAAAATTACAAACCAAACTGAAGGAAGTCCGGGTGGAAAAATTCATTATTTTGCGAGAATTAAGAGCAAATGGCAAATAAATCTGTTTGAATCCTGAACATATTTGTCCGAAACCCAGAACCCGGGAGAAGTCCGACCTAATCAGAAATTAGTCTGGGTGGAAAAAGTAATATTCGCTAGAATTAAAGTGCAAATAGAAAAATGTCTGGTTGCATTTAATATCTGTTAGTATGGCATACAGAAACCAGGAGAGGTCCGAATAAATCTGAAAGTAGTCCGGGAGAAAAAAATATCAGACCCCAGAAGTTGAGTGCAAATGGAAAAAAGTCGGGTTGCATCCTGAATCTGTCATCTTGAACAACAGACACCGGGAGAAGTGCGAAATTATGTTAGGGTACTATGGGAGGAATAATTATTATTTGCGAGAATTAAAGAGCAAACGGGAATAAATCTGGTTGAAAGCTAAATATGTCCATCTGAAACACAGAATCTGGAACAAGTCCAAATAAATCTGAAAGTAGTCCTGGAGAAAAAAATATCAGACCCCAGAAGTTGTGTGCAAATGGAAAAAAGTCGTGTTGCATACTCAATCTATCGGTCTGAACAAAAGAATCAAAAAGTACAAACTAAACTGAAAGAAGTCCGGGTGGAAAAATTATTATTTGCGAGAATTAAAGAGCAAATGGCAATAAATCTGTTTGAATCCTGAACATATTTGTCTGAAACCCAGAAACCGGGAGAAGTCCGACTTAATCAGAAATTAGTCTGGGTGGAAAGATTAATATTCGCTAGAATTAAAGTGCAAATAGAAAAATGTCTGGTTGCATTTAATATCTGTTCGTTTGACATACAGAAACCAGGAGAGGTCGGAATTAATCTGATAGTAGTAAGGGAGAAAAAATAATTTTTTGCGAGCATTAAAGTGCAAATTGGAATAAATCTGGTTGAAAGCTAAATATGTCCGTCTGAAACACAGAATCTGGAACAAGTCCAAATACATCTGAAAGTAATCCGGGGGAAAAAAATATCAGAACCCAGAAGTTGAGTGCAAATGGAAAATGCCGTGTTGCATCCTAAATCTGTCGGTCTGAACAACAGAATCCGGGAAAAGTGCAAACTAAACTGAAAGAAGTCCGGGTGGAAAAATTATTATTTGCGAGAGTTAAAGAGCAAATGGCAATAAATCTGTTTGAATCCTGAACATATTTGTCCGAAACACAGAAACGGGAGAAGTCCGACTTAGTCAGAAATTAGTCTGGGTGGAAAGATTAATATTCGCTAGAATTAAAGTGCAAATAGAAAAATACTTTGGTTGAATTCAATATCTGGTCGTTTGACATACAGAAACCAGGAGAGGTCGGAATTAATCTTATAGTAGTAAGGGAGAAAAAATACTTATTTGCGGTTAATAAAGTGCAAATTGGAATAAATGTAGCTTAAAGCCAAATATGTCCGTCTGAAACACATAATCTGGAGCAAGTCCTAATTAATCTGAAAGTAGTCCGGGAGAAAAAAATATCAGACCCCAGAAGTTGTGTGCAATTGGAAAAAAGTCGGGTTGCATCCTAAATCTGTCGGTCTGAACAACAGAATCCCGGAGAAGTACAAATTAAACTGAAAATTGTCCGGGTGGAAAAATTATTATTTGCGAGAGTTAAAGAGCAAATGGCAATAAATCTGTTTGAATCCTGAACATATTTGTCCGAAACCCAGAAACCGGGAGAGGTCCGACTAACTCAGAAATTAATCTGCGTGGAAAGATTAATATTCGCTAGAATTAAAGTGCAAATAGAAAAATGTCTGGTTGCATTTAACAACTGTTCGTTTGTAATACAGAAAACAGGAGAGGTCGGAATTATCTGATAGTAGTAAGGGAGAAAACTAATTTTTTCGCCTGAAACACAGAATCTGGAACAAGTCCAAAGAAATCTGAATGTAGTCCGGGAGAAAAAAATATCAGACCCCAGATGTTGAGTGCAAATGGAAAAAAGTCGGGTTGCATCCTGAATCTGTCGGTCTGAACAGCAGTATCCGTGAGAAGTGCGAAATTATGTTAGGGTACTATGGGAGGAATAATTATTATTGTCGAGAATTAAAGAGCAAATCGGAATAAATCTGGTTGACAGCTAAATATGTATATCTGAAACACAGAATCTGGAACAAGTCCAAATACATCTGAAAGTAGTCCTGGTGAAAAAAATATCAGACCCTAGAAGTTGTGTGCAAATGGAAAAAAGTCGTGTTGCATACTTAATCTATCGGTCTGAACAAAAGAATCCGAAAAAAGTACAAACTAAACTGAAAGAAGTCCGGGTGGAAAAATTATTATTTGCGAGAATTAAAGAGCAAATGGCAATAAATCTGTTTAAATCCTGAACATATTTGTCTGAAAACCCAGAAACTGGGAGAAGTCCGACTTAATCAGAAATTAGTCAGGGTGGAAAGATTAATATCTGCTAGAATTAAAGTGCAAATAGAAAAATGTCTGAAGTTGCATTTAATATCTGTTCGTTTGACATACAGAAACCAGGAGAGGTCGGAATTAATCTGATAGTAGTAAGGGAGAAAAAATAATTTTTTTCGAGCATTAAAGTGCAAATTGGAATAAATCTGGTTGAAAGCTAAATATGTCCGTCTGAAACACAGAATCTGGAACAAGTCCAAATACATCTTAAAGTAATCCGGGGGAAAAAAATATCAGAACCCAGAAGTTGAGTGCAAAATGGAAAATGTCGTGTTGCATCCTAAATCTGTCGGTCTGAACAACAGAATCCGGGAAAAGTACAAACTAAACTGAAAAAAGTACGGGAGGAAAAATTATTATTTGCGAGAATTAAGAGCAAATTTCAAATAAATCTGTTTGAATCCTGAACATATTTGTCCGAAACACAGAAAAGGGAGAAGTCCGACTTAATCAGAAATTAGTCTGGGTGGAAATATTAATATTCGCTAGAATTAAAGTGCAAATAGAAAAATACTTTGGTTGAATTCAATATCTGGTCGTTTGACATACAGAAACCAGGAGAGGTCGGAATTAATCTTATAGTAGTAAGGGAGAAAAAATAATTATTTGCGAGCATTAAAGTGCAAATTGAAATTAAATGTAGTTTAAAGACAAATATGTCCGTCTGAAACACATAATCTGGAGCAAGTCCAAATAAATCTGAAAGTAGTCCGGGAGAAAAAATATCAGACCCCAGAAGTTGTGTGCAATTGGAAAAAAAGTCGGGTTGCATCCTAAATCTGTCGGTCTGAAACAACAGAATCCCGGAGAAGTACAAATTATATTGAAAATTGGTCCGGGTGGAAAAATTACTATTTTCCAGAGTTAAAGAGCAAATGGCAATAAATCTGTTTGAATCCTGAACATATTTGTCCGAAACACAGAAACGGGAGAAGTCCGACTTAATCAGAAATTAGTCTGGGTGGAAAGATTAATATTCGCTAGAATTAAAGTGCAAATAGGAAAATGTCTGGTTGCATTGCAAATCAACTGTTCGTTTGTAATACAGAAACCAGGAGAGCTCGGAATTATTCGATAGTAGTAAGGGAGAAAACTAAATTTTTTCGCCTGAAACACAGAATCTGGATCAAGTCCAAAGAAATCTGAATGTAGTCCGGGAGAAAAAAATATCAGACCCCAGATGTTGAGTGCAAATGGAAAAAAGTCGGGTTGCATCCTAAATCTGACGGTCTGAACAAAAGAATCCTGGAAAATTACAAACTAATCTGAAGGAAGTCCTGGTGGAAAAATTATTATTTTGCGAGAATTAAGAGCAAATGGCAAATAAATCTGTTTGTATCCCGAACATATTTGTCCGAAACCCAGAAACCGGGGAGAGGTCCGAATTAATCTGAAAGTAGTAAGGGAGTAAAAATAATTATTTGCAAGCTTTAAAGTGCAAATTGGAATAAATCTGGTTTAAAGCCAAATATGTCCGTCTGAAACACATAATCTGAACAAAAGAATCCGGGAAAGTAAAAACTAAACTGAAAGAAGTCCGGGTGGAAAAATTATTATTTGCGAGAGTTAAAGAGCAAATGGCAATAAATCTGTTTGAATCCTGAACATATTTTGTCCGAAACACAGAAATGGGAGAGGTCCGACTTAGTCAGAAATTAGTCTGGGTGGAAATATTAATATTCGCTAGAATTAAAGTGCAAATAGAAAAATACTTTGGTTGAATTCAATATCCGGTCGTCGGACATACAGAAACCAGGAGAGTATGGAATTAATCTTATAGTAGTAAGGGAGAAAAAATAATTATTTGCGAGCATTAAAGTGCAAATTGGAATAAATGTAGTTTAAAGCTAAATATTTCCGTCTGAAACACAGAATCTGGAAAAAGTCCAAATAAATCTGAAAGTGGTCCGGGAGAAAAAAATATCAGACCCCAGAAGTTGTGTACAATTGGAAAAAAGTCGGGTTGCATCCTAAATCTGTCGGTCTGAACAACAGAATCCCGGAGAAGTACAAATTAAACTGAAAATTGTCCGGGTGGAAAAATTATTATTTGCGAGAGTTAAAGAGCAAATGGCAATAAATCTGTTTGAATCCTGAACATATTTGTCCGAAACACAGAAACGGGAGAAGTCCGACTTAATCAGAAATTGAATCTGGGTGGAAAGATTAATATTCGCTAGAATTAAAGTGCAAATAAAAAAATGTCTGGTTGCATTTAACAACTGTTCGTTTGTAATACAGAAACCAGGAGAGGTCGGAATTATCTGATAGTAGTAAGGGGAGAAAACTAAATTTTTCGCCTGAAACACATGAATCTGGAACAAGTCCAAAGAAATCTGAATGTAGTCTGGGAGAAAAAAGATCAGACCTCAGATGTTGAGTGCAAATGGAAAAAAGTCGGGTTGCATCCTGAATCTGTCGGTCTGAACAGCAGTATCCGGGAGAAGTGCGAAATTATGTTAGGGTACTATGGGAGGAATACCTTATTATTGTCGAGAATTAAAGAGCAAACGGGAATAAATCTGGTTGACAGCTAAATATGTATATTCGAAACACAGAATCTGGAACAAGTCCAAATAAATTCGAAAGTAGTCCTGGAGAAAAAAATATCAGACCCGAGAAGTTGTGTGCAAATGGAAAAAAGTCGTGTTGCATCCTAAATCTGTCGGTCTAAACAACAGAATCCCGGAGAAGTACAAATTAAACTGAAAGATTGTCCGGGTGGAAAAATTACTATTTGCGAGAGTTAAAGAGCAAATGGCAATAAATCTGTCAATCCTGAACATATTTAATCCGAAACATAGAATGGAGAAGTCCGACTTAATCAGAAATTAGTCTGGGTGGAAAGATTAATATTCGCTAGAATTAAAGTGCAAATAGAAAAATGTCTGGTTGCATTTAACAACTGTCTGTTTGTAATACAGAAACCAGGAGAGCTCGGAATTAATCTGATAGTAGTAAGGGAGAAAAAATAATTTTTTGCGAGCAATAAAGTGCAAATTGGTATAAATCTGGTTGAAAGCTAAATATGTCCGTCTGAAACACAGAATCTGGAACAAGTCCAAATACATCTGAAAGTAATCCGGGGTAAAAAATATCAGAACCCAGAAGTTGAGTGCAAATGGAAAATGTCGTGTTGCATCCTAAATCTGTCGGTCTGAACAACAGAATACGGGAAAAGTACAATCTAAACTGAAAGAAGTCCTTGTGCAAAAATTATTATTTGCGAGCATTAAAGTGCAAATTGGAATAAATCTGGTTGAAAGCTAAATATGTCCGTCTGAAACACAGAATCTGGAACAAGTCCAAATACATCTGAAAGTAATCCGGGGGAAAAAAATATCAGAACCCAGAAGTTGAGTGCAAATGGAAAATGCCGTGTTGCATACTAAATCTGTCGGTCTGAACAACAGAATCCGGGAAAAGTACAAACTAAACTGAAAGAAGTACGGGTGGAAAAATTATTATTTGCGAGAGTTAAGAGCAAATTTCAAATAAATCTGTTTTAATCCTGAGCATATTTGTCCGAAATACAGAAACCGGGAGAAGTCCGACTTAATCAGAAATTAGTCTAAGTGGAAAGATTAATATTCGCTAGAATTAAAGTGCAAATAGAAAAATGTCTGGTTGCATTTAATAACTGTTCGTTTGTAATACAGAAACCAGGAGAGGTCGGAATTATCCGATAGTAGTAAGGGAGAAAAAATAATTATTTGCGAGCATTAAAGTGCAAATTGGAATAAATGTAGTTTAAAGCCAAATATGTCCGTCTGAAACACATAATCTGGAACAAGTCCAAATAAATCTGAAAGTAGTCCGAGCGAAAAAGATATCAGACCTCAGAAGTTGAGTGCAAATGGAAAAAGTCGTGTTGCATCCTAAATCTGTCGGTCTAAACAACAGAATCCCGGAGAAGTACAAATTAAACTGAAAATTGTCCGGGTGGAAAAATTATTATTTGCGAGAGTTAAAGAGCAAATGGCAATAAATCTGTTTGAATCCTGAACATATTTGTCCGAAACACAGAAACGGGAGAAGTCCGACTTAATCAGAAATTAGTCTGGGTGGAAAGATTAATATTCGCTAGAATTAAAGTGCAAATAGAAAAATGTCTGGTTGCATTTAACAACTGTTCGTTTGTAATACAGAAACCAGGAGAGCTCGGAATTAATCTGATAGTAGTAAGGGAGAAAAAATAATTTTTTGCGAGCAATAAAGTGCAAATTGGAATAAATCTGGTTGAAAAAGCTAAATATGTCCGTCTGAAACACAGAATCTGGAACAAGTCCAAATACATCTGAAAGTAATCCGGGGAAAAAAATATCAGAACCCAGAAGTTGAGTGCAAAATGGAAAATGTCGTGTTGCATCCTAAATCTGTCGGTCTGAACAACAGAATCCGGGAAAAGTACAAACTAAACTGAAAGAGGAAGGGACGGGCGGGAAAATTATTATTTGCGAGAATTAAGAGCAAATTTCAAATAAATCTGTTTGAATCCTGAACATATTTGTCCGAAACACAGAAAAAGGAGAAGTCCGACTTAATCAGAAATTAGTCTGGGTGGAAATATTAATATTCGCTAGAATTAAAGTGCAAATAGAAAAATACTTTGGTTGAATTCAATATCTGGTCGTTTGACATACAGAAACCAGGAGAGGTCGGAATTAATCTTATAGTAGTAAGGGAGAAAAAATAATTATTTGCGAGCATTAAAGTGCAAATTGGAATAAATGTAGTTTAAAGCCAAATATGTCCGTCTGAAATACATAATCTGGAGCAAGTCCAAATAAATCTGAAAGTAGTCCGGGAGAAAAAAATATCAGACCCTAGAAGTTGTGTGCAATTGGAAAAAGTCGGGTTGCATCCTAAATCTGTCGGTCTGAACAACAGAATCCCGGAGAAGTACAAATTAAACTGAAAATTGGCCGGGTGGAAAAATTATTATTTGCGAGAGTTAAAGAGCAAATGGCAATAAATCTGTTTGAATCCTGAACATATTTGTCCGAAACACAGAAACGGGAGAAGTCCGACTTAATCAGAAATTAGTCTGGGTGGAAAGATTAATATCTTTTAGAATTAAAGTGCAAATAAAAAAATGTCTGGTTGCATTTAACAACTGTTCGTTTGTAATACAGAAAACCAGGAGAGGTCGGAATTATCTGATAGTAGTAAGGGAGAAAACTAAATTTTTTCGCCTGAAACACAGAATCTGGAACAAGTCCAAAGAAATCTGAATGTAGTCCGGGAGAAAAATTATCAGACCCCAGATGTTGAGTGCAAATGGAAAAAAGTCGGGTTGCATCCTGAATCTGTCGGTCTGAACAGCAGTATCCGGGAGAAGTGCGAAATTATGTTAGGGTACTATGGGAGGAATAATTATTATTTTGCGAGAATTAAAGTGCAAATTGGAATAAATCTGGTTGAAAGCTAAATATGTCCGTCTGAAACACAGAATCTGGAACAAGTCCAAATACATCTGAAAGTAATCCAGGGGAAAAAATTATCAGAACCCAGAAGTTGAGTGCAAATGGAAAATGTCGTGTTGCATCCTAAATCTGTCGGTCTGAACAACAGAATCCGGGAAAAGTACAAACTAAACTGAAAGAAGTACGGGTGGAAAAATTATTATTTGCGAGAATTAAGAGCAAATTTCAAATAAATCTGTTTTAATCCTGAGCATATTTGTCCGAAATACAGAAACCGGGAGAAGTCCGACTTAATCAGAAATTAGTCTAAGTGGAAAGATTAATATTCGCTAGAATTAAAGTGCAAATAGAAAAATGTCTGGTTGCATTTAATATCTGTTCGTTTGACATACAGAAACCAGGAGAGGTCGGAATTAATCTGATAGTAGTAAGGGAGAAAAAATAATTATTTGCGAGCATCAAAGTGCAAATTGGAATAAATCTGGTTCAATGCCAAATATGTCAGTCTGAAACACAGAATCTGGAACAAGTCCAAATAAATCTGAAAGTAGTCCGAGAAAATAATATCAGACCCCAGAAGTTGAGTGCAAATGGAAAAAGTCGTGTTGCATCCTAAATCTGTCGGTCTGAACAACAGAATCCCGGAGAAGTACAAATTAAACTAAAAATTGTCCGGGTGGAAAAATTATTATTTGCGAGAGTTAAAGAGCAAATGGCAATAAATCTGTTTGAATCCTGAACATATTTGTCCGAAACACAGAAACGGGAGAAGTCCGACTTAATCAGAAATTAGTCTGGGTGGAAAGATTAATATTCGCTAGAATTAAAGTGCAAATAGAAAAATGTCTGGTTGCATTTAACAACTGTTCGTTTGTAATACAGAAAACAGGAGAGCTCGGAATTAATCTGATAGTAGTAAGGGAGAAAAATAATTTTTTGCGAGCAATAAAGTGCAAATTCGGGAATAAATCTGGTTCAATGCCAAATATGTCAGTCTGAAACACAGAATCTGGAACAAGTAAAAATACATCTGAAAGTAATCCGGGGGAAAAAAATATCAGAACCCAGAAGTTGAGTGCAAATGGAAAATGCCGTGTTGCATCCTAAATCTGTCGGTCTGAACAACAGAATCCGGGAAAAGTACAAACTAAACTGAAAAAAGTACGGGAGGAAAAATTATTATTTGCGAGAATTAAGAGCAAATTTCAAATAAATCTGTTTGAATCCTGAACATATTTGTCCGAAACACAGAAAAGGGAGAAGTCCGACTTAATCAGAAATTAGTCTGGGTGGAAATATTAATATTCGCTAGAATTAAAGTGCAAATAGAAAAATACTTTGGTTGAATTCAATATCTGGTCGTTTGACATACAGAAACCAGGAGAGGTCGGAATTAATCTTATAGTAGTAAGGGAGAAAAAATAATTATTTGCGAGCATTAAAGTGCAAATTGGAATAAATGTAGTTCAAAGCCAAATATGTCCGTCTGAAACACATAATCTGGAGCAAGTCCAAATAAATGTGAATGTACTCCGGGAGAAAAAAATATCAGACCCCAGAAGTTGTGTGCAATTGGAAAAAAGTCGGGTTGCATCCTAAATCTGTCGGTCTGAACAAATAGAATCCCGGAGAAGTACAAATTAAACTGAAAATTGTCCGGGTGGAAAAATTACTATTTGCGAGAGTTAAAGAGCAAATGGCAATAAATCTGTTTGAATCCTGAACATATTTGTCCGAAACACAGAATGGAGAAGTCCGACTTAATCAGAAATTAGTCTGGGTGGAAAGATTAATATTCGCTAGAATTAAAGTGCAAATAGAAAAATGTCTGGTTGCATTTAATAACTGTTCGTTTGTAATACAGAAACCAGGAGAGGTCGGAATTATCTGATAGTAGTAAGGGAGAAAACTAAATTTTTTCGCCTGAAACACAGAATCTGGAACAAGTCCAAAGAAATCTGAATGTAGTCCGGGAGAAAAAAATATCAGACCCCAGATGTTGAGTGCAAATGGAAAAAAGTCGGGTTGCATCCTGAATCTGTCGGTCTGAACAGCAGTATCCGGGAGAAGTGCGAAATTATGTTAGGGTACTATGGGAGGAATAATTATTATTGTCGAGAATTAAAGAGCAAACGGGAATAAATCTGGTTGACAGCTAAATATGTATATCTGAAACACAGAATCTGGAACAAGTCCAAATAAATCTGAAAGTAGTCCTGGAGAAAAAAATATCAGACCCCAGAAGTTGTGTGCAAATGGAAAAAAGTCGTGTTGCATACTCAATCTATCGGTCTGAACAAAAGAATCCGGGAAAAGTACAAACTAAACTGAAAGAAGTCCGGGTGGAAAAATTATTATTTGCGAGAATTAAAGAGCAAATGGCAATAAATCTGTTTGAATCCTGAACATATTTGTCTGAAACCCAGAAACCGGGAGAAGTCCGACTTAATCAGAAATTAGCTTGTGTGGAAAGATTAATATTCGCTAGAATTAAAGTGCAAATAGAAAAATGTCTGGTTGCATTTAATATCTGTTCGTTTGACATACAGAAACCAGGAGAGGTCGGAATTAATCTGATAGTAGTAAGGGAGAAAAAATAATTTTTTGCGAGCATTAAAGTGCAAATTGGAATAAATCTGGTTGAAAGCTAAATATGTCCGTCTGAAACACAGAATCTGGAACAAGTCCAAATACATCTGAAAGTAATCCGGGGGAAAAAAATATCAGAACCCAGAAGTTGAGTGCAAATGGAAAATGCCGTGTTGCATCCTAAATCTGTCGGTCTGAACAACAGAATCCCGGAGAAGTACAAATTAAACTGAAAATTGTCGGGTGTGGAAAAATTACTATTTGCGAGAGTTAAAGAGCAAATGGAAATAAATCTTTTTGAATCCTGAACATATTTGTCTGAAACACAGAAACGGGAGAAGTCCGACTTAATCAGAAATTAGTCTGGGAGGAAAGATTAATATTCGCTAGAATTAAAGTGCAAATAGAAAAATGTCCAAGGTTGCATTTAACAACTGTTCGTTTGTAATACAGAAACCAGGAGAGCTCGGAATTATCTGATAGTAGTAAGGGAGAAAACTAAATTTTTTCGCCTGAAACACAGAATCTGGAACAAGTCCTCGGAAGAAATCTGAATGTAGTCCGGGAGAAAAAATATCAGACCCCAGATGTTGAGTGCAAATGGAAAAAAAGTCGGGTTGCATCCTGAATCTGTCGGAAGGTCTTGAACAGCAGTATCCGGGAGAAGTGCGAAATTATGTTAGGGTACTATGGGAGGAATAATTATTATTGTCGAGAATTAAAGAAAGCAACGGGAATAAATCTGGTTGACAGCTAAATATGTATATCTGAAACACAGAATCTGGAACAAGTCCAAATAAATCTGAAAGTAGTCCTGGAGAAAAAAATATCAGACCCCAGAAGTTATGTGTGCAAATGGAAAAAGTCGTGTTGCATACTCAATCCATCGGTCTGAACAAAAAAATCCGGGAAAAGTACAAACTAAACTGAAAGAAGTCCGGGTGGAAAAATTATTATTTGCGAGAATTAAAGAGCAAAATGGCAATAAATCTGTTTGAATCCTGAACATATTTGTCTGACACCCAGAAACCGGGAGAAGTCCGACTTAATCAGAAATTAGGTCAGGGTGGAAAGATTAATATTCGCTAGAATTAAAGTGCAAATAGAAAAATGTCTGGTTGCATTTAATATCTGTTCGTTTGACAGATATACAGAAACCAGGAGAGGTCGGAATTAATCTGATAGTAGTAAGGGAGAAAAATAATTATTTGCGAGCATCAAAGTGCAAATTGGAATAAATCTAGTTGAAAGCTAAATATGTCCGTCTGAAACACAGAATCTGGAACAAGTCCAAATACATCTGAAAGTAATCCGGGGGAAAAAATATCAGAACCCAGAAGTTGAGTGCAAATGGAAAAAGTCGTGTTGCATCCTAAATCTGTCGGTCTGAACAAAAAGAATCCGGGAAAAGTAAAAACTAAACTGAAAGAAGTCCGGTGGAAAAATAATTATTTGCGAGAGTTAAAGAGCAAATGGCAATAAATCTGTTTGAATCCTGAACATATTTGTCCGAAACACAGAAACGGGAGAAGTGCGACTTAATCAGAAATTAGTCTGGGTGGAAAGATTAATATTCGCTAGAATTAAAGTGCAAATAGAAAAATACTTTGGTTGAATTCAATATCAGGTCGTTTGACATACAGAAACCAGGGAGAGGTCGGAATTAGTCTTATAGTAGTAAGTGGAGAAAAATAATTATTTGCGACCATTAAAGTGCAAATTGGAATAAAATGTAGTTTAATGCCAAATATGTCCGTCTGAAACACATAATCTGGAGCAAGTCCAAATAAATCTGAAAAGTAGTCCGGGAGAAAAAATTTCAGACCCCAGAAGCTGTGTGCAATTGGAAAAAAGTCGGGTTGCATCCTAAATCTGTCGGTCTGAACAACAGAACTCCCGGAGAAGTACAAATTAAACTGAAAATTGTCCGGGTGGAAAAATTATTATTTTGCGAGAATTAAGAGCAAAAATGGCAAATAAATCTGTTTGAATCCTGAACATATTTGTCCGAAACCCAGAAACGGGGGAGAAGTCCGACTTAATCAGAAATTAGTCTGGGTGGAAAAAGTAATATTCGCTAGAATTAAAGTGCAAATAGAAAAATGTCTGGTTGCATTTAATATCTGTTAGTATGGCATACAGAAACCAGGAGAGGTCCAAATAAATCTGAAAGTAGTCCGGGAGAAAAAAAATATCAGACCCCAGAAGTTGAGTGGCAAATGGAAAAAAGTCGGGTTGCATGGAACTTGGAATCTGTCGGTCTGAACAACAGTATCCGGGAGAAGTGCGAAATTATGTTAGGGTACTATGGGAGGAATAATTATTATTTGCGAGAATGAAAGAGCAAACGGGAATAAATCTGGTTGAAAGCTAAATATGTCCATCTGAAACACAGAATCTGGAACAAGTACAAACTAAACTGAAAGAAGTCCTGGAGAAAAAAATATCAGACCCCAGATGTTGAATGCAAAATGTAAAAAGTCGGGTTGCATCCTAAATCTGACGGTCTGAACAAAAGAATCCGGGAAAATTACAAACTAATCTGAAGGAAGTCCGGGTGGAAAAATTATTATTTTGCGAGAATTAAGAGCAAATGGCAAATAAATCTGTTTGAATCCTGAACATATTTGTTCGAAACCCAGAAACCGGGAGAGGTCCGACTTAATCAGAAATTAGTCTGGGTGGAAAGATTAATATTCGCTAGAATTAGAGTGCAAATAGAAAAATGTCTGGTTGCATTTAATATCTCTTAGTATGGCATACAGAAACCAGGAGAGGTCCAAATAAATCTGAAAGTAGTCCGGGAGAAAAAAATATCAGACCCCAGAAGTTGAGTGCAAATGGAAAAAAGTCGGGTTGCATCCTGAATCTGTCGGTCTGAACAACAGTATCCGGGAAAATTACAAACTAAACTGAAGGAAGTCCGGGTGGAAAAATTATTATTTTGCGAGAATTAAGAGCAAATGGCAAATAAATCTTGTTTAGAAATCCTGAACATATTTGTCTGAAACCCAGAAACCGGGAGAAGTCCGAATTAATCTGAAAGTAGTAAGGGAGAAAAATAATTATTTGCAAGCATTAAAGTGCAAATTGGAATAAATCTGGTTTAAAACCAAATATGTCCTGTCTGAAACACATAATCTGGAACAAGTCCAAATAAATCTGAAAGTAGTCCGGGAGAAAAAATATCAGACCCCAGAAGTTGAGTGCAAAAGGAAAAAAAGTCGGGTTGCATCCTGAATCTGTCGGTCTGAACAACAGTATCCGGGAGAAGTGTGAAATTATGTTAGGGTACTATGGGAGGAATAATTATTATTTGCGAGAATTAAGGAGCAAACGGGAATAAATCTGGTTGAAAGCTAAATATGTCCATCTGAAACACAGAATCTGGAACAAGTCCAAATAAATCTGAATGTAGTCCGGGAGAAAAATATCAGACCCCAGGATGTTAGAGTGCAAAATGGAAAAAAGTCGGGTTGCATCCTAAATCTGACGATTAGTCTGAACAAAAGAATCCGGGAAAATTACAAACTAAACTGAAGGAAGTCCGGGTGGAAAAATTATTATTTTGCGAGAAATTAAGAGCAAATGGCAAATAAATCTGTTTGTATCCTGAACATATTTGTCCGAAACCCAGAAACCGGGAGAGGTCCGAATTAATCTGAAAGTAGGGAAAGGGAGAAAAAATAATTATTTGCAAGCATTAAAGTGCAAATTGGAATAAATCTGGTTTAAAACCAAATATGTCCGTCTGAAACAGCATAATCTGGAACAAGTCCAAATAAATCTGAAAGTAGGCCGGGAGAAAAAATATCAGACCCCAGAAGTTGAGTGCAAATGGAAAAAAGTCGGGTTGCATCCTGAATCTGTCGGTATGAACAACAGTATCCGGGAGAAGTGCGAAATTATGTTAGGGTTCTATGGGAGGAATAATTATTATTTGCGAGAATTAAAGAGCAAACGGGAATAAATCTGGTTGAAACCTAAATATGTCCATCTGAAACACAGAATCTGGAACAAGTCCAAATAAATCTGGAAAGTAGTCCTGTATCAAAAAATATCAGACCCCAGACGTTGAGTGCAAATGGAAAAAAGTCGTGTTGCATACTTCAATCTATCGGTCTGAACAAAAGAATTCGGGAAAAGTACATAACTCAAACTGAAAGAAGTCCGGGTGGAAAAAATTATTATTTGCGAGAATTAAAGAGCAAATGGCAATAAATCTGTTTGAATCCTGAACATATTTGTCTGAAACTCCAGAAACCGGGAGAAGTCCGAATTAATCTGAAAGTAGTAAGGGAGAAAAAAATAATTATTTGCAAGCATTAAAGTGCAAATTGGAATAAATCTGGTTTAATGCTAAATATGTCCGTCTGAAACACATAATCTGGAACAAGTCCAAATAAATCTGAAAGTAGTCCGAGAGAAAAAATATCAGACCCCACAAGTTGAGTGCAAATGGAAAAAAGTCGGTTTGCATCCTGAATCTGTCGGTCTGAACAACAGTATCCGTGGTAGAAGTGCGAAATTATGTGTTAGGTAAGTACTATGGGAGGAATAATTATTTATTTGCGAGAATTAAAGATCAAACGGGAATAAATCTGGTTGAAAGCTAAATATGCCCATCTGAAACACACAGAATCTGGAACAAGTCCAAATAAATCTGAATGTAGTCCGGGAGAAAAAATATCAGACCCCCAGATGTTGAGTGCAAATGGAAAAAGTCGGGTTGCATCCTAAATCTGACGGTCTGAACAAAAGAATCCGGGAAAATTACAAACAAAACTGAAGGAAGTCCGGGTGGAAAAATTATTATTTTGCGAGAATTAAGAGCAATGGCAAATAAATCTGTTTGTATCCCGAACATATTTGTCCGAAACCCAGAAACCGGGAGAGGTCCGAATTAATCTGAAAGTAGTAATGGAGAAAAAATAATTATTTGCAAGCATTAAAGTGCAAATTGGAATAAATCCGGTTTAAAGCCAAATATGTCCGTCTGAAACACATAATCTGGAACAAGTCCAAATAAATCTGAAAGTAGTCCCGGGAGAAAAAAATATCATACCCTCAGAAGTTGTGTGCAAATGGAAAAAAGTCGGGTTGCATCCTGAATCTGTCGGTCTGAACAGCAGTATCCGGGAGAAGTGTGCGAAATTATGTTAGGGTACTATGGGAGGAAATAATTATTATTTGCGAGAATTAAAGAGCAAACGGGAATAAATCTGGTTGAAAGCAAAATATGTCCATCTGAAACACAGAATCTGGAACAAGTCCAAATAAATCTGAAAGTATTCCTGGAGAAAAATATCAGACCCCCAGACGTTGAGTGCAAATGGAAAAAAGTCGTGTTGCAAAGGTACTACCAATCTATCGGTCTGAACAAAAGAATTCGGGAAAAGTACAAACTAAACTGAAAGAAGTCCGGTGGAAAAATTATTATTTGCGAGAATTAAAGAGCAAAATGCCAATAAATCTGTTTGTATCCTGAACATATTTGTCTGAAACCCAGAAACCGGGAGAAGTCCGAATTAATCTGAAAGTAGTAAGGGAGAAAAAATAATTATTTGCAAGCAATAAAGTGCAAATTGGAATAAATCTGGTTTAAAACCAAATATGTCCGTCTGAAACACATAATCTGGAACAAGTCCAAATAAATCTGAAAGTAGTCCTCGGGAGAAAAAAATATCAGACCCCCAGAAGTTGAGTGCAAATGGAAAAAAGTCGGGTTGCATCCTGAATCTTGTCGGTCTGAACAACAGCAGTATCCGGGAGAAGTGCGAAATTATGTTAGGGTACTATGGGAGGAATAATTATTATTTGCGAGAATTAAAGAGCAAACGGGAATAAATCTGGTTGAAAGCTAAATATGTCCATCTGAAACATCATTGTGAATCTGGAACAAGTCCAAATAAATCTGAATGTAGTCCGGGAGAAAAATATCAGACCCCAGATGTTGAGTGCGCAAAATGGAAAAAAGTCGGGTTGCATCCAAATCTGACGGTCTGAACAAAAGAATCCGGGAAAATTACAAACTAAACTGAGCGGGAAGTCCGGGTGGAAAAATTATTATTTTGCGAGAATTAAGAGCAAATGGCAAATAAATCTGTTTGTATCCTGAACATATTTGTCCGAAACCCGAGAAACCGGGAGAGGTCCGAATTAATCTGAAAGTAGTAAGGGAGAAAAATAATTATTTGCAAGCATTAAAGTGCAAATTGGAATAAATCTGGTTTAAAACCAAATATGTCCGTCTGAAACACATAATCTGGAACAAGTCCAAATAAATCTGAAAGTAGTCCCGGAGAAAAAATATCATACACCAGAAGTTGTGTGCAAATGGAAAAAAGTCGGGTTGCATCCTGAATCTGTCGGTCTGAACAGCAGTATCCGGGAGAAGTGCGAAATTATGTTAGGGTACTATTGGAGGAATA
This sequence comes from Diplolepis rosae, assembly GCA_030998225.1. Lineage (NCBI taxonomy): Eukaryota > Metazoa > Arthropoda > Insecta > Hymenoptera > Diplolepididae > Diplolepis > Diplolepis rosae. Next base: position 15,536 of record JAPYXD010000650.1, on the reverse strand, counting down.
ATTATTATTGTCGAGAATTAAAGAGCAAACGGAATAAATTCTGGTTGACAGCTAAATATGTATATCTGAAACACAGAATCTGGAACAAGTCCAAATAAATCTGAAAGTAGTCCGGGAGAAAAAAGTATCAGACCCCAGAAGTTGAGTGCAAATGGAAAAAAGTCGTGTTGCATCCTAAAATTCTGTCGTAGGTCTGAGCAAGAGTATCCGGGAGAAGTCCGAAATTATCCTGGAGGAACTATGGGAGGAATTTTTTTTTTTTGCGAGAATTGAAGACAAAACGGGGAATAAATCTGTATGAATCCTTAACATATTTGTCCGAAACACAGAAACAGGGAGAAGTCCGACTTAATCAGATATTAGTCTGGGTGGAAAAATTAATATTCGCTAGAATTAAAGTGCAAATAAGAAAAATGTCTGGATGCATTTAATATCTGTTCGTTTGACATACAGAAACCAGGAGAGGTCGGAATTAATCTGATAGTAGTAAGGGAGAAAAAATAATTATTTGCGAGCATTAAAGTGCAAATTGGAATAAATCTGGTTTAAAACCAAATATGTCCGTCTGAAACACATAATCTGGAACAAGTCCAAATAAATCTGAAAGTAGTCCGGGAGAAAAAAATATCAGACCCCAGAAGTTGAGTGCAAATGGAAAAAAGTCGGGTTGCATCCAAATCTGACGGTCTGAACAAAAGAATCCGGGAAAATTACAAACTAAACTGAAGGAAGTCCGGGTGGAAAAATTATTATTTTGCGAGAATTAAGAGCAAATGGCAAATAAATCTGTTTGTATCCTGAACATATTTGTCCGAAACCCAGAAACCGGGAGAAGTCAGACTTAATCAGAAATTAGTCTAAGTGGAAAGATTAATATTCGCTAGAATTAAAGTGCAAATAGAAAAATGTCTGGTTGCATTTAATATCTGTTAGTATGGCATACAGAAACCAGGAGAGGTCCAAATAAATCTGAAAGTAGTCCGGGAGAAAAAAATATCAGACCCCAGAAGTTGAGTGCAAATGGAAAAAAGTCGGGTTGCATCCTGAATCTGTCGGTCTGAACAACAGTATCCGGGAGAAGTGCGAAATTATGTTAGGGTACTATGGGAGGAATAATTATTATTTGCGAGAATTAAAGAGCAAACGGGAATAAATCTGGTTGACAGCTAAATATGTATATCTGAAACACAGAATCTGGAACAAGTCCAAATAAATCTGAAAGTAGTCCTGGAGAAAAAAGTATCAGACCCTGTGAAGTTGAGTGCAAATTGGAAAAAGTCGAGTTGCATCCTGAATCTGTCGGTCTGAATAACAGTATCCGGGAGAAGTGCGAAAATATGTTAGGGTATTATGGGAGGAATAATTATTATTTGCGAGCATTAAAGTGCAAATTGGAATAAATCTGGTTGAAAGCTAAATATGTCCATCTGAAACACAGAATCTGGAACAAGTCCAAATAAATCTGAAAGTAGTCCGGGAGAAAAAAATATCAGACCCCAGAAGTTGAGTGCAAATGGAAAAAAGTCGGGTTGCATCCTGAATCTGTCGGTCTGAATAACAGTATCCGGGAGAAGTGCGAAATTATGTTAGGGTACTATGGGAGGAATAATTATTATTTGCGAGAATTAAAGAGCAAACGGGAATAAATCTGGTTGAAAGCTAAATATGTCCATCTGAAACACAGAATCTGGAACAAGTCCAAATAAATCTGAAAGTAGTCCTGGAGAAAAAAATATCAGACCCCAGAAGTTGTGTGCAAATGGAAAAAAGTCGTGTTGCATACTCAATCTATCGGTCTGAACAAAAGAATCCGGGAAAAGTACAAACTAAACTGAAAGAAGTCCTGGTGGAAAAATTATTATTTGCGAGAATTAAAGAGCAAATGGCAATAAATCTGTTTGAATCCTGAACATATTTGTCTGAAACCCAGAAACCGGGAGAAGTCCGACTTAATCAGAAATTAGTCAGGGTGGAAAGATTATCTGCTAGAATTAAAGTGCAAATAGAAAAATGTTCTTGTTTGCATTCAATATCTGGTCGTTTGACATACAGAAAACAGGAGTGGTCGGAATTAATCTGATAGTAGTAAGGGAGAAAAAATAATTTTTTGCGAGCATTAAAGTGCAAATTGGAATAAATCTGGTTGAAAGCTAAATATGTCCGTCTGAAACACAGAATCTGGAACAAGTCCAAATACATCTGAAAGTAATCCAGGGGAAAAAATTATCAGAACCCAGAAGTTGAGTGCAAATGGAAAATGTCGTGTTGCATCCTAAATCTGTCGGTCTGAACAACAGAATCCGGAAAAAGTACAAACTAAACTGAAAGAAGTACGGGTGGAAAAATTATTATTTGCGAGAATTAAGAGCAAATTTCAAATAAATCTGTTTTAATCCTGAGCATATTTGTCCGAAATACAGAAACCGGGAGAAGTCCGACTTAATCAGAAATTAGTCTAAGTGGAAAGATTAATATTCGCTAGAATTAAAGTGCAAATAGAAAAATGTCTGGTTGCATTTAATATCTGTTCGTTTGACATACAGAAACCAGGAGAGGTCGGAATTAATCTGATAGTAGTAAGGGAGAAAAAATAATTATTTGCGAGCATCAAAGTGCAAATTGGAATAAATCTGGTTCAATGCCAAATATGTCAGTCTGAAACACAGAATCTGGAACAAGTCCAAATAAATCTGAAAGTAGTCCGAGCGAAAAAAATATCAGACCCCAGAAGTTGAGTGCAAATGGAAAAAAGTCGGGTTGCATCCTGAATCTGTCGGTCTGAACAGCAGTATCCGGGAGAAGTACAAATTAAACTGAAAGATTGTCCGGGTGGAAAAATTATTATTTTCGAGAGTTAAAGAGCAAATGGCAATAAATCTGTTTGAATCCTGAACATATTTGTCCGAAACACAGAAACGGGAGAAGTCCGACTTAATCTGAAATTAGTCTGGGTGGAAAGATTAATATTCGCTAGAATTAAAGTGCAAATAGAAAAATGTCTGGTTGCATTTAATAACTGTTCGTTTGTAATAAAGAAACCAGGAGAGGTCGGAATTATCTGATAGTAGTAAGGGAGAAAACTAAATTTTTTCGCCTGAAACACAGAATCTGGAACAAGTCCAAAGAAATCTGAATGTAGTCCGGGAGAAAAAAATATCAGACCCCAGATGTTGAGTGCAAATGGAAAAAAGTCGGGTTGCATCCTGAATCTGTCGGTCTGAACAGCAGTATCCGTGAGAAGTGCGAAATTATGTTAGGGTACTATGGGAGGAATAATTATTATTGTCGAGAATTGAAGACAAAACGGGAATAAATCTGGTTGATAGCTAAATATGTATATCTGAAACACAGAATCTGGAACAAGTCCAAATAAATCTGAAAGTAACTTGGAGAAAAAAATATCAGACCCCAGAAGTTGTGTGCAAATGGAAAAAAGTCGTGTTGCATATCCAATCCATCGGTCTTGCAACAAAAGAATCCGGGAAAAGTACAAACTAAACTGAAAGAAGTCCGGGTGGAAAAATTGCTATTTGCGAGAATTAAAGAGCAAATGGCAATAAATCTGTTTGAATCCTGAACATATTTGTCTGAAACCCAGAAACTCGGAGAATTGTCCACTGAATCAGAAATTAGTCATGGAAAGATTAATATTCGCTAGAATTAAAGTGCAAATAGAAAATGTTCGGGTTTTCGCATTTAATATCTGTTCGTTTGACATACAGAAACCAGGAGAGGCGAATTAATCTGATAGTAGTAAGGGAGAAAAAATAATTTTTTGCGAGCATTAAAGTGCAAATTGGAATAAATCTGGAAGAAAGCTAAATATGTCCATCTGAAACACAGAATCTGGAACAAGTCCAGCCAAATCTGAATGTAGTCCGGGAGAAAAAAATATCAGACCCCAGATGTTGAGTGCAAATGGTGTCGGGTTGCATCCTAAATCTGACGGTCTGAACAAAAGAATCCGGGAAAATTACAAACTAAACTGAAGGAAGTCCGGGTGGAAAAAATTATTATTTTGCGAGAATTAAGAGCAAATGGCAAATAAATCTGTTTGAATCCTGAACATATTTGTCTGAAACCCAGAAACCGGGAGAAGTCCGAATTAATCTGAAAGTAGTAAGGGAGAAAAAATAATTATTTGCAAGCATTAAAGTGCAAATTGGAATAAATCTGGTTTAAAACCAAATATGTCCGTCTTGAAACACATAATCTGGAACAAGTCCAAATAAATCTGAAAGTAGTCCGGGAGAAAAAATATCAGACCCCAGAAGTTGAGTGCAAAATGGAAAAAAGTCGGGTTGCATCCTGAATCTGTCGGTCTGAACAACAGTATCCGGGAGAAGTGTGCGAAATTATGTTAGGGTACTATGGGAGGAATAATTATTATTTGCGAGAATTAAAGAGCAAACGGGAATAAATCTGGTTGAAAGCTAAATATGTCCATCTGAAACACAGAATCTGGAACAAGTCCAAATAAATCTGAAAGTAGTCCTGGAGAAAGTGCAAATATCAGACCCCAGACGTTGAGTGCAAATGGAAAAAAGTCGGGTTGCATCCTAAATCTGACGGTCTGAACAAAAGAATTCGGGAAAAGTACAAACTAAACTGAAGGAAGTCCGGGTGGAAAAAATTATTATTTTGCGAGAATTAAAGAGCAAATGGCAAATAAATCTGTTTGAATCCTCTGAATATATTTGTCCGAAACCCAGAACCCGGGAGAAGTCCGACCTAATCAGAAATTAGTCTGGGTGGAAAAAGTAATATTCGCTAGAATTAAAGTGCAAATAGAAAAATGTCTGGTTGCATTTAATATCTGTTAGTATGGCATACAGAAACCAGGAGAGGTCCAAATAAATCTGAAAGTAGTCCGGGAGAAAAAATATCAGACCCCAGAAGTTGAGTGCAAATTGAAAAAAGTCGGGTTGCATCCTGAATCGGTCGGTCTGAACAACAGCATCCGGGAGAAGTGCGAAATTATGTTATGGTACTATGGGAGGAATAATTATTATTTGCGAGAATTAAAGAGCAAACGGGAATAAATCTGGTTGAAAGCTAAATACGTCCATCTGGAAAAAGCACAGAAATCTGGAACAAGTCCAAATAAATCTGAAAGTAGTCCTGGAGAAAAATATCAGAACCCAGACGTTGAGTGCAAATGGAAAAAGTCGTGTTGCATACTCAATCTATCGGTCAACGAACAAAAGAATTCGGGAAAAGTACAAACTAAACTGAAAGAAGTCCGGGTGAAAAATTTTTATTTGCGAGAATTAAAGAGCAAATGGCAATAAATCTGTTTGAATCCTGGAACATATTTGTCTGAAAACCCAGAAACCGGGAGAAGTCCGAATTACTCTGAAAGTAGTAAGGGAGAAAAAATAATTATTTGCAAGCATTAAAGTGCAAATTGGAATAAATCTGGTTTAAAAAACCAAATATGTCCGTCTGAAACACATAATCTGGAACAAGTCCAAATAAATCTGAAAGTAGTCCGGGAGAAAAAATATCAGACCCCAGAAGTTGAGTGCAAATGGAAAAAAGTCGGGTTGCATAGTCAATCTATCGGTCTGGACAAAAGAATTTCGGGAAAAGTACAAACTAAACTGAAAGTAGTAAGGGAGAAAAAATAATTATTTGCAAGCATTAAAGTGCAAATTGGAATAAATCTGTTTGAATCCTGAACATATTTGTCTGAAACCCAGAAACCGGGAGAAGTCCGAATTAATCTGAAAGTAGTAAGTGAGAAAAAATAATTATTTGCAAGCATTAAAGTGCAAATTGGAATAAAATCTGGTTTAAAGCCAAATATGTCCGTCTGAAAACACATAATCTGGAACCAGTCCAAATAAATCTGAAAGTAGTCCGGGAGAAAAAAATATCAGACCCCCAGAAGTTGAGTGCAAAATGGAAAAAAGTCGGGTTGCATCCTGAATCTGTCGGTCTGAACAACAGTATCCGGGAGAAGTGCGAAATTATGTTAGGGTACTATGGGAGGAATAATTATTATTTGCGAGAATTAAAGAGCAAACGGGAATAAATCTGGTTGAAAGCTAAATATGTCCATCTGAAACACAGAATCTGGAACAAGTCCTAATAAATCTGAATGTAGTCCGAGAGAAAAAAATATCAGACCCCAGATAAGTTGGAGTGAAAATGGAAAAAAGTCGTGTTGCATCCAAATCTGACGGTCTGAACAAAAGAATCCGGTAAAATTACAAACTAAACTGAAGGAAGTCCGGGTGGAAAAATTATTATTTTGCGAGAATTAAGAGCAAATGGCAAATAAATCTGTTTGTATCCTGAACATATTTGTTCGAAACCCAGAAACCGGGAGAGGTCCGAATTAATCTGGAAAGTAGTAAGGGAGAAAAATAATCCTTTGCGAGCATTAAAGTGCAAATTGGAATAAATCTGGTTTAAAACCAAATATGTCCGTCTGAAACACAGAATCTGGAACAAGTCCAAATAAATCTGAAAGTAGTCCGGGAGAAAAAAGTATCAGACCCCAGAAGTTGAGTGCAAATTGAAAAAAGTCGTGTTGCATCCTAAATCTGTCGTTCTGAGCAAGAGTATCCGGGAGAAGTCCGAAATTATCCTGAGGAACTATGGGAGGAATTATTTTTTTTTTTTGCGAGAATTGAAGACAAAACGGGAATAAATCTGTCTGAATCCTGAACATATTTGTCCGAAACACAGAAACAGGGAGAAGTCCGACTTAATCAGATATTAGTCTGGGTGGAAAAATTAATATTCGCTAGAATTAAAGTGCAAATAGAAAAATGTCTGGATGCATTTAATATCTGTTCGTTTGACATACAGAAACTAGGAGAGGTCGGAATTAATCTGATAGTAGTAAGGGAGAAAAAATAATTATTTGCGAGCATTAAAGTGCAAACGGGAATAAATCTGTTTGAAACCTGAACATATTTGTCCGAAACACAGAAACAGGGAGAAGTCCGACTTAATCAGATATTAGTCTGCGGAAAAATTAATATTCGCTAGAATTAAAGGTAACAGAAAAATGTCTGGATGCATTTAATATCTGTTCGTTTGACATACAGAAACCAGGAGAGGTCGGAATTAATCTGATAGTAGTAAGGGAGAAAATAATTATTTGCGAGCATTAAAGTGTAAATTGGAATAAATCTGTTTTAAAAACCAAATATGTCCGTCTGAAACACATAATCTGGAACAAGTCCAAATAAATCTGAAAGTAGTCCGGGAGAAAAAAATATCAGACCCCAGATGTTGAGTGCAAATGGAAAAAAAGTCGGGTTGCATCCTAAATCTGACGGTCTGAACAAAAGAATCCGGGAAAATTACAAACTAAACTGAAGGAAGTCCGGGTGGAAAAATTATTATTTTCAGCGAGAATTCATTAAGAGCAAATGGCAAATAAATCTGTTTGAATCCTGAATATATTTTTCCTAAACCGAGAAAACGGGAGAAGTCCGACTTAATCAGAAATTAGTCTGGGTGGAAAAAGTAATATTCTCTAGAATTAAAGTGCAAATAGAAAAATGTCTGGTTGCATTTAATATCTGTTATTATGGCATACAGAAACCAGGAGAGGTCCAAATAAATCTGAAAGTAGTCCGGGAGAAAAAAATATCAGACCCCAGAAGTTGAGTGCAAATGGAAAAAAGTCGGGTTGCAGCCTGAATCTGTCGGTCTGAACAACAGTATCCGGGAGAAGTGCGAAATTATGTTAGGGTACTATGGGGAGGAATAATTATTATTTGCTAGAATTAAAGAGCAAACGGGAATAAATCTGGTTGAAATCTAAATATGTCCATCTGAAACACATAATCTGGAACAAGTCCAAATAAATCTGAATGTAGTCCGAGAGAAAAAATATCAGAACCCAGACGTTGAGTGCAAATGGAAAAAAGTCGTGTTGCATACTCAATCTATCGGTCTGAACAAAAGAATTCGGGAAAAGTACAAACTAAACTGAAAGAAGTCCGGGTGGAAAAATTATTATTTGCGAGAATTAAAGAGCAAATGGCAATAAATCTGTTTGAATCCTGAACATATTTGTCTGAAACCCAGAAACCGGGAGAAGTCCGAATTAATCTGAAAGTAGTAAGGAGAAAAAAATAATTATTTGCAAGCAATAAAGTGCAAATTGGAATAAATCTGGTTTAAAACCAAATATGTCCGTCTGAAACACATAATCTGGAACAAGTCCAAATAAATCTGAAAGTAGTCCGGGAGAAAAAAATATCAGACCCCAGAAGTTGAGTGCAAATGGAAAAAAGTCGGGTTGCTTCCTAAATCTGACGGTCTGAACAAAAGAATCCGGGAAAATTACAAACTAAACTGAACGAAGTCCGGGTGGAAAAATTATTATTTTGCGAGAATTAAGAGCAAAATGGCAATAAATCTGTTTGAATCCTGAACATATTTGTCTGAAACCCAGAAACCGGGAGAAGTCCGACTTAATCAGAAATTAGTCTGGGTGGAAAGATTAATATTCGCTAGAATTAAAGTGCAAATAGAAAAATGTCTGGTTGCATTTAATATCTGTTCGTTTGACATACAGAAACCAGGAGAGGTCGGAATTAATCTGATAGTAGTAAGGGAGAAAAAATAATTTTTTGCGAGCATTAAAGTGCAAATTGGAATAAATCTGGTTGAAAGCTAAATATGTCCGTCTGAAACACAGAATCTGGAACAAGTCCAAATAAATCTGAAAGTAGTCCGGGAGAAAAAAATATCAGACCCCAGATGTTGAGTGCAAATGGAAAAAAGTCGGGTTGCATCCTAAATCTGACGGTCTGAACAAAAGAATCCGGGAAAATTACAAACTAAACCGAAGGAAGTCCGGGTGGAAAAATTATTATTTTGCGAGAATTAAGAGCAAATGGCAAATAAATCTGTTTGAATCCTGAACATATTTGTCTGAAACCCAGAAACCGGGAGAAGTCCGAATTAATCTGAAAGTAGTAAGGGAGAAAAAATAATTATTTGCAAGCATTAAAGTGCAAATTGGAATAAATCTGGTTTAAAGCCAAATATGTCCGTCTGAAACACATAATCTGGAACAAGTCCAAATAAATCTGAAAGTAGTCCGGGAGAAAAAAATATCAGACCCCAGAAGTTGAGTGCAAATGGAAAAAAGTCGGGTTGCATCCTGAATCTGTCGGTCTGAACAACAGTATCCGGGAGAAGTGCGAAATTATGTTAGGGTACTACGGGAGGAATAATTATTATTTTCGAGAATTAAAGAGCAAACGGGAATAAATCTGGTTGAAAGCTAAATATGTCCATCTGAAACACAGAATCTGGAACAAGTCCAAATAAATCTGAAAGTAGTCCTGGAGAAAAAAATATCAGACCCCAGACGTTGAGTGCAAATGGAAAAAAGTCGTGTTGCATACTCAATCTATCGGTCTGAACAAAAGAATTCGGGAAAAGTACAAACTAAACTGAAAGAAGTCCGGGTGGAAAAATTATTATTTGCAAGCATTAAAGAGCAAATGGCAATAAATCTGTTTGAATCCTGGAACATATTTGTCCGAAACCCAGAAACCGGGAGAAGTCCGAATTAATCTGAAAGTAGTAAGGGAGAAAAAATAATTATTTGCAAGCATTAAAGTGCAAATTGGAATAAATCTGTTTGAAAAGCTAAATATGTCCATTCTGAAACACAGACTCTGGAACAAGTCCAAATAAATCTGAATGTAGTCCGGGAGAAAAAAATATCAGACCCCAGATGTTGAGTGCAAAATGGAAAAAAGTCGGGTTGCGTCCTAAATCTGACGGTCTGAACAAAAGAATCCGGGAAAATTACAAACTAAACTGAAGGAAGTCCGGGTGGAAAAATTATTATTTTGCGAGAATTAAGAGCAAATGGCAAATAAATCTGTTTGTATCCTGAACATATTTGTCCGAAACCCAGAAACCGGGAGAGGTCCGAATTAATCTGAAAGTAGTAAGGAGAAAAGATAATTATATGCAAGCATTAAAGTGCAAATTGGAATAAATCTGGTTTAAAACCAAATATGTCCGTCTGAAACACAGAATCTGGAACAAGTCCAAATAAATCTGGAAAGTAGTCCGGGGAGGAAAGTATCAGAACCCCAGAAGTTGGAGTGCAAATTGAAAAAAGTCGTGTTGCATCCTAAATCTGTCGGTCTGAGCAAGAGTATCCGGGAGAAGTCCGAAATTATCCTGGAGGAACTATGGGAGGAATTATTTTTTTTGCGAGAATTGAAGACAAAACGGGAATAAATCTGTCTGAATCCTGAACATATTTGTCCGAACTGAACACAGAAACAGGGAGAAGTCCGACTTAATCAGATATTAGTCTGGGTGGAAAAATTAATATTCGCTAGAATTAAAGTGCAAATAGAAAAATGTCTGGATGCATTTAATATCTGTTCGTTTGACATACAGAAACCAGGAGAGGTCGGAATTAATCTGATAGTAGTAAGGGAGAAAAAATAATTATTTGCGAGCATTAAAGTGCAAATTGGAATAAATCTGTTTTAAAACCAAATATGTCCGTCTGAAACACATAATCTGGAACAAGTCCAAATAAATCTGAAAGTAGTCCGGGAGAAAAAAATATCAGACCCCAGATGTTGAGTGCAAAATGGAAAAAAGTCGGGTTGCATCCTAAATCTGACGGTCTGAACAAAAGAATCCGGGAAAATTACAAACTAAACTGAAGGAAGTCCGGGTGGAAAAATTATTATTTTGCGAGAATTAAGAGCAAAATGGCAAATAAATCTACAGTTTGAATCCTGAATATATTTGTCCGAAACCCAGAAACCGGGAGAAGTCCGACTTAATCAGAAATTAGTCTGGGTGGAAAAAGTAGAATATTCGCTAGAATTAAAGTGCAAATAGAAAAATGTCTGGTTGCATTTAATATCTGTTAGTATGGCATACAGAAACCAGGAGAGGTCCAAATAAATCTGAAAGTAGTCCGGGAGAAAAAATATCAGACCCCAGAAGTTGAGTGCAAAATGGAAAAAAGTCGGGTTGCATCCTGAATCTGTCGGTCTGAACAACAGTATCCGGGAGAAGTGCGGAAAATTATGTTAGGGTACTATGGGAGGAATAATTATTATTTGCGAGAATTAAAGAGCAAACGGGAATAAATCTGGTTGGAAATCTAAATATGTCCATCTGAAGCACAGAATCTGGAACAAGTCCAAATAAATCTGAAAGTAGTCCTGGAGAAAAAAATATCAGAACCCAGACGTTGAGTGCAAATGGAAAAAAGTCGTGTTGCATACTCAATCTATCGGTCTGAACAAAAGAATTCGGGAAAAGTGCAAACTAAACTGAAAGAAGTCCGGGTGAAAAAATTTTTATTTGCGAGAATTAAAGAGCAAATGGCAATAAATCTGTTTGAATCCTGAACATATTTGTCTGAAACCCAGAAACCTTGGGAGAAGTCCGAATTACTCTGAAAGTAGTAAGGAGAAAAAATAATTATTTGCAAGCATTAAAGTGCAAATTGGAATAAATCTGGTTTAAAACCAAATATGTCCGTCTGAAAACACATAATCTGGAACAAGTCCAAATAAATCTTGAAAGTAGTCCGGGAGAAAAAAATATCAGACCCCAGAAGTTGAGTGCAAATGGAAAAAAGTCGGGTTGCATAGTCAATCTATCGGTCTGGACAAAAGAATTCGGGAAAAGTACAAACTAAACTGAAAGAAGTCCGGGTGAAAAAATTATTATTTGCGAGAATTAAAGAGCAAAATGGCAATAAATCTGTTTGAATCCTGAACATATTTTAATCTGAAACCCAGAAACCGGGAGAAGTCCGAATTAATCTGAAAGTAGTAAGGGAGAAAAAATAATTATTTGCAAGCATTAAAGTGCAAATTGGAATAAATCTGGTTTAAAGCCAAATATGTCCGTCTGAAACACATAATCTGGAAACCAGTCCAAATAAATCTGAAAAGTAGTCCGGGAGAAAAAAATATCAGACCCCAGATGTTGAGTGCAAATGGAAAAAAGTCGGGTTGCATCCTGAATCTGTCGGTCTGAACAGCAGTATCCGGGAGAAGTGCGAAATTATGTTAGGGTACTATGGGAGGACTAATTATTATTTGCGAGAATTAAAGAGCAAACGGGAATAAATCTGGTTGAAAGCTAAATATGTCCATCTGAAACACAGACTCTGGAACAAGTCCAAATAAATCTGAATGTAGTCCGGGAGAAAAATATCAGACCCCAGATGTTGAGTGCAAATGGAAAAAAAGTCGGGTTGCATCCTAAATCTGACGGTCTGAACAAAAGAATCCGGGAAAATTACAAACTAAACTGAAGGAAGTCCGGGTGGAAAAATTATTATTTTGCGAGAATTAAGAGCAAAATGGCTAATAAATCTGTTTGTTTCCTGAAATTATTTGTCCGAAACCGAGTAACCGTGAGAGGTCCTAATTAATCTGAAAGTAGTAAGTGGAGAAAAATAATTATTTGCAAGCATTAAAGTGCAAATTGGAATAAATCTTGGTTTAAAACCAAATATGTCCGTCTGAAACACATAATCTGGAACAAGTCCAAATAAATTCGAAAGTAGTCCGGGAAAAATATCAGACCCCAGATGTTGAGTGCAAATGGAAAAGTCGGGTTGCATCCTAAATCTGTCGGTCTGAGCAAAACAAACCGGCAAAATTCAAAACTAAACTCAAGGAATTCGCGGAGGAAAAAATATTATTTAGAGAGAATTAAGAGCGAATGGCAAATAAGTCTGTTTGAATCCTGAATATATTTGTCCGAAACCCAGAAACTGGAGAAGTCCGACTTAATCAGAAATTATTCGGGTGGAAAAAAGTAACATTCGCTAGAATTAAAGTGCAAATAGAAAAATGTCTTGCTGTATTAATATCTGTTAGTATGGCATACAGAAACCAGAGAGGTCCAAATAAATCTGAAAGTAGTCCGGGAGAAAAATATCAGACCCCAGAAGAGTGTAAAAATGGAAAAAAGTCGGGTTGCATCCTGAATCTGTCGGTCTGAACAACAGTATCCGGGAGAAGCAAGAAATTATGTTAGGGTACTATGGGAGGAATAATTATTATTTGCGAGAATTAAAGAGCAAACGGGAATAAATCTGGTTGAAATCTAAATATGCCGTCCATCTGAAGCACAGAATCTGGAACAAGTCCAAATAAATCTGAAAGTAGTCCTGGAGAAAAAAATATCAGAACCCAGACGTTGAGTGCAAATGGAAAAAAGTCGTGTTGCATACTCAATCTATCGGTCTGAACAAAAGCACTCGGGAAAAGTACAAAACTGGAACTGAAAAGAAGTCCGGGTGAAAAATTTTTATTTGCGAGAATTAAAGAGCAAATGGCAATAAATCTGGTTGAATCCTGAACATATTTGTCTGAAACCCAGAAACCGGGAGAAGTCCGAATTAATCTGAAAGTAGTAAGGGAGAAAAAAATAATTATTTGCAAGCATTAAAGTGCAAATTGGAATAAATCTGGTTTAAAACCAAATATGTCCGTCTGAAACACATAATCTTGGAACAAGTCCAAATAAATCTGAAAGTAGTCCGGGAGAAAATAATATCAGACCCCAGCAGTTGAGTGCAAATGGAAAAAAGTCGGGTTGCATCCTCAATCTATCGGTCTGAACAAAAGAATTCGGGAAAAGTACAAACTAAACTGAAAGAAGTCCGGGTGGAAAAATTATTATTTTGCGAGAATTAAAGAGCAAATGGCAATAAATCTGTTTGAATCCTGAACATATTTGTCTGAAACCCAGAAACCGGGAGAGGTCCGAATTAATCTGAAAGTAGTAAGGGAGAAAAAATAATTATTTGCAAGCATTAAAGTGCAACATTGGAATAAATCTGGTTTAAAGCCATTTAATATCTGTCCGTCTGAAACACATAATCTGGAACCAGTCCAAATAAATCTGAAAGTAGTCCGGGAGAAAAAATATCAGACCCCAGAAGTTGAGTGCAAATGGAAAAAAGTCGGGTTGCATCCTGAATCTGCCTGTCGGTCTGAACAACAGTATCCGGGAAGAAGTGCGAAATTATGTTAGGGTACTATGGGAGGAATAATTATTATTTGCGAGAATTAAAGAGCAAAACGGGAATAAATCTGGTTGAAAGCTAAATATGTCCATCTGAAACACAGAATCTGGAACAAGTCCAAATAAATATGAAAGTAGTCCTGGAGAAAAAAATATCAGACCCCCAGACGTTGAGTGCAAATGGAAAAAAGTCGTGTTGCATACTCAATCTATCGGTCTGAACAAAAAGAATTCGGGGAAAAGTACAAACTAAACTGAAAGAAGTCCGGGTGGAAAAATTATTATTTGCGAGAATTAAAGAGCAAATGGCAATAAATCTGTTTGAATCCTGAACATATTTGTCTGAAACTCCAGAAACCGCGAGAAGTCCGAATTAATCTGAAAGTAGTAAGGGAGAAAAATAATTAATTGCGAGCATTAAAGTGCAAATTGGAATAAATCTGGTTTAAAGCCAAATATGTCCGTCTGAAACACATAATCTGGAACAAGTCCAAATAAATCTGAAAGTAGTCCGGGAGAAAAAAATATCAGACCCCAGAAGTTGAGTGCAAATGGAAAAAAGTCGGGTTGCATCCTAAATCTGTTTGTCTGAACAACAGTATCCTGGGAGAAGTGCGAAATTATGTTAGGGTACTATGGGAGGAGAATAATTACTATTTGCGAGAATTAAAGCGAGCAAACGGGAATAAATCTGGCTGAAAGCTAAATATGTCCATCTGAAAAACACAAGAATCTGGAACAAGTCCAAATAAATCTGAAAGTAGTCCTGGAGAAAAAAATATCAGACCCCAGACGTTGAGTGCAAATGGAAAAAAGTCGTGTTGCATACCTAACTCCATTTGTCTGAAAACAAAAGAATTCGGGAAAATTACAAACTAAACTGAAGGAAGTCCGGGTGGAAAAATTATTATTTTGCGAGAATTAAAGAGCAAATGGCAAATAAATCTGATTGTATCCTGAACATAGGTTTGTCCGAAACCCAGAAACCGGTAGAGGTCCGAATTAATCTGAAAGTAGTAAGTGGAGAAAAAAGCAATTATTTGCAAGCATTAAAGTGCAAATTGGAATAAATCTGGTTTAAAACCAAATATGTCAGTCTGAAACACAGAATCTGTAACAAGTCCAAATAAATCTGAAAGTAGTCCGGGAGGAAAAAGTATCAGCATCTCAGAAGTTGGAGTGCAAATTGAAAAAAAGTCGTGTTGCTTCCTAAATCTTTCGGTCTGAACAATCGTATCCGGGTTAAGTCCTAAATTATCCTTTGGAACTTTGGGTGTAATTATTTTTTTTTTTGCGAGAATTGAAGAGCAAAACGGGAATAAATCTGTCTGAATCCTGAACATATTTGTCCGAAACACAGAAACAGGGAGAAGTCCGACTCTAATCAGATATTATTAGTCTGGGTGAAAAAATTATTATTCGCTAGAATTAAAGTGCAACAGAAAAATGTCTGGATGCATTTAATATCTGTTCGTTTGACATACAGAAACCAGGAGAGGTCCAAATAATTCTGAAAGTAG
>JAPYXD010000649.1:0-13415 GCA_030998225.1 Diplolepis rosae | reverse complement strand
GAAAATTTTAAAATTCTTCCTCTGTACTAGGAGAATATAATGTGTGAAGAGGTATTCGTAACCAAAAATTAAAAAACTAAAAAATACAATACATAAAAAATTAATGCTGCGGATTGCTTTATTATTGCACAAGATTACATATAAAAATACGAAATGTATGTAAATTGAGGAAAATAAACCTAAAAAAACGAAAATAAAAAAAAACCACTAAATTTTCGAAACGAAAGTGTTGAAATTCTTCCTCTGCATTAGGAGAATATAATATTTGAAGAGGTATTCGTAACCAAAAATTAAAAAATTAAAAAATGCAATAAATAAAAAATTAATAATTACATATAAAAATATAAATGAATGTAACTTGAGGAAAATAAACCCAAAAAAACGAAAATAAAAAAAAACCACTAAATTTTCGAAACGAAAATGTTGAAATTCGTACTCTTTACTAGGAGAATATAATATGTGAAGAGGTATTCGTAACCAAAAATTAAAAAACTAAAAAATGCAATAAATAAAAAATTAATGCCGCAGATTGCTTTATTATTGCATAATATTACATATAAAAATATAAATGCATGTAACTTGAGGAAAATAAACCCAAAAAAACGAAAATAAAAAAAAACCACTAAATTTTCGAAACGAAAATGTTGAAATTCGTACTCTTTACTAGGAGAATATAATATGTGAAGAGGTATTCGTAACCAAAAATTAAAAAATTAAAAAATGCAATAAATAAAAAATTAATAATTACATATAAAAATATAAATGCATGTAACTTGAGGAAAATAAACCCAAAAAAACGAAAATAAAAAAAAACCACTAAATTTTCGCTCCGAAAGTGTTGAAATTCTTCCTCTGCATTAGGAGAATATAATGTTTGAAGAGGTATTCGTAGTCAAAAATTAAAAAACTAAAAAATGCAATAAATAAAAAATTAATGCCGCAGATTGCTTTATTATTGCATAATATTACATATAAAAATATAAATGCATGTAACTTGAGGAAAATAAACCCAAAAAAACGAAAATAAAAAAAAACCACTAAATTTTCGAAACGAAAATGTTGAAATTCGTACTCTTTACTAGGAGAATATAATATGTGAAGAGGTATTCGTAACCAAAAATTAAAAAATTAAAAAATGCAATAAATAAAAAATTAATGCTGCGGATTGCTTTATTATTGCACAAGATTACATATAAAAATATAAATGTATGTAAATTGAGGAAAATAAACCTAAAAAAACGAAAATAAAAAAAAAAAACTAAATTTTCGAAACGAAAGTGTTGAAATTCTTCCTCTGCATTAGGAGAATATAATGTTTGAAGAGGTATTCGTAACCAAAAATTAAAAAATTAAAAAATGCAATATATAAAAAATTAATGCTGCAGATTGCTTTATTATTGCATAAGATTACATATAAACATATAAATGTATGTAAATTGAGGAAAATAAACCTAAAAAAACGAAAATAAAAAAAAACCACTAAATTTTCGAAACGAAAATGTTGAAATTCGTACTCTTTACTAGGAGAATATAATATGTGAAGAGGTATTCGTAACCAAAAATTAAAAAATTAAAAAATGCAATAAATAAAAAATTAATGCTGCAGATTGCTTTATTATTGCATAAGATTACATATAAACATATAAATGCATGCAAATAGTTGTAAATTATCTTGAAAAAAGCAAAATAAAAAAACACATGAAATTTTCGCTCGAAAATTTTAAAATTCTTCCTCTGTACTAGGAGAATATAATGTGTGAAGAGGTATTCGTAACCAAAAATTAAAAAACTAAAAAATACAATACATAAAAAATTAATGCTGCGGATTGCTTTATTATTGCACAAGATTACATATAAAAATACAAATGTATGTAAATTGAGGAAAATAAACCTAAAAAAACGAAAATAAAAAAAAACCACTAAATTTTCGAAACGAAAATGTTGAAATTCGTACTCTTTACTAGGAGAATATAATATGTGAAGAGGTATTCGTAACCAAAAATTAAAAAACTAAAAAATACAATAAATAAAAAATTAATGCTGCAGATTGCTTTATTATTGCATAAGATTACATATAAACATATAAATGTATGTAAATTGAGGAAAATAAACCTAAAAAAACGAAAATAAAAAAAAACCACTAAATTTTCGAAACGAAAGTGTTGAAATTCTTCCTCTGCATTAGGAGAATATAATGTGTGAAGAGGTATTCGTAACCAAAAATTAAAAAACTAAAAAATACAATACATAAAAAATTAATGCTGCGGATTGCTTTATTATTGCACAAGATTACATATAAAAATACAAATGTATGTAAATTGAGGAAAATAAACCTAAAAAAACGAAAATAAAAAAAAACCACTAAATTTTCGCTCCGAAAGTGTTGAAATTCTTCCTCTGCATTAGGAGAATATAATGTTTGAAGAGGTATTCGTAGTCAAAAATTAAAAAACTAAAAAATGCAATAAATAAAAAATTAATGCCGCAGATTGCTTTATTATTGCATAATATTACATATAAAAATATAAATGCATGTAACTTGAGGAAAATAAACCCAAAAAACCGAAAATAAAAAAAAACCACTAAATTTTCGCTCCGAAAATTTTAAAATTCTTCCTCTGTACTAGGAGAATATAATGTGTGAAGAGGTATTCGTAACCAAAAATTAAAAAACTAAAAAATACAATACATAAAAAATTAATGCTGCGGATTGCTTTATTATTGCACAAGATTACATATAAAAATACAAATGTATGTAAATTGAGGAAAATAAACCTAAAAAAACGAAAATAAAAAAAAACCACTAAATTTTCGCTCCGAAAGTGTTGAAATTCTTCCTCTGCATTAGGAGAATATAATGTGTGAAGAGGTATTCGTAACCAAAAATTAAAAAACTAAAAAATACAATACATAAAAAATTAATGCTGCGGATTGCTTTATTATTGCACAAGATTACATATAAAAATACAAATGTATGTAAATTGAGGAAAATAAACCTAAAAAAACGAAAATAAAAAAAAACCACTAAATTTTCGCTCCGAAAGTGTTGAAATTCTTCCTCTGCATTAGGAGAATATAATGTTTGAAGAGGTATTCGTAGTCAAAAATTAAAAAACTAAAAAATGCAATAAATAAAAAATTAATGCCGCAGATTGCTTTATTATTGCATAATATTACATATAAAAATATAAATGCATGTAACTTGAGGAAAATAAACCCAAAAAAACGAAAATAAAAAAAAACCACTAAATTTTCGAAACGAAAATGTTGAAATTCGTACTCTTTACTAGGAGAATATAATATGTGAAGAGGTATTCGTAACCAAAAATTAAAAAACTAAAAAATACAATAAATAAAAAATTAATGCTGCAGATTGCTTTATTATTGCATAAGATTACATATAAACATATAAATGTATGTAAATTGAGGAAAATAAACCTAAAAAAACGAAAATAAAAAAAAACCACTAAATTTTCGCTCCGAAAGTGTTGAAATTCTTCCTCTGCATTAGGAGAATATAATGTTTGAAGAGGTATTCGTAGTCAAAAATTAAAAAACTAAAAAATGCAATAAATAAAAAATTAATGCCGCAGATTGCTTTATTATTGCATAATATTACATATAAAAATATAAATGCATGTAAATTGAGGAAAATAAACCTAAAAAAACGAAAATAAAAAAAAACCACTAAATTTTCGAAACGACAATGTTGAAATTCGTACTCTTTACTAGGAGAATATAATATGTGAAGAGGTATTCGTAACAAAAAATTAAAAAATTAAAAAATGCAATAAATAAAAAATTAATGCTGCAGATTGCTTTATTATTGCATAAGATTACATATAAACATATAAATGCATGCAAATAGTTGTAAATTATCTTGAAAAAAGCAAAATAAAAAAACACATGAAATTTTCGCTCCGAAAATTTTAAAATTCTTCCTCTGTACTAGGAGAATATAATGTGTGAAGAGGTATTCGTAACCAAAAATTAAAAAACTAAAAAATACAATACATAAAAAATTAATGCTGCGGATTGCTTTATTATTGCACAAGATTACATATAAACATATAAATGTATGTAAATTGAGGAAAATAAACCTAAAAAAACGAAAATAAAAAAAAACCACTAAATTTTCGCTCCGAAAGTGTTGAAATTCTTCCTCTGCATTAGGAGAATATAATGTTTGAAGAGGTATTCGTAGTCAAAAATTAAAAAACTAAAAAATGCAATAAATAAAAAATTAATGCCGCAGATTGCTTTATTATTGCATAATATTACATATAAAAATATAAATGCATGTAACTTGAGGAAAATAAACCCAAAAAAACGAAAATAAAAAAAAACCACTAAATTTTCGAAACGAAAATGTTGAAATTCGTACTCTTTACTAGGAGAATATAATATGTGAAGAGGTATTCGTAACAAAAAATTAAAAAATTAAAAAATGCAATAAATAAAAAATTAATGCTGCAGATTGCTTTATTATTGCATAAGATTACATATAAACATATAAATGCATGCAAATAGTTGTAAATTATCTTGAAAAAAGCAAAATAAAAAAACACATGAAATTTTCGCTCCGAAAATTTTAAAATTCTTCCTCTGTACTAGGAGAATATAATGTGTGAAGAGGTATTCGTAACAAAAAAAAAATAAAAAACTAAAAAATACAAAAAAAAAAATATTAATGCTGCGTATTGCTTTATTATTGCACAAGATTACATATAAAAATACAAATGTATGTAAATTGGAGGAAAATAAAACCTTAAAAAAAACGAAAATAAAAAAAAAAAAAAAAAAACCACTAAATTTTCGCTCCGAAAGTGTTGAAATACTTCCTCTGCATTAGGAGAATATAATGTTTGAAGAGGTATTCGTAGTCAAAAATCAAAAAACTAAAAAATGCAATAAATAAAAAATTAATGCCGCAGATTGCTTTATTATTGCATAATATTACATATAAAAATATAAATGCATGTAACTTGAGGAAAATAAAACAAAAAAAACGAAAATAAAAAAAAACCACTAAATTTTCGAAACGAAAATGTTGAAATTCGTACTCTTTACTAGGAGAATATAATATGTGAAGAGGTATTCGTAACCAAAAATTAAAAAATTAAAAAATGCAATAAAATAAAAAATTAATGCTGCAGATTGCTTTATTATTGCATAAGATTACATATAAACATATAAATGCATGCAAATAGTTGTAAATTATCTTGAAAAAGCGAAAATAAAAGCTATTACGAAATTTTCGCTCCGAAAATTTTAAAATTCTTCCTCTGTACTAGGAGAATATAATGTGTGAAGAGGTATTCGTAACCAAAAATTAAAAAACTAGAAAATACAATACATAAAAAATTAATGCTGCGGATTGCTTTATTATTGCACAAGATTACATATAAAAATACAAATGTATGTAAATTGAGGAAAAATAGACCTAAAAAAACGAAAGTAAAAAAAAACCACTAAATTTTCGCTCCGAAAGTGTTGAAATTCTTCCTCTGCATTAGGAGAATATAATGTTTGAAGAGGTATTCGTAGTCAAAAATTAAAAAACTAAAAAATGCAATAAAAAAATAATTAATGCTGCAGATTGCTTTATTATTGCATAAGATTACATATAAACATATAAATGCATGCAAATAGTTGTAAATTATCTTGAAAAAAGCAAAATAAAAACAAACCATGAAATTTTCGCTCCGAAAATTTTAAAATTCTTCCTCTGTACTAGGAGAATATAATGTGTGAAGAGGTATTCGTAACCAAAAATTAAAAAACTAAAAAATACAATAAATAAAATATTAATGCTGCGGATTGCTTTATTATTGCACAAGATTACATATAAAAATACAAATGCATGTAACATGAGGAAAATAAACCCAAAAAAACGAAAATAAAAAAAAACCACTAAATTTTCGAAACGAAAGTGTTGAAATTCTTCCTCTGCATTAGGAGAATATAATGTTTGAAGAGGTATTCGTAGTCAAAAATTAAAAAACTAAAAAATGCAATAAATAAAAAATTAATGCCGCAGATTGCTTTATTATTGCATAATATTACATATAAAAATATAAATGCATGCAACTTGAGGAAAATAAACCCAAAAAAACGAAAATAAAAAAAAACCACTAAATTTTCGAAACGAAAATGTTGAAATTCGTACTCTTTACTAGGAGAATATAATATGTGAAGAGGTATTCGTAACCAAAAATTAAAAAATTAAAAAATGCAATAAATAAAAAATTAATGCTGCAGATTGCTTTATTATTGCATAAGATTACATATAAAAATATACAATGCATGCAAATAGTTGTAAATTATCTTGAAAAAACGCAAATAAAAAAACACATGAAATTTTCGCTCCGAAAATTTTAAAATTTTTCCTCTGTACTAGGAGAATATAATGTGTGAAGAGGTATTCGTAACCAAAAAAAATTAAAAAACTAAAAAATACAATAAATAAAATATTAATGCTGCGTATTGCTTTATTATTGCACAAGATTACATATAAAAATGCAAATGTATGTAAATTGAGGAAAAAATAAACCTAAAAAAACGAAAATAAAAAAAAACCACTAAATTTTCGCTCCGAAAGTGTTGAAATACTTCCTCTGCATTAGGAGAATATAATGTTTGAAGAGGTATTCGTAGTCAAAAATTAAAAAAACTAAAAAATGCAATAAATAAAAAATTAATGCCGCAGATTGCTTTATTATTGCATAATATTACATATAAAAATATAAATGAATGTAACTTGAGGAAAATAAAACCCAAAAAAAAACGAAAATAAAAAAAAACCACTAAATTTTCGAAACGAAAATGTTGAAATTCGTACTCTTGACTAGGAGAATATATTATGTGAAGAGGTATTCGTAACCAAAAATAAAAAAATTAAAAAAATGCAATAAATAAAAAATTAATGCTGCAGATTGCTTTATTATTGCATAAGATTACATATAAACATATAAATGCATGCAAATAGTTGTAAATTATCTTGAAAAAAGCAAAATAAAAAAACACATGAAATTTTCGCTAAGAAAATTTTAAAATTCTTACTCTGTACTAGGAGAATATAATGTGTGAAGAGGTATTCGTAAACAAAAATTAAAAAACTATAAAACATGCAATACATAAAAAATTAATGCTGTGGATTGCTTTATTATTGCACAAGATTACATATAAAAATACAAATGTATGTAAATAGAGGAAAATAAACCCAAAAAACCGAAAATAAAAAAAAAAACCACTAAATTTTCGCTCCGAAAGTGTTGAAATTCTTCCTCTGCATTAGGAGAACATAATGTTTGAAGAGGTATTCGTAGTCAAAAATCAAAAAACTAAAAAATGCAATAAATAAAAAATTAATGCCGCAGATTGCTTTATTATTGCATAATATTACATATAAAAATATAAATGTATGTAAATTGAGGAAAATAAACCTAAAAAAACGAAAATAAAAAAAAACCACTAAATTTTCGAAACGAAAATGTTGAAATTCGTACTTTTTACTAGGAGAATATAATATGTGAAGAGGTATTCGTAACCAAAAATTAAAAAATTAAAAAATGCAATAAATAAAAAATTAATGCTGCAGATTGCTTTATTATTGCATAAGATTACATATAAACATATAAATGCATGCAAATAGTTGTAAATTATCTTGAAAAAAGCAAAATAAAAAAACACATGAAATTTTCGCTGGGAAAATTTTAATATTCTTCCTCTGTACTAGGAGATTTTAATGTGTGAAGAGGTATTCGTAACCAAAAATTAAAAAAAAACTAAAAAAAAATACAATAAATAAAATATTAATGCTGCGGATTGCTTTATTATTGCACAAGATTACATATAAAAATACAAATGTATGTAAATTGAGGAAAATAAACTCTAAAAAAAAACGAAAATAAAAAAAAACCACTAAATTTTCGCTCCGAAAGTGTTGAAATTTTTCCTCTTCGCATTAGGAGAATATAATGTTTGAAGAGGTATTCGTAGTCAAAAATTAAAAAACTAAAAAATGCAATAAATAAAAAATTAATGCCGCAGATTGCTTTTATTACTGCATAATATTACATATAAAAATATAAATGCATGTAACTTGAGGAAAAATAAACCCAAAAAAACGAAAATAAAAAAAAACCACTAAATTTTCGAAACGAAAATGTTGAAATTCGTACTCTTTACTAGGAGAATATAATATGTGAAGAGGTATTCGTAACCAAAAATTAAAAAATTAAAAAATGCAATAAATAAAAAATTAATGCTGCGGATTGCTTTATTATTGCACAAGATTACATATAAAAATACAAATGTATGTAAATTGAGGAAAATAAACCTAAAAAAACGAAAATAAAAAAAAACCACTAAATTTTCGCTCCGAAAAGTGTTGAAATTCTTCCTCTGCATTAGGAGAATATAATGTTTGAAGAGGTATTCGTAACCAAAAAATTAAAAAATTAAAAAATGCAATATATAAAAAATTAATGCTGCGGATTGCTTTATTATTGCACAAGATTACATATAAAAATACAAATGTATGTAAATTGAGGAAAATAAACCTAAAAAAACGAAAATAAAAAAAAACCACTAAATTTTCGCTCCGAAAGTATTGAAATTCTTCCTCTGCATTAGGAGAATATAATGTTTAAAGAGGTATTCGTAGTTAAAAATTAAAAAACTAAAAAATGCAATAAATCAAAAATTAATGCTGCAGATTGCTTTATTATTGCATAAGATTACATATAAAAATACAAATGTATGTAAATAGAGGAAAATAAACCTAAAAAACCGAAAATAAAAAAAAACCACTAAATTTTCGAAACGAAAATGTTGAAATTCGTACTCTTTACTAGGAGAATATAATATGTGAAGAAGTATTCGTAACCAAAAATTAAAAAACTAAGAAATGCAATAAATAAAAAATTAATGCCGCAGATTGTTTTTATTATTGCATAATATTACATATAAAAATATAAATGCATGTAACTTGAGGAAAATAAACCCAAAAAAAAACGAAAATAAAAAAAAACCACTAAATTTTCGAAACGAAAATGCTGAAATTCGTACTCTTTACTAGGAGAATATAATATGTGAAGAGGTATTCGTAACCAAAAATTAAAAAATAAATAAAATGCAATAAATAATAAATTAATGCTGCAGATTCCTTTATTATTGCATAATATTACATATAAAAATATTAATGCATGTAACTTGAGGAAAATAAACCCAAAAAAACGAAAATAAAAAAAAACCACTAAATTTTCGAAACGAAAATGTTGAAATTCGTACTCTTTACTAGGAGAATATAATATGTGAAGAAGTATTCGTAACCAAAAATTAAAAAACTAAAAAATGCAATAAAAATAAAAAATTAATGCCGCAGATTGCTTTATTATTGCATAATATTACATATAAAAATATAAATGCATGTAACTTGAGGAAAATAAACCCAAAAAAACGAAAATAAAAAAAAACCACTAAATTTTCGAAACGAAAATGTTGAAATTCGTACTCTTTACTAGGAGAATATAATATGTGAAGAGGTATTCGTAACCAAAAATTAAAAAATTAAAAAATGCAATAAATAAAAAATTAATGCCGCAGATTGCTTTATTATTGCATAATATTACATATAAAAATATAAATGCATGTAACTTGAGGAAAATAAACCCAAAAAAACGAAAAATAAAAAAAAACCACTAAATTTTCGAAACGAAAATGTTGAAATTCGTACTCTTTACTAGGAGAATATAATATGTGAAGAAGTATTCGTAGTCGAAAATTAAAGAACAAAAAAATGCAATAAAGAAATAATTAATGCTGCAGATTCCTTTATTATTACATAATATTACATATAAACATATAAATGCATGCAAGTAGTTGTAAATTATCTTGAAAAAAAAGCAAAAAAAAAACCACTAAATTTTCGCTCCGAAAGTGTTGAAATTCTTCCTCTGCATTAGGAGAATATAATGTTTGAAGAGGTATTCGTAGTCAAAAATTAAAAAACTAAAAAATGCAATAAATAAAAAATTAATGCCGCAGATTGCTTTATTATTGCATAATATTACATATAAAAATATAAATGCATGTAACATGAGGAAAATAAAACCAAAAAAACGAAAATAAAAAAAAACCACTAAATTTTCGAAACGAAAATGTTGAAATTCGTACTCTTTACTAGGAGAATATAATATGTGAAGAAGTATTCGTAACCAAAAATTAAAAAATTAAAAAATGCAATAAATAAAAAATTAATGCTGCAGTTTGCTTTATTATTGCATAAGATTACATATAAACATATAAATGCATGTAAATTGAGGAAAATAAACCTAAAAAAACGAAAATAAAAAAAAACCACTAAATTTTCGCTCCGAAAGTGTTGAAATTCTTCCTCTGCATTAGGAGAATATAATGTTTGAAGAGGTATTCGTAGTCAAAAATTAAAAAACTAAAAAATGCAATAAATAAAAAATTAATGCCGCAGATTGCTTTATTATTGCATAATATTACATATAAAAATATAAATGCATGTAACTTGAGGAAAATAAACCCAAAAAAACGAAAATAAAAAAAAAACCACTAAATTTTCGAAACGAAAATGTTGAAATTCGTACTCTTTACTAGGAGAATATAATATGTGAAGAGGTATTCGTAACCAAAAATTAAAAAACTAAAAAATACAATAAATAAAAAATTAATGCTGCAGATTGCTTTATTATTGCATAAGATTACATATAAACATATAAATGTATGTAAATTGAGGAAAATAAACCTAAAAAAACGAAAATAAAAAAAAACCACTAAATTTTCGCTCCGAAAGTGTTGAAATTCTTCCTCTGCATTAGGAGAATATAATGTTTGAAGAGGTATTCGTAGTCAAAAATTAAAAAACTAAAAAATGCAATAAATAAAAAATTAATGCCGCAGATTGCTTTATTATTGCATAATATTACATATAAAAATATAAATGCATGTAACATGAGGAAAATAAACCTAAAAAAACGAAAATAAAAAAAAACCACTAAATTTTCGAAACGAAAATGTTGAAATTCGTACTCTTTACTAGGAGAATATAATATGTGAAGAGGTATTCGTAACAAAAAATTAAAAAATTAAAAAATGCAATAAATAAAAAATTAATGCTGCAGATTGCTTTATTATTGCATAAGATTACATATAAACATATAAATGCATGCAAATAGTTGTAAATTATCTTGAAAAAAGCAAAATAAAAAAACACATGAAATTTTCGCTCCGAAAATTTTAAAATTCTTCCTCTGTACTAGGAGAATATAATGTGTGAAGAGGTATTCGTAACCAAAAATTAAAAAACTAAAAAATACAATACATAAAAAATTAATGCTGCGGATTGCTTTATTATTGCACAAGATTACATATAAAAATACAAATGTATGTAAATTGAGGAAAATAAACCTAAAAAAACGAAAATAAAAAAAAACCACTAAATTTTCGCTCCGAAAGTGTTGAAATTCTTCCTCTGCATTAGGAGAATATAATGTTTGAAGAGGTATTCGTAGTCAAAAATTAAAAAACTAAAAAATGCAATAAATAAAAAATTAATGCCGCAGATTGCTTTATTATTGCATAATATTACATATAAAAATATAAATGCATGTAACTTGAGGAAAATAAACACAAAAAAACGAAAATAAAAAAAAACCACTAAATTTTCAAAACGAAAATGTTGAAATTCGTACTCTTTACTAGGAGAATATAATATGTGAAGAGGTATTCGTAACCAAAAATTAAAAAATTAAAAAATGCAATAAATAAAAAATTAATGCTGCAGATTGCTTTATTATTGCATAAGATTACATATAAACATATAAATGCATGCAAATAGTTGTAAATTATCTTGAAAAAAGCAAAATAAAAAAACACATGAAATTTTCGCTCCGAAAATTTTAAAATTCTTTCTCTGTACTAGGAGAATATAATGTGTGAAGAGGTATTCGTAACCAAAAATTAAAAAACTAAAAAATACAATACATAAAAAATTAATGCTGCGGATTGCTTTATTATTGCACAAGATTACATATAAAAATACAAATGTATGTAAATTGAGGAAAATAAACCTAAAAAAACGAAAATAAAAAAAAACCACTAAATTTTCGCTCCGAAAGTGTTGAAATTCTTCCTCTGCATTAGGAGAATATAATGTTTGAAGAGGTATTCGTAGTCAAAAATTAAAAAACTAAAAAATGCAATAAATAAAAAATTAATGCCGCAGATTGCTTTATTATTGCATAATATTACATATAAAAATATAAATGCATGTAACTTGAGGAAAATAAACCCAAAAAAACGAAAATAAAAAAAAACCACTAAATTTTCGAAACGAAAATGTTGAAATTCGTACTCTTTACTAGGAGAATATAATATGTGAAGAGGTATTCGTAACCAAAAATTAAAAAATTAAAAAATGCAATAAATAAAAAATTAATGCTGCGGATTGCTTTATTATTGCACAAGATTACATATAAAAATACAAATGTATGTAAATTGAGGAAAATAAACCTAAAAAAACGAAAATAAAAAAAAACCACTAAATTTTCGCTCCGAAAGTGTTGAAATTCTTCCTCTGCATTAGGAGAATATAATGTTTGAAGAGGTATTCGTAACCAAAAATTAAAAAATTAAAAAATGCAATATATAAAAAATTAATGCTGCGGATTGCTTTATTATTTCACAAGATGAGTTTAATAATGATAACTGTTTGTAAATTGAGTAAAATAAACCTAAAAAAACGAAAATAAAAAAAAACCACTAAATTTTCGCTCCGAAAGTTTTGAAATTCTTCCTCTGCATTAGGAGAATATAATGTTTAAAGAGGTATTCGTAGTTAAAAATTAAAAAACTAAAAAATGCAATAAATCAAAAATTATTGGTGCAGTTTGCTTTATTATTGCATAATATTACATATAAAAATACAAATGTATGTAAATAGAGGAAAATAAACCCAAAAAACCGAAAATAAAAAAAAACCACTAAATTTTCGAAACGAAAATGTTGAAATTCGTACTCTTTACTAGGAGAATATAATATGTGAAGAGGTATTCGTAACCAAAAATTAAAAAATTAAAAAATGCAATAAATAAAAAATTAATGCTGCAGATTGCTTTATTATTGCATAAGATTACATATAAAAATATAAATGCATGTAACTTGAGGAAAATAAACCCAAAAAAACGAAAATAAAAAAAAACCACTAAATTTTCGAAACGAAAATGTTGAAATTCGTACTCTTTACTAGGAGAATATAATATGTGAAGAGGTATTCGTAACCAAAAATTAAAAAATTAAAAAATGCAATAAATAAAAAATTAATGCCGCAGATTGCTTTATTGTTGCATAATATTACATATAAAAATATTAATGCATGTAAC
>JAPYXD010000648.1:0-208172 GCA_030998225.1 Diplolepis rosae | reverse complement strand
TTCGATGTTCCTGCGGGTCCTTACTGGCTAGTTACGAAGATAATTAAACTCCTTTCCCTTTTTTTCGTTTGGTACTACCCTTTTTCTTTTCAAATTTTAGATTTTTAATTAATTATTTGTCTTTTTCAGTACCGCGGCGTGAGGTAATTTACTGCCGTCGGCCAGTGATCAGAGGACATCGGGCGTTTCCAGGTTACTGTGGAATTCTCCGTATCATCCACGGATCTGACGTGTTTGTGTGGTTTTGTTGTATGTTTTACGTATTTTATGTATATTTTATATGTGTAGTATTTACAGATTTTGGCTTGTAAAAACTTGTTATTTCTCTTTTTGAATATTTAAATATATATTAGGAATTTAAACTGACCAATCGGTAGAATGTATTGATTTGATTCAATTTAATAGGATTTTATTTTTTTGTTCTCATAATTATTTCGTGGGATTTGTAATTGTATCAATTCAATACATTTTATTTTCTATGATTTACCCTTCCAAGCCATTTCCTTTTCCTATCATAAATAGTGTTTAAGTTTGTTGACTATTTTTAATTTTACTAAATATTTTTAGTATTATCCACATATCTATGTAGGCATATGTGTGTAAAATTTTGTGTATACCCTATAGGGTTTTCATTTTCAATAATCTATACATATGCGTACATGTATATTATTCATACTTCTATAATTACTAGTGTTTTGTTGGTCAAAGGTTCGTTGTCCTTTAATTAATTTTAATATTAAATTTTCTTCCTCTTACTTTAAAAAAAAATAAAATTCTTTATTATTAATTCTTAATTAAGAGAAATGAATTTCTGTTAATTAAGCCTTTATTGTTAACTTTTAATAAAAATGGAACGAACTTTTGATCAGGAAAACATACTGGCGAGAATGTTGCTGACGATGATAGGCGTGCTGGTCATCTAGTCGCTCCCATTGACGTAGAGAGGCGGATCGTTGTTCTTCCTCTATGCTGTGGTGTCAGGTTGCATGCTCGGTGCCATACTGCTTACTGCTTCCTCTCTTCGCATGATTATTTTTCTCGCGCTAGCCATTTTGTCGGGAGCGCCTTATCTCGTTGACGTAAGTCTATCCTGCTGGACTGCATAAATGCTTCGCAGGTTAATCTAACTACAGGCGTCGCTGACTGGTACTGTAGAGTTCTTTCATTTTTATTTATTTTTTGATGAAAAATTTTTTTTTTTTTTGTGTAACTTTCCGTGTCCTCCCTCCTTAGATTTTTCAGCGTCCTCGGTGACACAGGAGGTGGTATTGGAAATTCGTTTTCACTTAATTTAAAATGTATTTCGGTAATGATTTCTTGGAGTTGTTCTTTAGTGAGAAGGAGTGGATGTAACCTTTTTTCTCGTGCTGCTTCTACTATTTTTATAAATTGTTTTAAACTTTCGGCTAAATGATTAAGTTTTATCTCGATATGGTCAGCCCATTGTCTTATTTTTCTGAAATATAAGGTGTTACTCCAGAATTGATTATGCGATTCAATGTTTTTGATGGTCTCGTTTAGTTGTTGTTGTATGTTGGTGATCTCTTGCGATTTTTGACTCAATTCCAGGTGAATGTTGTTGATTTCTGATTTGACAATGTGGGTCTGTTTTCTCAAAATTTTGCTAAGGTTATTTTGTCTATCGTGTAGTTCGTTGATAGCGTTATCATATTCTTCTGCGTCGTCGGAAGTCATCACTCCTATCACTGGTCCAATAATTGATCCGATAAAGCCTAATAGGGGTGCTCTTCGTTTCTGCATACTTGGGGGTGGGTTTTCTGCTTCTGGTGTATCTTGTTTTATTTCTGCTAACATATTTTTTAATTCTTCATAATTATTTTCGATTTGTTTGACTTTTCCATTCAACAGGTCTACTCTAACTTCACTTCTGCAGTCTTCTTCTAGGGATTGGTCCAAACATGTTGAATATACGTTGTTTATATCAGTTGATATGTTTTTAGATTGGAGATGGGCTTGTAGGTGCTGTGGATCCATATACACGACAATCCTCCAATATGTGCTGGTAATACGCAAGGGCTCAACTTTGGCATAAAGTAGTCCAGGGTTGTTTCTCAATGGTTGAATTTCATATTGTGTTGGGGTGACTGGGGTTGCAAAAATAATGACGATCAAGATCCAGGTCCATTTTTCTCGGCCTTGGGTGGGGTTTAGTTGGTCCATTCTGCTACTGGATGACGCTGCGTATCAGAAAATATATATAAGTACTTTTCAAGATAGGTTTTATTTAATTTTATCCCTTTACTCTTTTAAATTACTGTACTGTTGAATTTGAGGTTTTTGATTTATCAAAATTAAATTTTATGATTTTAATACATTTTATTTTGTTCATTTTGAATATTCTACACATGGTTACAGGGTCTATAGGTGTTATTATAACATATATGTGTATTGGGTATTATGCCTATTACAATGTGTTTAATAAAGTTCGAATAGTGTGTGAGACATTTATTGAGTGATATAAATTAAATTTGGATTTTTAATGTTATCTACAGGATCCCAAAAGTCCTCTTCCGTAACAGTGTAATTTTCTTTAAAATTTTTATTACGTTTTATTTTTCTTGAACAATTTTCTACTTTATGTCCTCGTAAATAACAATATTCGCAACATTGTTCCCACTTATATAGTTTAATGAGCATTCTACTTTCTTTGTCTTGACACAAAACAAAAATATCTTCTACTTCATTATTAATATTTCGCTCTTCGCTAAAATAATAATTATCCTCTAGTTTTTTTAGAATTTTCCTTGCTGCCTCATGTTCAGTATTTTTAAGTTTGTTTTCGCCATTACTACTTTCTGCAAAAATCTTATTACGTTTACAATCTTTTATAGTACATGATGCGTAAAAAGTCCTATTATGAGCTGGTCCTTCTGACTTTATTAGGATATAAGAGGGTTTGGTAAACCCGTATTCGGCTGATAGCTCTTCCAACGTTCCCTTCGGATTCTTG
Source organism: Diplolepis rosae (assembly GCA_030998225.1). Classification (NCBI taxonomy): domain Eukaryota; kingdom Metazoa; phylum Arthropoda; class Insecta; order Hymenoptera; family Diplolepididae; genus Diplolepis; species Diplolepis rosae. Next base: position 205,201 of record JAPYXD010000648.1, on the reverse strand, counting down.
AGGTGTTTCACATCTCCTTTGCGATGTATGTATGTGGGATAGATTTATCCTCTGGGGAGTGGTGAGTCCAATGTTGTGAAACCAGACATGTCCTTCCTATAATGAGAAGACTATTAGTTTCTAATATTAAGTGATTATTCGTAAGCTATTTTGAGTTTGTCTACGTGTTTTTGGAATAGGGTTTCGTTTTTGTCTTTCAAAATCGCTGTGTGTTTGTCCAAGAGTTTAATAATTTCGAAAGGTCCATAATATTTGCTGTCTAATTTACCGCGTTTTTTTACTTCCTTTTGTACATAGACTTTATCTCCTACTTTTCCAAGGAACGATCTTGCTTTAGCGTCGTAATTTAGTTTGGAGTTTTGTTTTGCCTTTATCAAATTGTCAGCTGCCATACTTTTACTTTCTGTTAATCTGCAAATTAATTCTTGTAAATATGAACCGTAGGTCTCTAATTTTTCGTAATTGGGGAATGAACTAGGGGTACGGGCTATTTTTCCGAACACTAATTCGAATGGGGTGAATTTTGTTGCACTGTGGACAGATGTGTTATAAGCAAACATGGCGAAGGGTAGCAGTTGATCCCAATCGTCATAATTTTCTGCATAGGCTCTAACATAATCCATTAGTACGGCATGGCTTCTTTCTAATGAACCATTAGATTGTGGTCTATAGCCTGAGGTGGTTATTTGTTTTATTCCAAATATTTTTGATAAATTACTCAATAGGTTGTTCACAAATCCTTTTCCTTTATCGGTGAGAATTGCTTTTGGTGCTCCATACTGAGAAATAAGGTTTTTTGCTAATGCATGGGCTATTGTTGCTGCTGAGATGTCTGGAATTGGTACTGCTATGCAGTATTTTGAAAGGTTGTCCTGCATGTTTAATATGTGCTTGTTGCCGTCTGGGGTGGTTGGTAATTTACCTACAGTGTCTAAAGAAACTTTATCAAAGGTATCCAGGGGTGTATCTGTTATCAACATGGGTTCATGAATTTTGGCTCTTACAATTTTTTGTTCTTGACAAATTTTGCATTTTCTTACAAAATCAGTGACTTGTTCTTTGATTCCTGGCCAAAAGTACCTTTCTCGAATTCTTTGGTATGTTTTGTTAACTCCTTTATGGCCTCCGATCTTACTATTGTGGTTTTCAGAAATTATTTCTAGACGTGACTCCTCAGGGGGTGTACTTACATTTCCGTAACACATACTTATCTTTATATTACTGTTTTCAAACTCGTTGATTATTATTTTGAGCAGTTCTTCCTTCGTCAGGTCGTCTGTCAAGTCTCCTTGTCGCGAAATACGAAATTCGGTGATGTTTTCTCTGAATAGGGCCACTCTTAAATTATGGAGGGCTGTTTGGAAAATGGTTTTATCTATGTCGTCGAAATGTCGTTTTTTTATTATCAGTGAATATACATTATATTGTCCTCTGGGGGTAATCAATACTTCTCCTATTTTTGGCTGTTTAATTTTTAATTCCTGTGGGTCTATTGCTCCGATGTCGATTAGTAATCTTCCTACAGGGGTAGTTACTTTCAACATCAGCAGAAAGAAAATGTACATAATTATTCCTTAAATATGTTAAGTTTTCTCTGCAGCTAAGAACCTTGAAGTTTGTCGTAGGGGCGTTTGAGCTACAACCGGTGGGTAATTCTGGGGGGATGCTGGTGATAAGCTTAGAAGTGTTTTTAGTCTTGTCATTATGTGTGTTTTCAGAGATTTTTTCCGAAAATTGAGGAATTTCCATGTCCATTCAGCGTGGCTTGTATCTAGTGGATGAAGTTACTGTATTGGGGTGGTCTTCTTTATTACTTGAATATGGGGTTGATATCGCTTTAGGTTCTTTGAATGCTGAAGGACTAACGTTTGCTAGAATGTCGGGTGTTGCAGGTATCTCAGGTCCAAAAGTTACGCTTTTCCGGGTCCGCAGAGGTGGATTGGGGGTAGGTTGATCTTCTTCATCAGAAGATGGGATTCCGGGGTCCAAATTTTCTTTTGTTTCTGGGTTCACCTCCTTTCCCATTTTTTGTGTTTCTTTCATCAATTTCTGTGCTGTTTCAATTGCTGTTTTAATTCGGTTATCAAATTCAGTTTCACTTTCTGGTTCTAGTTCTTCAATGGCTTCTAGGAGTTCCTGATTGTCTTCTCCTTCCGAAACGGCTGTGATCTCGAGGATAGGGGCATCTTTTTCAGTGTTTTCTTTTTCTAGCCAATTTTCGCGAGCCTTTAAAGATTTTTCAAACAATTAAAATGAGTTTCCCAGGCTCTCTTTTGATGGCTTAGGTTTACTTTCTTCTGTATATTTATTGTCATCATCACTAGGACTATCTTCACTATCGCTTATAGGTGGACTCACGATTTTTATAGGTCCTTCTTGTTGTTGTACTGTAAGAATTGGTTCTTCTTGTTCCTCAAAAGGGAATTCAGTTTCGGCCTGTGGAACTTTTGCTGGGGCACTTTTTGGTATAGTTGAGGGCGGATATGCTGCAGGGGGTAGATCTAAACTGGGTAGTAAACTTTTTCTTTTTCGGAGAATTGGGGGTGGTTCCAAGTCTTTTTCTGTATCATCAGAGCTACTGTCTTCTTTATAGTCAGGTCTTACCTTGACTTTTTGTTCTTCTAGATTGTTTGCGTATACAACTATGTCGTCTAGGTATACAAATAGTTCTGTACCTTGCAGTCCTATTAACACTTGATCCATCAGTCGTTGGAATATGGCTGGTGAATTTTTTAATCCCATGGGCATTCTGACATATTCATAATGCCCATTTAATGATGAGAAAGCTGTCTTAGGTCTCTCCGCAGGGTCTAGTTCTATCTGGTGAAATCCACTCGCAAGGTCAAATACTGAAAAATATTGGGCTCTACCTAAATGATCCAGAATTTCGGAAATATTTGGCAGAGGGTAAGCATCGCCAATCGTCTTTTCATTGAGAAGGCGGAAGTCGATCACTATTCTCCATTTTCTTTTTCCGGTGTGGTCCAATTTTTTAGGTATAATTAGTAATGGAGAGTTGTAGGGTGATTTTGAATTTTGAATGGCTCCTTCAGTTTTCATTTTAGTTATGACGCGTTCTATTTCTTCTTTCTGAGCTGGTGAAAACCGGTAAGGGCGGGTATTTATCGGTATTTCGTCTGTTGTATGTATTTTATGTTGTACCAGATGCGTAGAGGTTAGTGGTTCCCCAGGCAGATAAAAGCTATCTGGAAACTCTCGCACTATTTCTATGACGTGCTCCTTTTCTTCTTGATTGAGGTGATCTAACTGTAATTTGTCAATTACTTCCTCTATTTTGTCTCTTTCAAATTTGAAATTTTCGACTAAAAAATATTCGTCTGAATCTTCTCCTGGTAAATTATAATATTCGAAGGGTATTAATTCTTGTGGGGGTATTTCAATGCTTAAATCTTTTTCAGTTGTGTTGATTGCTAATACGTGGCAAATTCCGTTTGCGTTTGTTACAGCTGCTTCACCCACTAGTACTCCTTCTGTAGTTTTAATTAAGGGTAGATAGCCTTCTTTTAATTCTGTATTTGTGACTTCTACGGGGATTACTCGTTTAGTTCTGGCTTTGATCTGGATAGGTCCTAATGATGTCCCTTTGTAGCCTTCCATATTTTCCTGGGCTATTTTGGATTCTTCGTCTACAAATGGTACGGGTTTGGTTGGGTTGGAATGAGTGACGATTGTGTTGTGCCAAAATGAAATCTCTACCTTTTCTTGTCGGAGGTATTCTCTTCCTAAAATCCCGTCGGTGTTGATAGGAAAATCTGGTTCTGTGACGTGAAAGGTCACTATTGAGTTTTTAATTTTTATTTGAACGGTTCCAAGGGTTGAAATCTTATTCTGGGTTATACCAGCTATTTCAATTGCTTCATTGTGTGATACCATTATGTCTTCGTCGAGTGAGCTTAGCTTAATTATCTTTACGTCTGCTCCAGTGTCAACTAGTAATTGGGCCTTGTTTTCTTTAAAATTGGGTGAGCTGATCTCTACTACTGGTGATTCTCTCCTAAATTTTGTGCACAGGACTTTCTTTGCTGCATCAATATCCTCACACTGCTTTGACGCTCTTTTTGGTCTGTGCTCGTCGTCGCGTCCTCTCGGCGAGCAAGGCTGGAGTTTAAATGTTCTGTGTTTGATGGAGATGGGGATGGCGTACGAGGGGGGTTGGTGGGGTTCTTATAGGGGTAGTTAGGGTTTGGATATGGAATAGGGTGATTTGGGTAATAAGGATATGGTTGATAGGGTGGATATGGGGGGTATGGATAGGGGTGGGGGAAACTGCTGGGGTAGTTTTGTTCCGTTGGGAAATGGTTTCGTCTATTTAATCTAGGTGAATTTTGCCTATCTTCATTGGGTCTATTTCTTTCTGGAGAGGCCGCAAATCGGACATGCGGACTAGGGCTGCGATCACGCATTCCTGAGTATTCAGGTTGAGCAAAATTTCTGTCATAAAAGTTATTATGTGGGGATTGAGGGTTTAACTGATGTCTTGATTCGTATTCTATGGCATATTTTAGAGCTGCTTCTATTGAATTTGGATTTCGGCTTTCTACTGCTCCTGAGAGTCCATCTGGAAGTCCACGAATAAAAGATTCTAACGCACAATCGTTGAGAGGGGCTAACAATAGATCCGCGTTATCGTATTTATCTTCTAGTGCGGCTTGCGCACCAGATTTTAATAATGTAAGGCGATCGTAGTATTCACTTACACTTTCGTTACGGGTCATTTTGATGTTCGAAATTTCGTGTGTGTACCAGGTATATGACTTGTGAGGAGCAAACCGTTGTTTGAGGTGGTCAATCAAGTCCTTCATGGAAAAAAAACTTTTTCCGTGTGTGCTATCTCTTGCTGCTCCCTTCAGTCGGGAGAGAACCGCCCTGATATACTGTTTTTCACAGTTGGCAGGTATGCTGGCTTCTCCGTTTATCACGTCCTGAATAAAGTCTCTTACTGGCATATTTTTACCATTAAATGTCGGCACATTCATTATGCCTTGTTGAATAGCAAAACATTCTGCCATGGATGTTACCATTGCGTCGTTTAAGGTACGCGAGATGTCGCCGGTAAAATCGGTTGCTCTGGTCTTGTCTGATCGAATGCTGTCTTTGGGCATGTTGATGGTTTTTTAAACGCTTGAAAATTATCAGTGAGTGCACTGAACTGGCACTATTATTATCTTTGATGTAATCTCGACGTCTGTATTTAATGCTCAATCCAAATCTCTATTTTTGGAAATTTATGGGCCTAAAATTGAATATGAATTACAAGTTTACTTTTATCAATTTTGTCTATTTGACTAAATCCGGAATAGGAAGATTCAATTTAGAAATAAAGGATTTTCCAATTACTCCTGCGATACCTGTACCTATTTCGTGTTTAATTATGTTGAATTTAATTGAATTACGCAAAATTGGGATTTCTACTGATCCTACTGTTGAAAGAGTGGCGTTATGTAGTATGTAGATTTTTAAATGGTTTATTTTGACTTCGGGGATTATTTTATTCTCTTGGATTAAATTGATATTTAGTGTTGGATCGTACAAGAAATCTCCTATTTTATTTTTAAATAGGTCAGAATATACTGAAATTATAATTTTGGTTTGATGTTTTATTATTATTTGAGTTTGGATAGTTGCCATATAATGTAGACAACTTTATTATTATTATTTTGTATAACTATCGATTTGAATTTCAATTTGTTTTTGTTAAAGAATTTACGCTGTAGTTTTAACGTACTGTTGATTTTGGTCGCGATGTATGCAGGTACTCTACGTTCTTAGCCTTGAATGCTATGATTTCAGTGATGCAAAGGGGGTCAGGTCAGACGTATTTAATATTCGCCTGAGTGAATTTTACACTGGTTATTTTAATAGTTGTTTAAGAGAATTAACAAAAGTTATTTTGAGCGATATGAAATTGGACAAGTTACATTTAATGAAAATGCGCGAACAATTCTGACAATTATAAAATTTGTTTATTGCTAACAAATAACAAAATTGTTTATTTTTACAGAATTTTAGTGATGTAAGATTGGACAAACTAGACTCAAGCACAATTTTTGGACAATCCTCACATTCAAAAATATTCTGTTAGTTAATTAAGTTGAAAATTGCAGTTTATAAACAATACAATACGAGCACTTCAAATTTTGTCTTACCCAATGATCGAAATCACTGGTGACCGTTCAACGTACCTAAAAAGGACTTATACTCTTGAAGGCTGTTTTTGTTTTGTATTAAACTCAATCTAAAACTTAGTTAACAATTTGTGATTGGAAACAAACTGTTATATTTTAAGTAAATTTGATGAAATGTTCACTGTTTAATTTATTTTTGATTTGATTTTACTGTGATATAAATTTTATTTATTTCGTTTGCCTTTTTATGTGTTTTTATTTATTTTATTAGATTTCAATAATTTCAGTTATTCAAGATTGGGCAAACAAAATCTTGATTAATTTTAGGAATTAGAGAAATTATTTAGTTGGGTATAAATTATTGGCAATTATTAGTTTAAGTAATGCAAAATTAGACAAGCATGACTCAAGCACAAATTCCTGAATAATTTTCGCATTTACAAAAACTACAATATGTCGATAATTTAATTATTTATCGAATACAATTGAGAATTTTAGTGATGCAAGATTGGACAAACCAGACTCAAGCACAACACTTTGGACAATCTTATGCAATCACAAATATTATGTCAATTGTTTAAAGTTAAAATGAAAGTTATAAACAATACTTGACACACACTACGAACTTTGCCTTGCCCAGATGATCGAAATCACTGGTGACCGTTCAACGAATCTAAGAAGGACTTATACTCTCGAGTGCAGTCTTCGTTCTGTTTAAAACTTAGATAATAACTTATTTTATTTAAATAATTATTCCAAAAATGTTTTAATTTTGAAAAGCGGGAATCAATTCCGACTATATGAAATTTAACAATTTTAAATTTATTTATTTCAATTTATTTATTAATAATTTAGAAAATTTCCGAAATGTGAAGCTTAATAGTTATGTAACAATCTAAATTTTCCGAAATGATTGTACATATAATTTTGTCGCGTCAAATTATAAATTTGGAAGTTATTATTAATTGTGACAACAATAGTGACGATCCCACCGCTGCCACCAAATCAGCTGTTATGTCCCGAGCTAAGGCGAGGGTAGGTTGGGAAAATTAGGAAAAGGGAGGAAAGTTTGCTGATTAAATCAGAGTGGTAAATTCTGATTATTTATATTTTTGTGGGATCGTGGTCACTAGTCAAACCTATGCGGCTCGAGTTGTTCACAATAATAACAAATTTGGTTATATTGCGGTGTACAAGCTTTATTAATTAAAAGATAGATATACAATAAGTTTTGAGATGCTTATGTATGACTTATACTACTTCTCAGGATGAGAAGGCAATATTAAGGGTTTTATGCGTTTATGAGTTAGTAATACAGGTTTTGAGATGCCTATATATGTAACTCACGCATTAAAAGTGTGCGTCTATATAAGTCAATAATACAGGTTTTGAGATGCCTATATATGTGACTTGTATGTTTTGTGCTAATATACCAGGTTTTGAGATGCCTAGGTATACAACTCACGCACTACAATTGGCGTTATAGTTAATATAATAAGTTTTGAGATGCTTATATATATAACTTACGCTTTTTCCTTGCTTGAGAAGGCAAGAGAAAGAGTTTTGTCGTATATTTCTCCTTGTTGATAGCTGGATAACGGCACAATCCTGGCTAGAGTTAAGTAGTGCTACACTGTTAAAAAAATCTGTATTAAATTTAATATACAAGCGTGTGAAGCAAATATGCACTACCGCTACTGAATTTTAATATACAGTGGCATGGTAAACTTATTAGACATTCATATTAAATTTGAGATACATGTATGTTAAACTTAATATCACTGTGTTTATGAGTTTTAGTACACATGTATATTAATTTAAATACAGTGTATGTCAAATTTGAATCAATTTGTATATTAATTTTAATAAACAGGTATATTAATTCTCAGACGAATTAAAAAATTTTATTTGGAAAAAGCTGCGATCAAAAAATGTTAAGGTAATTCGTTCACGAAAATTAGACCTCAGGCGAAAATAGATAATTTTGCTTTCAAGAATAGTAATATTATTATTGAAGGGCTAGTTTGAAAGAAAAAGATTATTTTTCATGAAAAAAATTTGAAACACAAAAAAATAATTTTATTAATAAATTTTATTTTTGCCCAAACTTATTTTCTTATCGCTTCGAGCCAAATTTTTAAAAATGATGCGATTCTAATAAATCACGGTGCATTTTTTTAGGAAAAAGATTCACTACAACTTGACCGTTTCCAATTTTTGAAAATGAATTCTTTAATGGCTAAAATTATATAAAAAAGCAATTTTTCAAAACAAAATTTATATAAACAAATTGCTGTATTTGATAATAATTAATTCAATTTCAAAAATAGGAAACGGTCAAGTTGTAGAGAATCTTTTTCCTAAAAAAATGAACCATGATTTATGAGAATCGCATCATTTTTAAAAATTTGGCTCGAAGCGATAAGAAAATAAGTTTGGGCAAAAATAAAATTTATTAATAACATTATTTTTTTCTATTTCAAATTTTTTTCATGAAAAATAATCTTTTCTCTTTCAAATTAGCCCTTCAATAATAATATTGCTATTCTTGAAAGCAAAATTATCTATTTTTGCCTGAAGTCTAATTTTCGTGAAGGAACTACCTTAAATCATCAAAAATATAATTAAACGCCTTGTTTTTCTTAATTTCACTAAAGATTTTGTCGTCGCTCAAGTCAATACTTCTTTTTAATTGCAACTCATTCCAAAGTTGAAATTGTTATAAAAAATACTATCAGGGGAGAACTATTTGCAACATCTCTATATAAAAATGGAAACTTTTATTTAAAATTTTAAAATTTTAAAATTTGTTTTCAATTTCTTCAAATTAACACTTTAAGCTAAAACGTAACATGTTTTACATGTTTTAAAGTTTGTATATACAAACACTTAAAGATAAATAGAAGCTTTAAAATGAACTCTTTAAATTTGAACATAACATGCCTTATATACGTTCTAAAGTACATTTGTACAAGCACTTAAACATATAAATAAACGCTTGGGAGTTAAAAATAGTTTATAAAATTTGCATAATGTGTTCTAAAGTAGACATTAGTTTTTTCACTTGGCTGTCAAAAGACCTAAGCCTTCGTTTTGCGCCTTTCTCCCTTTTATCTTGAACGACGGGAGGATTTATTTCAAAAATGAACCTGGAAATAAAATACAATATGTATCAAGGTGAATTCTAGAAATTAAATTGTTTAAATCAAAAACAGCCTAGCATTTTATTTAATATGCAATTTATTTTTTCGACGAACTCTAATAGATAAATTGTTTCACTCATAATGAATGCGTATAATTAGTACTTTTATGCATAATAAATGAAATATTAAAGAATGATACCTTTGAAGAAATTCCAATGACTTGGATAAACCAATTGGATACGCGTATCCAAAGGCGTAATAACAAGCAAAGGCGGTTTTAATGCCTTCTAGAACATCATCAGCTTTAATTATCACCTTCTTCTCTAAAACGACGCTGACTTGCGCCATTGGATCAAACATTGATCTTCCTGAAATTGATAGAAAATAGTTCGTATGTTTCTAAAAAAATTATTTTTATAGTGTTTACTTTTTCCTCTATTTCACAAAGAATGGAAGATGTGAATAACTGAAATGTAAATTTTAGTTTCAAAAAGTGATTATGTAGAGAGATTATGAAAAATGTACCTCTTATCATTACAACAGGATATGGTGAAGATGCCAAGTTTATTGTGCCTGCATCGGAAAAAGTGTCCTAATAAAAAATAGAAATGAGGAGTTTAATGAACGCCCGAAAAAATAATTATTTATTGATGTTAGGTCACTTCTGAGAAGTCAGTGCTGAGAGATATCAACTTATTAAACATACATTCTTTCGAATAAAAATTAGAAATTGTAGGATAAAATATTGAGTGAATAATAGAAACTTACATCAATAAGTTTCAGCAAAAGATCTTCTTCCTCTTTGAAGTAAGCGACAAGTAATTGAAACATTACAATCGCGTTCGGGATTTCATTTTGAAAATCCTTACACATTTCTTCTGCTTGGACGATTACCACCTCCATATATTGGAAATCAGGAGCATTTTTTGTTTTCTTTTCCTTAGATTTTGCAGTTAAACACAAATCTTTACAGTGTTGTTTAAATGCTGGCGCAGTACTTTTTAAATTTTTGTGCCATATACTGTATATATCTTCTCCCAAACGACCTTCTTTCCCATAAATTACACGTGACGCATGCTTGAGTAGCAATTTTGATTCTCCAAAAAAATGGCCAGTACAGAATGAACCGGAGAATACATCTATTTTCAGCATTTATCATCTGCCGCTGAGAATAGTATGTTGCATTCAATACTGCAATAATCTCCTCTAAATTCCATTTTGTCGGATCATTATATATATTAAATAACCACAAACGCTTTTCTTCCAATGTTCCGTAATCATCCGGTCGAGGTCCAGCTAGATACTCCACACATCCATATTGATCTTGTCTTCTTGAGACTATAGACCTTTCTTCTTCCTCTTCTACGTTAAATAAGGCATCCGGAGCACCCTTACTCTTCTTGTCATTAATGTCTTTTCTGTAGTTTGTAGCATTATAAATTCTCATTCCCAAGCTTTCATAGCCTTTGCCGAAGGTCTGCCCTCTAACACGATCACCTAATTGTGGATACTTATTCACAAGCATCGAAGCAATTCAATAAGCTCTAGAACGAGAAGTGTCTTTTAAAACTTGTATCATATAATGTGCAATGTGACCATTCATGAGGTTTATATCAGTTGGTAAGGGACTTAAATTTTTAGCACAATATTCGATTAGTCTTTCAGGAACTTTCTGTAAAATATCGGTCGTTATGTCATGTCCGTCATTAGAGCTTGAATGTCCCGCTACTTGAACAACCTCTGCAGTATCTATCAAAGATATTTAAATTATTTTCTATTCGTCATGACATTTTGATTAAAAATATGATCCAAAGTTATTATTTTGTCAGTCCAAGATACATTTGAAGGTAGTAACATTAATGTCAAATTCGTTTTTTGATCTAAAAATTGTTGAGACCGTTCTAACAAAACTTGATCATCAAAAATTTCAGTTCCGTCATCTTCCTCAACAACCTAAAATTGTATAAATATATTAGATAGTTAAAAAACGTCTCAATTTTAATCGCTATAGTATGTTTTATTGAAACAAATTAAAAATCACAACAACTTTCTTCTATAAAATAAATATCTATTATACTACTGACCTTATATTCTGTATCATCTGTCAGATTAAACTTCTGCTTTGTTTCGATTAGTACTTCCTCTATACTGGATGCTCGAATAAGACCTTTTCTGTTGCGCGTGGCATCAACGATTTTGAATAAAGGCATTATTGCCTACCTTATGGTGGAATCAATTAAATTAATGTTATTAGTGTAAAGTATAAATTTGTATAAAAGACATAAAGATTTAATTTCATGCATTATGTAAGTATATTATGCTGTTGACTGTATTGAAATCCTGCATCGCTATTAAATATTCGTTGTGGTACATTTAAGATACGTGTTAATAATTGTGCATTTTCAAAAATATATTAGAAAAAAATGTTTGGTTAGATCTTTGTTGATTACACAGTACATAAGCGAACTTTAAAGCTGTTGTACGGAAGCACCAAATATTATTTTTAAAGCATTTTTTTACAAGTACCTTTCGCATTTTGGTGTAAAATTACAAGGCGGATGTAACAAATCCATATTTTGGTTTAACACACATAAAATTTCCAATCGTGTAAATATTGAGTGGTTCGTGTCTGATACATCCATTCAAAATACAACACTCGTACTTTAAGATCTCACTCAATTCGTAGCAGCGGAGACTTGGATGGTATTTAATTTTCAGTACTTCAAGTACTACATAAACGTCATCTTTATCGTCGTGTAGAAAAATACAAATTTTTCCCATTGCTAAGTCAGTTTGGTAGGTAGATTGGGAAAAAACTACGACATTCCCTTCTTTGAAGAAGGTACCCTTTATGACTACAGAATTGCATTTTTGAATGTATGTGGGCAAATTTGCTGCTTTTAACGCTTGCATGATTTCTTTACAGTAAATGTGACTGTGAAACTCTCCACTTCCATCAATCTGTACATCTAATCTTAAATCAGCACCTAATCTCAAGTAACTCATTAACAATTCATGCTTTACAGCGAGTGATTTTGTAAGATTAATGAAGTTGTGCAATGTACGAGTTACACGCTTAAAGTAAGTGTGCTTGCTCTCGAACCGCAAACTCCAAACCTTCATAAGAGGGCCAAATTGTCTTATTAAATAAGGATAATGATGAACGTAATGATGCTTCGGACGTAGTTTATTTTTCGGGAATTTGTTTACTCTCAAAGATAAATATTCATTAATAATACCTTGTAAGTATGGTAAGTACGATTCGTGAATTTCTGGTGCGCAAATTATCTCAGTAATTTGACTGAGTAAAATGACAAGGTACCATACTTTATCATCAAAATCCTTGATTTTATCAGATATCATTAGAGGAAAAAGCCGCAAAAATTGCCACACTTGGCAAGCACCACCTGCTATCTTCTTGCTTGTAGCAAATATTTTGCAAGGCTTGTCCTTTCTATCTTCAACAGAATAAGGAAATTTCTCGATTCTGCTGTTCAAAGCCTTTAAAGAAAGCCAGCCCTTCTTTATGAAATAATCGACGTATAATTTCAAATCGTATGCGATCACACCTTCAAATCCATCATGTCCCCAACAAGGAGGAAGACCTGGGTTACAAACATGAAAATCTGGCAACTGATTGAAAGCTGAATCAAACTTTACACCTTGGTACATTTCGAGGTTATCGTCCTCAATTTTTTTCACAGTAGCTTTATAGGAATCCACAGTTCGTAAATCATAATAACCAAATTCCCCGTTTTGAGCTTCAAACAGCTCTCGACTCACTAAGCAATATCTACAAAAATATTTAGCACGACTGAAGTTTTCTGTAAATCCTCCGAGGGAATGACTTCCAAGATTATCCCCAGTCATGAATAGAAGAACTGCTTTTACTATTTTATCTGTATTTATTTTTATCCCGCACGACTGAAGTCTTTTTAAATCCTCTACTATTTTACCATAAACGACATCATGATTAAAATCTTTCTCTTTAACAAGCCCAATTAACTTTATAGTGTTAATGTGAGATCGTAAGTATTCTGGAAGATTTAGAAAATTTATATAGATACCTATTACTTTATGTTTAACTTTAGCTGCTCCGAGAGGATTCACGGTTTCGAATGCATCTTGGAAACCCATCAATATAATTGCCTCAGGATTTTCTTGTATTTGTTTGTTTTGCAAATATATACTTCCATCAGAAAAGTCTCTTAATACTTCTTTATTATCTCGAATTCCTTTTTTATACAAAATATTCCCTTCTAAACTTTTGTCGACATACAAACGTTTAATTGTTTCTTCAATCGGAACGTAATGAAAATATTTGTTTTCGGATTTTTCTGAAGGTAGCTTGATCTGAATGGGCTCCACATACGAAAAGTTCTTTTTGTAAAATTCTTTTCTTTTATAATCAGTTTCTAAAAGTTTATTTTTCTGTAAATATGAATCATTATCGAAAACTTCATTTATGATTGAATTTACTAGTTCTTCCGTCATATTCTCTTGCAGTAAACGTTTTTTCAAATTGCTTTTTATAATCCCCTGACCTTCTTGGTGTATGTTGCAAAATTCTGTTATAATATATTGTAGAGTACTAACAGGAAGTATAAATTCACTTTCTAATTTGAGGTACAGTTGAGCTATATTTGCTAAGAATAGATCTTCACAATCTTCAGTTTCAGAATCATGAATCTCAAATTCTCTCTGATTTGATTGCACATTTTCGGGAAATACGTTATCTTGTACTTCTATGTAATCAATATTTTCTAAAGCTTCATTTGAAGTATTAGTTAAAAACTTTGAGCAAACAGAACCACTCTTTTCAAGTACTAAATTGTTTAAAATCAGATTATCATTCTTGGCAGCTTTGTGTAATTTAGAGATATGTCCAGTAAATGAACTGACATTACTATAAACCTTATTGCAAGATGGAAATGGACATTGAACGTTTACGCCACGTTCAATATGAGTCTTTAGATGTTTTATTAAATTCGAATAATATTCGAATTGTTTTTTACAGACAATTATATTGCAGACAAATTTGCCCCGGCTATTAGCAATAGTGTCAACTTGCACGTTTTGTTTTGCTGGATTTTCGTAATAATGAACACGAGATACGTGTGATCGTAATGAGATTTCTACACGAAAAGACCTTTTGCACTTGTTGTAACCACATTGCAACAAATTTGTTATATTCCTGTGTTGATTGTGATGTTTTAAATGGTCTTTCAAGAGTGCAGTTTGATACACACAAAATCGGCAATAAAACATGTCTAGTCAATCTGTAATTCAATTTATAAATATAAATATATATATATAAATACCATATATATGTATATATATTTATTTTTTTCTATTTCTTATGAATATTATGTTAAAAATGACAAGCATTAAAAATCTATACTATATTATTATACCAGTAATATATTTTGTTAAGTTCTTAATAATATCTTGTTATTGTTTCTACAAAAGTAAGGTAACTAAAAAGCTTCTGTTTTTAATTTTTAAAAAAGGTGCAGGTATTCTGAGTTGACTAAAAATTTTCTGATATAATAACTATGTACTAGCAAACAATGAAAAAAAGACGCTTTGGAATTTAGGTTATAATCCTATGAGTAATATATAAGTATAAATAAATGTACCTGTTGAAAAATTTCGAAAATTCCTTCCCTTTAATTCAAAAACTAGTAATTAAATTGATAAAAAATCTGAAAAAATAATATCTCATTAGATTAAAATCTATCATTTCCTAACCCTAATTTTTGAATAATTTGTAACAGCTTCATATACCTGATAAATTTATGCTTTAGGCAGATGATAATTTATCTGCAATCCTTCTTTCAAATATCACTATATCACTATATATCCACTCATAAACCTATTCTTTTAAATCTCTCACTTTTTTCCACCGCAACAAACACGTGAAAAAACTCTGATGACGCCGATTGATCGATCAATCGATTTGCGCATGCGTTGCGACCACGAAAGTGTATTAACATACGCAGTATTGAAATTTAATATACACGCATTGAAGTTTAATATACCTGCTTTTAATTTTCATATGTACCATTATAAAATTCATATGCATAGTGTGTATATTTTACTACCATATACAAAGTATCTTAAATTTCATGATCTCTTGCATATTAAAATTGCGAACATTTTTAACCGTGTAGTCAAGTAGTACAGGAAGCGTATCAGACAATCCAACTTGCTTGCTAAACACTGGTTAAGTTCGTTTTCTGTAGATTTAACTCTCAGAACTCGACTTAATACGACGATACACGTATTTAACGGCACTTATTAATTCACGACCACCGGACTTGCACCACTTAAGGATCAGGGATTTTATTTACCAAGTACCGAGGTATTCCTTGCGTAAGATACCGATTTACGAATATCGAAGGGTCAATTCGTGACACCGACAGTATGACTTGCGGACGGAGTGATTACCGACGTTAAGATCTTGAAGACTGAACAGCTACTAGCGAAAAGACAACCTCCAGAGGTGAATCTGGGGTTTATATATTATTGGTTATTCCCATAGTGGGAGAGTGCCTGCTAATTTACGTGTAATATTCTTCAATCCTTCATTGCTTTTTCCACAGAAAATTTTTCTTAATTTTCTGCTGATTCTATACGCCACGTGCTTTTTTGAAATTGCAATCCGAGAAATTTTTTATTATATCTTAAAGGCGAATTGATGGAGCGTGTTCCATGTGTGTCAATCTAAAAAATATTACAATCAAATTGCAAAAAGTACTTATAAATTCCAGAAATTATAATTGTTTATTTGTGAAAAAAATAACATGGAAAATCATAACCTCAAATTATGGTTGGTGTATTACATTTATGTATAAATTAAATGTTGATAGTTAGCTTTAGGGTCCAAGGTTAATAAAAAACTCAAATTTTTGCGTAATCAAACACTTCACATAAGATTCAACCCAGGTAGAAATTTTTTAAGTTTCACTTGACAGTTGATTAGTTAATAGTAAGTCAAAACTAGTAAGAAAATATTCGTAAGGAACTTGCTAGTTATTTGTAAGTTTAACTATTGCAAGCTAAACTGGAGTAAAACTTGTCTAGTTTCCCACGTGATTAACTTTTGAATATTGCTTGTAAGTAATTGTTGAAGCATTTGTAAACGAAAACTTGGAGTCATTTCATTTAATGTGTGCATACTAAAAATACAAGTTAAATGTCAACCTAAAATTTAGTTAGTTTGTAAGATGTTGGGAAAAAACTTTTGCACATCGTAAAATGGACCGAAAAAGGGAAGGAAACAGAAACTGAGTTAAACAGTTTCGTAAAAGGAGAAAAATTTGCCAAAAGTATCAGTATGAGTCTAGTAAGTATTCATCGCAATACGTCTATATTTTATGGGTTATGACATTATTTTTTCAATAAAATTCGCAATTTACCTTGTTTTGTTTCTTGTCCAAAATGTTGCAAAAGCATGTCACGTACAATTTATTTTTTAATCTAAAAAGTCCTTTGATTACTTCCTTACTTAATCTATAAATTCCTCGGGATCCCGCATAAGTTTTCGTTACCTGGTTTTCAAAAACTTTTTTTATTTCTCATTTTTGGTATTAGGTTTTTATATAACAGTTTTTGTGACAGACGGATCAACTGATGCAGACAAATTTTTTGGAATCGACGTTCAAGGCCCATCAACATTAGATTTTATTGCTCATAACCTTCACTCAGATTTTTGTACATATGTGAGATTTCAATCCTTAACAAAGAACTGTCTATTGCCTTAAAAATAACTAGAGAGTGCCTCAACAATACTTTAAAAGTTTAGACTCACTAATAACTTAAATGGCGTAGCATTACATTTCTTCTGAATACCTTATAAGTTTTCCTCAAGAGGTCCTCACTAGTTAAAAAGGAAAACTTGCGAGTATCTCAAATAAAACTTTTGAAAATTTCTACTTGGGAAAATAAATAACTGATGAGGGCTCTCATCATAGCCGTAACATCTCATTACGTAAAATATTGAGCTTTTTATTAGCCGTGAACCATAATCTATCAACATACATCTTCAATTGTTGATTAAGGGCCAATACAAGTTCAGAACATGAATATAAATTAAATATTCTAATTCGTAAATGTCATACATACTGTCTTTTATGGTAGTACGATCACAAAAATTAGACCTCAGGCAAAAATAGATAATTTTGCTTTCAAGAATAGCAATATTATTATTGAAGGGCTAATTTGAAAGAGAAAAGATTATTTTTCATGAAAAAAACTTGAAACACAAAAAAATAATGTTATTAATAAATTTTATTTTTGCCCAAACTTATTTTCTTATCGCTTGGAGCCAAATTTTTAAAAATGATGCGATTCTAATAACTCACGGTTCATTTTTTTAGACAAAGGTGGATTTACGAAAAATATTCTATGTATAAGGAAAAAACTGTAATAACTTTCATCTTGATGCTGTGAAAGTTGAAATTTAGGGAAACAAAGTTGTAAAAATTCAATGTATTCTCATACCTAGAAAGTGGATCTTACAAATTCTGAAAATTCATTATTAGGACCAAAATAAAAAATATGTAAGTTAGAAATACATTGAATGTATTTAAAAAAAATTTTTATCAATGATTTCACGAATTTCAATTTTTACAGCTTTGTTTTCCTAAATTTCAACTTTCACAGCATCCAGGTAAAAATCATTATACTTTCTTTGTTATATATCGGACATTTTCCGTAATTTGACGTGATTCCTAGACATTTAATTTATTTGAGCTATTATTAAAATTATGAGCTTTAATGTGATTGCTCAAAAATCAGTGCCCGGATACTTTTGCACAGCAGTGTATGTTAATGTGTATGATATACTTTTTTACCATAGAATTGCCAACAAAAATAAATATTAAATTGGATACATCGAATGCTGAAGTTGTCAGTCAAACACAAGATATCACTTATGATGGAATTCCTTTTCGTAAGTTTTTTAATCGTTCTTGATGATTTTTATTTTTAATTAAAAAATATTTATAGAGGGATTTCATTGCTACCGTTAAGAAATTTTTTTTTTTCAACAGAGGAAATGACAAATCTTAATGCAACAAAAGAGTTGGTCAACGAAAAGAAGTTAATCAAGGATAAACGTGGCTCTTCTATATTTCGCGATTCAGAAAAGGATTTACTGATTGTATGTAAATAATTGCAAGTATAAGTATATACAAACTTTGGTACTGAAGAAGCTCAACACCATGGGATTAATGATAGAGTCGTTGTGCAGAGATAATCAAAACTGCAACATTTCTAACGAGCTGTTGGAGTTACCAATAAGCTTTTTAAACAAAGATAAAGATTTAAGCATGTTTCCTGCTGGTAATAAAAACGACATTGAAGAAATTGAAAATAAAATACAGGATAAAAAATTCTACAAAAAACTGGTATGGATGTTTCATTTTTGGTTTCTCTTTCGTTTTTTTAATTGCATATAATGTATGATAGAAATATCATTTCATTTTAATTTGTTTTATCTTTAAATTGATAATGATTGTTATCTTTTTAGGTCCATGCTTTGTGTAAGCTCGGGAAAGAATCTACCTTGAGGAAGACAGTTAATAAAATGATAAATCATATAATGACTTTTGAAACAGGTCAACAGTTTTCCTTCCTCGGAAGGTCTCAGAAGAAACCAGCTTTCTGCAAGTTAAAACTTTACGCAGCTGTATGCAGTAAGTATTATTGTGTTCGAACGTTTTTCATTAATTTTAATATCAATGTTTAACTTAATGCAAAAAACCAATAGTAATGTCGAAATTTCCTTTCGTAGGTGCTTTGAAGATTATGTACTCGTTTGATTCTACTGATTCAATAAAAGATTGTGTCAGTAAGTGGTTAAACTTATCTAAAAGTAGGAATGAGCAGGAAAAGTTAGTACAACAGTAGTTTTATCATAATAATGTTTTAGAAAAAAAATATATTGTTTATTTATTATAATTAAAATCATTCACATTTCAGGA
Organism: Diplolepis rosae; assembly: GCA_030998225.1. Lineage (NCBI taxonomy): Eukaryota > Metazoa > Arthropoda > Insecta > Hymenoptera > Diplolepididae > Diplolepis > Diplolepis rosae. The sequence goes on along the minus strand of JAPYXD010000648.1, from coordinate 185,923 downwards.
AGAAAAAGAAGGAGAAAGAAGAGTCTGAACGATTGATGCAATATGAATTTGAAGAAATGAAGGACGAGGATGAAATTTGAAGAAAGAAATAATGTTAAAATAGATTCGCGTATACGCACTTCGGCTTTTCGGTACTTTTACTTTTTAGCAATTATGAATTAAATTTTTTAATTTTAAGATTTTAAATTAGAATGCCAAATTCTGATTTATGATAGTAGGAATGAGCAGGAAAAGTTAGTACAACAGTAGTTTTATCACAATAATGTTTTTTAAAAAAAATATATTGTTTACTTATTATAATTAAAATCATTCTCATTTTAGGAAAAAAAACAAGGAGAAAAAAGAGACTGAACGATTGATGCAGTATGAATTTGAAGAAATCGAGGGCAAGGATGAAATTTAAAAAAAAAGCATCGATGAACATGGTTTGCTTGGTCTCCTATCTACGCACCTCGAGGGAATCCCGAAATACATATGATCTAGCTCATTTTGCTTTGATATGAGTGTAGAGAGAAAAAGTTTCGGTAAGATAGAAATCTGATCATATGGTCTGGTTGATCCGCGGCCTTAAACAATGTTAAATGGATTCGTGTATACGTACTTCGGCTTTTCGGTACTTTTACTTTTTAGCAATTATGAATTAAATTTTCAATTTTTAAGATTTTAAATTAGAAAGCCAAATGCTGATTTATGATAGGATATTTATTATTTTTGGTAACAGCGTGAAATATAAGTAAACATTTGCTTCTGAATTTTTATACATGGAAACATCATGACTTTTTAATGATTTTTTGAAATATCTTGATAAAGTTTGTTTTGCAGGACAAATTGTCCAACTAAAATTGTATTTCTCTTAAAGAAATGTCTTTTCTTTTTGCCGCACACATGGTCCCAGTGGGCACAAAAACAAAAAACGTCTTTACGGCATTTTGATAATATTTTGAGGGCGTCGCAAAGGTGTCCTATGACCGTTTCGTAAAGATATATTGAACACACTGTAATGTCGCAAAAATGTTTCAAAGATATAAATATGACATGAACATAAGACGTCTCTCTGACGCCCTGAATATATCATAAAGGTGCCGTATAAACGTCCTCTATTTTTGCACCAACTGGGCTTCTCGTAGAGCCATTCATTTTTGAAAAAATCGAAATCTAGAGTTTAAAAAAAATTTCTTTTTGACATTTAACCTAAACTTTTTTATTGTAAAATGAATTGTTAATTTGAATAAAAATGCATAGGGGAAAAAACTTTTCTCTGCATAACCAATACTTATGATAATATTTATAAAAGTTGTGAAAAATGACGATTACTGCAAGTTTTGAGGTTGAAATTGAATTTTTCAAGTATCCTTACTATCGCTTTTGTAATAAACGTATCAACTTTATAAAATTAGAATATATTAAATAAATTTTTAAGATATATATCTCGGTATTTTAAAAGTTTTAAATCAGAAGTTTTTTTTCAAAATTTGAATCAAGATGAATACACACGATTCTATAATATAATTATGTATGTGAAAATCTATTGTCAGATCGTTGAAGGATCAGAAAACAAAAATTGGCATAAGTACTATCACTAAAATGTACAAAAATTATATTGTATACAGTAAGGGCGCAAGTAAGGCAGCTATAGGGAAAATGTGAATGTGAGTAAGAAAAACACGGTGAGACATAATAGTAACTCCGAATTTCTCTCACCCTCACTTGTGCTTTCCCTATGGTTACTTGGGTCACGTCTTTATTCTATACATTTACTAAATGCAACTAAAACATTTATTACATATAGTATATACAGTTCTTTTTTGAAATTTTTTTTTCCGTTAAAGATTCTAGTAGTGAGAAAATTTATACGAGTTCTTGCCAATTCTTGGAGACATGGTTCAAGCAGACCATATGATCAGATTGCTATGTTACCAATATTTTTTTCTGAAAAATCATGTTCAAGTAAAATAAGATATCAGATTTATAATTTGGGAAAACAATGAAAAATAGCCTGAACAAGGTATCTCAACTCTTGGATTTTTATAATTACAAAAAAAAATAAATTCTTTTTAATATATATAAATTGTTTTTGTAATTATTAAAAATTTTAGACTTTTTTATACAAATTTTATAACAACCTGAAACATGCAAAAAATTGTTTCACTATTTACTAAAAACTATTTTTTCTTTTTACAGAGTGAAGACTATTGCTTCCACGAATTGAAGAATAAATTAGATCCGAACGACGATCGCATTCCTGGAAACGTCAAATGTTACCTTCAAGAAAAAATGTTATTTATTTAAATATTTTATTGATAAAATGTTTCAGTAAACGTTATAGCATCTTCCTCTTTGTACTTAAAGTATTTTAAAATATATAAATCAAATATTAATATCTATAATTAATTCTTATCACTTTACCTATAAATTAATGCCCAAAATTATTTATAAAAAACATTTCCTGCATTAGTATGTTTGAAGTTACAGGTTTATCTATAAGGAAAGTTTCTTGAATGCTGTACAAAATAATTCCAGGAACATTCTCAAAAAATGTTCCCTAAATGTTCCTGCGGAATGTTCCAAAACGTTCTCTGCGAATGATCCCTGAATGTTCCCACGAAAAGTTCTACGAACGTTCGATACAAATGCTCTCTGAACGTTCCCATGGAAGGTTCCAGGAACGTTCTCTTTGAATATTCTCTGAATATTGCTGCGGAACGTTCTCTCAATATTCCTTTTGAACGTTCCACAGGAACATTCAGAGAACATTGCTTTGGAACGTTCAAAAAACTCGGACATTTTCTTAGTTCTAGGAACGTTCCTTGAACGTTCCGATGGAACCTTCCGAACATTTCATGGGAACGTTCAGGGAAGGTATTATGCTATGGGGGTATAGGTTAACCTCTCTTGAAGAATATCTTCTGGCTTAAAATGCTTTTCGCAAATCGCATGACCTGCTTTTAATTTGATGTCATCGCGAAGGATAGCAATTTGCCATAATTTTATCGTATTTTCATCCTTCGGTACAATGAAAAAACGAACTTTGTCAGAGCAAGACTTGTATCCGGATTTGCACCCAAAACACACACATTTCACCATTTTTTACATCAATTTTTTTGGAAAGTTGTTTCTAAACTCGCGAACTTTATCTCACTACCGTTCAAGAACTCGAAAATTTGAAAATTTACAGAGAAAAGCTTAAAAACTATGTTTTGTAATGTGATTTTCGTGTAAGTCGGCCCAATGAACAGTCAGCGCCACCATGGCAGCCAGTCACAATTCATGTCATTTTCAACTCAGAGATGCAGGGGCAAAGATATTATAAACCTAGATGCGGCCAATTATAGTTCGGTAGACTTAAATGTAGACGTCGCTTTCGGCGTGTTTTTCCCGGTCCCCTCTTGCCTCTCACCCCGCCGTATGATCCTTCCGAATTAGTTCCTCGAAAGCATTATAGAGGCGCTAAATGTATCTCCCTCCAATCCCCTCCCCCTGCTGAGATACCCAATAACCAGAAAGCGCGCTTTAAAAAATTTAAATTTAAATTATATATATTGAAGAAAATTAAAAATTGGTAAACAAAGCAAGGAAAAGCGACGTGTAAAGTGTTTCAATGTTACTTTATGTGTATTTTATTTTGCTTTATAGTATAAATTTTGATATTGAAATAGGTTACAGTGAACATGCATTGCTAAATTAACTTTCTGTCAGTGAAAGATAAGTATGTACATGAATGAAAAACCAATATTTAATTATTATAATTTGAACATGTATGCAATAGAAAGAGAATTAGTTTCTTATTTTTAAAAAGTTTAATTTCTTATTTTCGTATTTTTAATTCTTTTTTTTACATTCTCATCATGGATGAGAAGGTATTGGTTTTATGTGAAAAATGACTTTCGAAATTTTCATCAAATCTTTACGTTTTGAGACCCCCTGACTCAGAAAAAACGGTTTTTACGAAAGTGTCTGTCTGTCTGTCTGTAGTAGGCCATGTGCGGCATAACTCTCGATAGGATTATCAGATTGAATTGAGCTTTGGCACACTTTATCGGAGCCGAAAAAGTAAGACAACTTCGTTAACCAGCCACATCCAATCAAAATTGAGGGATTGAGCACTACTTTTATGTTTTTGAAAATAACTTTTTGAAAAAATTAAAAATTTCAATACTGGTTTTTGATATTGCTCATAAATCTCTACAAATTATCCTGTTAACATTTTTTGATTAAATCAAAATTAGAAATGTTACAGCATATTCAAATTAAAAATAAAACCAATACCTTCTCATCCATGATGAGAATGTAAAAAGTCAATATCAAAATTCCATTTGCCAGTTAAATTATACGAGATACGAAAAAACGTTATAATAAAATATTATTTACTACATAAAGACCTTCAAATTTAAATTGTAACATTTTTCCATAAGATGTATATTTTTCTTTTTTAATTTAAAAAAAAACTATTGAAAATCCAAAATTCAATTTTTTATCAATAATATGTGAAATACGAAAAAAACGTAGGAATACAAAATTGTTCGTTTCAAAAAGTTCTACAAATTTTGTCTTATACAGTTTCTAATAAAACATATATTTTTCGTTTCAATTCCAAAAAATACGATTAAAATTCGAAAATTCCATTTTTTAGAACCAAAATATGTTAGATACAAAAAAAACGTTTAGATGGAAAATTGTTTGCCTGAATGAAGTCTACAAATTCTCATTAAGACATTTCGGGACAGGATGTATATTTTATGTTTTAATTTTTAATATTAAAAAAATTCAATTTTTTTCACCAAAAATATGTGATACGAAATAAGCGTTGTTCTGCAAAATCGTTTCCTTAAATAAAGTCTACGATTGTTTTTTCTTTTTGAGAGATTTGGAAGAAAATAAATTATTTTAATCATGTAATTTATTAAAAAGTTACCGAAATGTATACAGAAAATCGAGCGCGAAGCGCGAGCGTCATGATGAGAATGTGTTCCTTAAGGCTGATAGAGCCTTAAGTAAATTGAATTTCCTATTTCACTTAAATTCAAAAAGAAATTGAGTGACTTTGAGAAAATATGTAATTCACATCATCTGTAATATTATTATAAAATTGGTTTGAGCTTTAGTATCAAATTATAATAAATAAACTTGAATGTATGTGAAGAGCACAAGAACGGAGCGCGAAGCACGACGATCAAATCGCGCGCCTTAGGCGCGCTCGAACTTGCGAGCGAAGCGAGCTGCGCGCAGATTTTTTTCATTATGAACAACTTCTAGTTTCCAGGATTTTTATTCTTTTCAAATATTATTCAAATTAATAATTACAATTTTAAAAATAAAATTTTAAATTAATTAGTTAATTAAAAATTTAGACTTAAGAGCATGTGATACTTTGCCATAAGAGCAATTTAGTTTACACAGTTGTTCTTCCACAATTTTTAATTTTTCAACAAAATAATAGTGCACAGACGTCAGTGTTAATTTTCTTTACGTCTCGGCACTATTATTTTTTTGATAAATTCAAAATTGTGGAAAAACAACTGTGTAAACTAAATTGCTTTCAAGGTAAAGTATCACATACCCTTAAATCAATATCTTACCAGTTCAAATGTTGAAGTCTTCTCCTTTTTTTAAGCTCAATGTTTACAGAAATTTTTTTTGAAAATTTAAAGAAGTAAGTTGTCCGAAGCTCAATAATTTGTAATTTCTAAAATATTTGTTTGACTCACACTAGTCAGAATGTTTTAAAATCTCATTGTAATTTATGGCTAGTTCTTGTATTTTCTTATTAAAAAAGTGATAATTCCACACTTTTCTGAAAAAAAATAGATCAATGTTTTTCAAAAAAACTCAAATGAATTGATTTATGTACAATAAATGCTAACTGATTTCTGAATATATTCAGCAGCTTTTCTTTTGGGAAACTTTGTCTCATCAAAAAAATATGAATAATTTATATTAATTTCATTAAAACTATGCCAAATGCTGCAAATAAATTATTATAAACGTTTTTCAATATTTAAAGAGAATTAAAAAAATAAAACTAAAACTTTCTAACAAAAATTATACCTAATAAATTACTTAATTTGTTACATTTGTTACATTTTAATGTAAATATTTTTAAAAAAATGTTATGTTACTTTATATTATAATTATTGTTTCGGACAGTTTGGTTAATGTATGACTCACCAAATTTTTCTTTAATATATCCAATCAAATATTTATTTTAATTGAATGTAAAATATTAGATAGATTCACTAAAAAATTTGATTCAATAAATAAACGATTTTGTTCTTTGAACAAAATTTTTATTACATAATTTTTTATTCAACGAAGTATATCCTCGCCGCATATTAATCATTATTTTAAGATGTTGGGGTTCTTTTAAAATAAATGGAATTAAATTAATTAAAAATGAAAACAATTATAAAATAATTAAATAATCAAACTAAAATTCATTTAAAAAATTTGTATTCCTTATTTTACCATTGAATTTTTAAAACCAAAGTTTTCTCAAAAAAGTTCACCGCGCCGTGATTTTCGGTTTTGGCTAAAATCTAAGCTGGCTCGCGCTCCTTCGCTAGCAAGCTTTGCTGGGGCTCGGTTTTCAATTTCACTCGAGATTTCGGTGCTTCCGACCTTCCCCGCGACCCGCGACTCGAGAAAGTAGTGTGCTCAGTCTTGCAAATGAAAATTAAATTACAGTTATTGAAATTTTACAAAAGTACAATGTAAATCAGATGAATTAATGATACAATGATCTAAAAATAAAAGAGTTTTAAAATCGTTTGAACTCAAAATTTTTTTATTTTTCAAAGGCTTTTTTAAGGCTATAAGTGCTTTTTACAAGTGATTAATTAAAAGCTTACAAGAAAATCATAAGTGGGCAGATTAAAAAATAATGAGGTATTGAAAATTGCTTAATAGTAATATTTCCAATTTTAAATTGAATAAGTTGGGAATATTTAAATAAAAAGATCTACAAATAATTATAGTAGTTCCTCTTTACAAAAATTTTAATTGCAAACAATTCCAATTGTAAAATATCCTCGATTTTCAAGCGTTTTTAAAATAGATCTATATAATTTAAAGTAATTTTAGTTATATATCGAAAAAATTGAAATAGTCCCCGGACTTTAGAAAACTAGGAAATTTATTCATGGAAATCATTTCAAATTGCATTTAATGAAATATTTCAAACGAAACAATTATTTTTTGTGCCCTCTTTTGAGGATATTGTTAGAATTTCCTTTTCTCACAATTTTACTGGGAATTTTTATATAAATCAGGATCACCTTCGGTAAGTACGCTTTATTATTTCACTCTCTAAATCAAAATAAGTGCACTCAGAAAAAAGATTTGATTGAATCAAAGAAAATTATTTGCGAAAGACTTTCTTTGATTTAAAGAAATGATTTGTTTAAATGAAATGAAATTTGTTTGATTCAAACATAATGTCTTTAAACGAAATAAATACTTGTTTGAATCAAATTAATTTTTCTTCAAAACAAAGAAATTAATTCAATGATATATGGTCAAAGATATAAATTGTTTGATTGAAGGCAGAAATTTATTTGATTCGAACAAATATTCATTTGGTCCAAAGATGTTTTGTTTGAATCAAAAAAATTTTGTTTCATTAAGGTAGTTTTCATCCACGAAAAGTAAACCTCAGGCAAAAATTGATAATTTTGCCTTTAAGAATAGCAATATTATTATTGAAGGGCTATTTTGAAAGAGAAAAGATTATTTTCCATAAAAAAATTTAAAACACAGAAAAATAATTTTATTAATAAATTTTATTTTTGGACCCAACTTTTTTCTTATCGCTTCTTATCAAATTTTAAAAAATTATGCGATTCTAATAAATCATGAATCATTTTTTCAGAGAAAAGATTTTCCACAACTTCACCGTTTCTGATTTTTAAAAATAAATTCTTTAATGGCTGAAACCAATAAAAAAACATTTTCCAAAACGAAATTTTTATAAACAAATTGCTGAATTTGATAATAATTTATTAATTTTCGAAAATTGGAAATGGTTAAGTTGTGAGAAATCTTTTCTCTGTAAAAGTGATTCATGATTTATTAGAATCGCATAATTTTTTGAAATTTGGTAAGAAGCGATAAGAAAAAAGTTGGGGCAAAAATAAAATTTATTAATAAAATTATTTTTCTGTATTTCAAATTTTTTTCATGGGAATTAATCTTTTTCTCTTCCAAAATAGACCTTCAATAATAATATTGTTATTCTTGAAAGCAAAATTATCTATTTTTGCCTGAGGTTTACTTTTCGTGGATGAAAACTACCTTAATGAAACAAAATTTTTTTGATTCAAACAAAATATCTTTGGACCAAATAAATATTTGTTCGAATCAAATAAATTTCTGCCTTCAATCAAACAATTTATATCTTTGACCATATATCATTGAATTAATTTCTTTGTTTTGAAGAAAAATTAATTTGATTCAAACAAATATTTATTTCGTTTAAAGACATTATGTTTGAATTAAAAAATGTTATTTCATTTAAACAAATCATTTCTTTAAATCAAAGAAAGTCTTTCAAGCAAATAATTTTCTTTGATTCAATCAAATCTTTTTTCTGAGTGCACTTATTTTGATTTAGAGAGTGAAATAAAGCGTACTTACCGAAGATGATCCTGATTTATATAAGAATTCCCAGTAAAGAGGGCACAAAAAATAATTGTTTCATTTGAAATATTTCATTAAATGCAATTTGAAATGATTTCGATGAATAAATTTTCTAGTTTTCTAAAGTCCGAGGACTATTTCAATTTTTTCGATATATAACTAAAATTACTTTAAATTATATAGATTTATTTTAAAAACGCTTGAAAATCGAGGATATTTTACAATTGGAATTGCTTGCAATTAAAATTTTGTTAAGAGGAACTACTATAATTATTTGCGTAGATCTTTTTTATTTAAATATTCGCAACTTTTAAGTAAAAGTAAGCTTTTAATTAATCACCTGTAAAAAGCACTTATATCCTTAAAAAAGCCTTTGAAAATTAAAAAAATTTTGATTTCAAACCATTTTAAAACTCTTTCATTTTTAGATTATTGTATCATTAATTCATCTGATTTACATTGTACTTTTGTAAAATTTCAATAACTGTAATTTAATTTTCATTTGCAAGACTGTAAGAGTATTGGATTTAAATTCTAAACTCAAAATTTCAATTTCTCATTTCGACCAAAAATATTGACAGTAACAATTTTTCCCTTCATAGATGTACTTTATTACCATAAGGTATAGGTAAGAATGAATATTAAATAGTTATTTCCTGTAAGTAATTATTTATTTAGTTATTTCATAAATTTCGGGTCGGCTGCAAAGTTTTTCCTACGTAAGCAAACTTGAAGCTAGGTTTCCACATTTTATCTTTAAAGGAGTGTTTTTATATTCTCATAAAATAGAATTACAAGAAAGGTAATTATAACAGAATTTATTGATTAAAAATGATTATTATTTTTAAAATTTACATAAAAATGCAATTAATTAACGTTTTGAATTTATAATATTCAAAATCAATTGAGTGAAATCAAAGAAAGTTAAAAAATAAAACTACTTGAATACAACAGGTTATGAACCTAACCTCAAATTCTGCATTTAAATTCTACAAACAAATAGCTTCGAATAAATAGTCCTTGTAGATCACACACTCGAAAGAATTATTTAACATTTCCTGAAATTCATAAAATTTATGTCACGTCATCAAATTATTTAAGACTTTTTACAAAATTTGTCAGCTGTCAAATTTTGTAAACAGAAGTCACCGGGCGAGCAGACGACGAGATGCATGAGACATCGAATCGAAGAAATCGCAGAAACTCAGAAAGTTTGGGAACGCTTGCTTTTACTTTATTTCGTATATGCTATATATAGACGAAATAAGGAGAGAGCCGAAGTCTCCGAAGATTTTCGAGCATCTCCGTGTTTTCGAATTCAGAAGACACTGCGTGAAACACGCGTCGCCATGGAAACGTCTGAAAGTTGTGAAGAGGGCAGCACCTCGATACCCAAGAAAGAGTGATGTTCTATATATATCGTTCTCCCACTCCGAGGCCACTCGCCGCATCTAGGTTTATAATATCTTTGTGCAGGGGGCTGATGTGCACTTATCAATTTTGAAAATATGTTTGTTATTAAATAAGAGGCATTTGATTGTGTACATGTGTTTGAAATGAAAAAGAACCTTGAAATTGTTTTACTCTCAAGATATTGAAACTTTTCACCGCTGAAATTTTAGGTTATGTTCACTTTGAATTTAATACTAAAGATATTAAATTAACATTATCTCCATAATTATAAAAATTTCAATGAATTATATTAATTTCTTCAGTAAATTAAACGTCTTATTTGCATGAAATTCTTTGAACAATTTTTATTACAACATAATAGAACATTATTATATTTTAATTATGTAAAACACATTACTTTAATGAGCTTGAGAATCTAAGTAATCATTTTCAGCCTTTTGTTTTCATTTTCCTCAATACTGTTCAACTTTTTAAGACCTAGCATTTAAAATATAGAGTAATATAGCTTAAGCTACATTTAAAAAAAAAATTTAACATTTGACCTTCATAAACGCTTAAATCGTAGTATAAAAACTTTTGAGAATGCAACTTTAGTAAAAACATATTGATATCACTTATACCTATTCTCTACCTATTCTATATTCTACCTATTCCTAAGTATGTACCCATCGTTGTCGAAAAATATGAGGCAACCATATTATCATTAATGTAGGTGTCGTGCCAAGAAACAGGACTCTGAAGTAAAAAGTTATTTTATGATTTTGAGACTTGAAATGATATCATTAGTCATTTCATATAAAACAAAAAAAATTTTTTCTTATGGAGAAAATTTAAAAATCACGAAAAATAATACTTTTAACATTATTTGTTGTAATAGAATCTTTCCTTACTAAACCTTCTTATCAATTTTTTGAAAATAATTGAATTTTCATAAATCATGGCCTATTTTACCAGGGAAAATATTCTCTGTAACCCTACTGTTTCCCAATTTGAAAATAAGTGGAAAATCTTCAAATATAGCTATTTTGAAAACAAATTCTTTTTGAAAAATTGATATAACGCTTTTAATAACAGAAAACTGTACTTTTAAAATTGGAAACAGTAGAGATTTCCATGAATCATGGAAATCCAATAATTTTTTTCTTGCACAGTGCACTAGGTTAAAGTTCGAATAAAAAAAATTGGAAAAATTCCAATATTACTTTTGCTAAAAGAAACATTTTTATAAGGTATATAGAACATATAATCATGAATTTTCTATAGTACTCCCTTCAAACATATATTTATATGATTTTTATTATGATTTCCCTGCAGATGAAATGTTTTCGAATTTTCCCTTCGTTTTTGTTACAATTTTAACTCTTTGCACAATGCAAGAAAAAAATTATACATTTATAATGACAATTTATTCTGAGTTGGAAGAATCTTAGCTTTAAAATAAGCCCAAGAACACTAATAAATGTTGATTATTTTGAAAGTTTTTCAAAATTTAAGAAAACATTGAAATTTAGACTTTTTTTGCAATACCTTCTTCAAAATTTAACAAAACAACTTCATTCTGGACTCATTTTATAGAGAATTTTGATGGCATTCAATTCATAATGAGAGCAAATTTCATCACTCTCAAAATTAAAATCATGATAATTTAAGTAATCATCGAAAAACACGTGGTCCCCCAATTTTGACCGGTAGTGTATTCTAATTAAATAAACTAATGTTTCCATTGCATTTGATAATAATATAACATACACTCTAAAAAAACGTCTATTGACTGTTAAAAAACTCATCTGTAAAATGCAAAACGAACATAGAGCATGATAATTACCTTTAGCCCTCTAAATTCTTCGCTTCGTCTCATTCAGTCTCATTAGGATCAACTTTTCGTGATAAGTACTTGCAGACCCGGCAACCACCGGCAACAGGCAAACGACCACAAACGACGTGTTGTCATTATGATATTTATTAAATTTCGACAGACGCTTATCATATACAATCAGAATATGTTTGAATTATTGAACTATAATTTTATACGCAATAAATAATTGATTCTGATTGTTTAAAACATTTAAAAAGTCAAAATGAGAAAAACCTCATAAATTCTAAGAGAATTTATCTACCGGTTATATTCACGGTAATATTCTCATTCTCGTTACCGTTATCAAAGTAATATAACCGACTCAGAACTCTAATTTGGGCGTATAATATGATGAGTTTGATTTTGAATTTTTTATTGATTTTAATATCAGAAGTTTATTGAGATTCATTAAACATTATTTAATTAATTATTTATAATGTTAGATTATAATTAATTAGTAAATATTCTAATATAATTATATTACAATTAAATATAATTTAATAATAAATTATTAAATTTTAATAAATAAATAAATTTAATAATGAAGTATTATTTTTTAATAAATAAATAAATTTTAATAAATTTAAATTTTAATCAATCATTTTAATAAATGAATATAAATAATAATATTCAAATATTGTTGATGTTCTTAGTTGGCTTTAGGATCCAGAAAAAATGTAACTCAAGGTTTCATGTTTTCAAACGTTTCGACTCAGATTGGAGTTCTCATCAGTGAGAATTTATTTCTATAAAAAATACAAAGGAAGAAACTTAAAAAATGTGCACGTGTGGCCGATGAACATTGTGGTAAGAAATGATATAAGAGAATTGCGACTGTGAAACTATAAAATTGGTCTAAATAACTAAATTTGCAAAAAAATGAAATTGTACAAACCAATTATTTTTATAAAAATACTAGGGGGAGATCATTGAAGAATTGCACGTGTGACGGATAAACATTGCGGTAAAAACGATATAAATGAATTATACATATGAAACTATAAAACTGGTCTAAATAACTAAATTTGTAAAACAATGTACAAAAAATATTATTATCACTAAAGGGTCGATACAAGTCCTAATCATTAATATAAATTATATTCAAACATATATCCACATTAGACTCTCTTTCTACAAAGCTGAACTTCGGAATTATAAAAAAAAATAATAACAACGATTGTCTACCCTATTGTGAAATACGACATCGTATACGACATCGTTAACGACATCGTATAAGTCATCATATACGACGTCGAAAATGACTTCGTACACGTCATCGTAATTTGGGATAGTATGTGATGTCGTTTACGATGTCGTATACGACGTCATATAGGATTTGATAGTTTTTTAAATAAATATTATTAAATAATGTAATTAGCTCTATAATTGGATGTTAAAATTTGTCAAAGAAGACGTTTTGCAAACGTTTTTATAACGACCTATACAGCTGCACGGCTATTCAGCAGTTTGAATTCTTCCACAGGTAAATAGTGAAATATGAAAGATAGTAAAGATACAAAGTAAAGGATAGCAAAAAGTACCATTTCTTATAAGAGAATAAAATTTATTTCAAAACTTTAGGTACAAACATTTACTTTATATGATATCGCCCTAGCGGACCCGTGTGAGAGAACGGTCATAGAATACTCTGACCGTTCTATGACCGTTCTATGACCTCGCATTATTACGGCTAAGAACGGTAAAAAAGACATTAAGAGCATTGGAATTATGATTCTGTGGCGAAATTTGGATTAGAAGGTGTAGCAATAAATACAATTATCTTATTTTTCAGTGATAAAAACTAGAAAAACATAATACCTGTCACTGAAGGCAGCTTCACCTGCTCTCGGTAGCATTTTGCGCGCTAAATTTAAAAACAGAATTAAAGATTGAGAAATGCAAATGTGTAAGGTAAATGAATTTACTAATGAACTTTACGTAATAAAAGTTGCTGAAATTATTTAAAGTTGCATGAATAATGTAAACAGTATTTTTTAAAGCCTCTGATGTCATTCAATTGTAATTTTTTGTGTGTGCATAATGCGACTTTACCGACTGCCGTAACTAATCAAACAAATCATTTGGATTGAGAAATGCAAATGTGTAAAATGAAAGAATTTAATGGTGAACTTTAAGTAATAAAAGTTTCTGATATTAATTAGAGTTGCACGAATAATGCATAGTCTCTTATGTCATTCAATTGTCATTTTTTACTTTTGTACATGATGCGACTTCACCGACCGCCGTAACAAATCAAACAAATCATTTGGATTAAGAAATGCAACTGTGTAAAATAAATTAATTTAATAATGACATTTACGTAATAAAAGTTGCTGATATTAATTAAATTTGCATGAATAATGTAAAGTCTCTGATGTCATTCAATTGTCATTTTCTACTTTTATGCATGATGCGAATTCAAGGACCACAGTCGCAAATCCTAAAAAGTATTTTCTAAAAAGTATTGATAAATGATTTGGGGTAATTCAAAATACGCAAAATATAGGAAATTTTTTTTATAATTTGACAGTATTTGTATGTACATTTTATTCAAAATTAAATTTCACATCGATTTAATAAAATTAAGTTTTCACATCAAATTGATTCAGAATCTAATTGCAAATAAGATCTATATTACAAATAAATTATATAAATCCACAATAAAATTCTAAAAAATATAACATAATATTACGCTTATAGCTAACACAAAAATGAATTCCATGACTAATTCAGAAAAACTTTTTACAACAATTGCAAGAAATTTTATGATATAAGTACGCACGTGCATTAATTTTAATTGTATACTGTGCTCTTTTGTAAATTCGAAATAATTCTGTATAGAAAAACTTTTTTTTTGCTATTGACTCAATAATATCAATTCCCCAAGATTTTTCAACAATAATGAATTTTGTTATCTGAAAATTTATAACATAATAAAGGTCACATTAGCGGATGGTTGTAGACTTTAATTAGTTTTAAACAATTAAATAAGTTTTAGTGTCGGTAAAACAGGAATTATTATTTTTTATTGTTTAAAACTAAATAAAGTCTACAGCCATCCGCTAATGTGACCTTTATTTAGTGATGCAATATCGATATCGAAATATCGAACATATCGATATTTTCCTCTTGATATATCGATAATTCATATCGATATTTTCCATACCGATATTTGATATGGGATATCGATATTTTCCCCAAAACCGATATTTTTCCTGATCGATATTTAACATTTAAGTGGAAATAGTGGAATCACTGATCTCTATAATACACTCGATGCACATTCTTCTTCTTCTTCTTCTTCTTGGTTGTGGCTTCTTGCTGAATTAGCAAATGGCCATATCTATACAAAATAATCACATAGTTCCGCATGAGAAATAACTAAGTCGAATCGGGGTATCAAGCAGCACACAAAAGCGTCCAACGGCGAAAGACAGGCAAATTAAATCCCACATTCAGCAGTCAAGCCAGCAGTCAGAAGTCAAGATTAAGCTGTCTATAAGGAAAGGAATGGGTGCAAGGATAGGTGAGATTCGATCAAATCCCAAAGCAGAGGAAGGCAGTCAAAATAGGTCTATATGACCAGATCTCCAGAACGAAAAAAACTCCCAAGCTTCCAAACAGCCTCCGGATCCGGGGCAAAGAACAGATCCCCCAGATCAACACGCTCAGGAGGTCTCCCCGGGAACCGCTCCGCCAAAAAGCGAAAGAACCTCGGTCTGCCCTCCGATAGGAACGGGCATTCACCGACCAAGTGTGCAAGGCTCTTCAGCTCCGCACCACACCCGCAACCAATATCCATATCCCATCCCATTCTAGCAAAATGGGTACCGGTACAAATATGCCCAGTTCTCAGACGCGTGACCAGACTGATATAGCCGATGGGAAACCTGTGTCCCGTAAACCACGGTCTAGGGGTTTTAAAGGAAATTCTATCAAAATAAAAGGCACCACGACCAGACGATGAACCCGCGTAAGGCCACAAGACACGACACCAGGCCCCGTTGTCCTGCCCGATTGCGGATAAGAGGTCAGTCAGGTGAGTCCCACAGTTCACAACAAAGGGCAGTCGGGAGGCAGACCTAGCCAAATAATCAGCCTGCTCATTACCAACGATCCCAGCGTGAGACGGGATCCATACAAAGCTGACCACGCACTCCTGCTCCCGGGCGACAGACAGGAGGCGAAGGATCCTGTAGGCATAAGGAGATGTACGGGTAGAAAAGAAGCCATCTCGTAGGTGGTAAAGTGCATACAGAGAATCGGAGAACACCACTGAGGAGGAAAAACGCATCCTAAGGATGTAGTTGAGGGCGCAGAAGATGGAGTAGAGCTCCGCAGAGAGTATTGAGGTGAAACATGCAAGGCGAATACCAAATCTGTACCCCGTGGAGGGGGCATAAAAGCCAACACCCACACTCCCTGCGGAGTCATCACGCGACGCATCCGAAAACACCTGAACGGAATGCGAATACCGGGCATCAACCAAGCGATCGAACTCCCCAGCAGGCTCAACAGCGCCCTTCACCTCTCGTCCAGTCTCAAAATCCAACGCAACAGGGATGTTTAGATCGGACCAAGTATAATCAAAGTGCAAAGGACGGGTCGTACGAAAGCACATTCCCAGCAAGCCCCGCACGCTCTCATAGGCAATCAGGAGGCCACACCTAGACGGGTTGAACCTAAATCTCCCGACCCGAGACTTCTCATACAGCAGGGTCAGCTTGGGAATCAACAGGCCATCCCTCGAAGCAGCATTCCTAAGGATGAAGCGACCACCTAAAAGAGAACGTCGCAAGCCAAGCGAAGGCTCGCCCGTCTCAGAGAGGAGAACAGCGATGGGCGTCGAGTGCATACAGCCCAGTGCCACGCGCAAAGCCTCATATTGTGCCCTATCCAGAATCCCCAGGGCCGACCCACCGGCACCCGCAAACAAGGGAGAGCCTCACTCCAGGTATGCCCTAACCAGCCCCCTATACACAAGCAGGAGCAAAGAGGGGGAAACCCCCCAAGAGACCCTAGACAAAGCCCTAAGCACACCAATGGCGCGCATCGCCCTACCAGCAATATAACTAATGTGTGGCGTCCAGGAAAGACGCGAATCCAGGATGACACCCAAATATTTGAGGGAATCCTGACAGCGAATCTCGAACCCATCAACATCCAAGGAGACGCCGCGAGAGCCAGCACGAGACCTAGTGAAAAAGCAGAACTGACACTTGGGGATGGAAATAGACAAGCCCAGGTCACGGAGGCACGGAGTCAGCACCCCACAGCAACCTCAAGGCGCTCAAGCGCCCGGTGAGGGTCTTCGTGTCTCGTGTACAGCAGCAGGTCGTCAGCATACATTGAAGCCCTAACGTCCACCGGAAGAACATCATTGAGCCTCCCAAGATGAAGGTGGAACAGAAGAGGAGAGAAGACACCCCCTGAGGAACACCAACTCCACAAACCCTAGGAGCATCATCCGTGGGCGAAAAATACAAAGTTCTCTTCGTAGTTAGAAAATTTACGAAATTTACGATCCTTCCAGGCACACCCAGCTCAATGAGCCTTCGCACGAGGACGCCCGAGAGGACCGCATTGAAGGCTCCCTTGAGATCCAGAGCCAGGGCCAAGGTGCCCTCCGACCGGCCAAAGCCCTGAAGAATATCAGCAACAACGCAGGAGACACAATCCATAGAAGAGCGGCCTCTTCTAAAGCCAAACTGGCTCCTAGGTATCCATGAGCTACTCTCTGCAAGGAACTCCAGGCGCTTTTGAATCAATCTCTCGAATATCTTACAGAAGGTTGAGGTAAGCGATATGGGTCGAAATTTATCGGTGCCAGCCTTTGGAACAAAAGAGACCAAGGTGTCGCCCCAAGAAGGGGGGAACCTGGAAAAAGAGAACATGTGGTTATAGAGCGACAGCAAGAACTCCTTAGATCGGTCAGAAAGTCCCAAGAGGGCCCCATTGCCGACACCATCCAAACCAGGAGCAGAGCGGGTATTGCAGGAGCTCAGTGCCGCAGAGAACTCGCGCCCAGAAAACAACTGATTCATGTCGTCAGTGTCATCCACGTCAGACAACATGGGTATCTCAGCAGGCAAAATACTCGGACAGACCAACTCCTCCCGAAGTGCCGCCAAGGCTGGCGAGTCCGGGTCCGTCACGCGGTCAGTACGAGAACCGGCCGCACGTGATGAAAGCGACCTAACCGTCCTCCAGATCCTGGACAGACCCATCGAGGGGTCGATGGACTCGCAAAACGAGACGAAAGAAAGATGTTTTTGTTTTCTGAGGAACCTCTTAACCTCCTCATCCACTCTCCTACAAGCAACCCTACCTTCCCTGGTCTGTGAGGAAGTATACATCCTAAGAGCCTCTCGCCTTCTGAGAATGGCCGCATCGCACTCAGAATTCCACCAAAGCGGCTGGGACTTCCTCTTACCCGGCAGAGAAGACGGACGATAAGCCCCACAGCGCTCCAAGGCTCGCGTGATCAACTCAAAGAACCCGGAGTATGTTACCACCGGGTCAGAACAACCGTTAGGAGCCAAGTCAATTCCAGGCAGCCCGTCGTCAACCAGTTCTCGAAAACGGATCCAGTCCACGTTCTTGATGTTCAATCGATTCGATGTTGAGCGGGCATATCGAGGAGACACCCCCAAGTCGCCCAAGACCAAAAAATGATCAGATCCCAAGGTGTCCTCAGTGACCCAAGCCGAAGCCACCCCAATCCTTGAAGACGTAAGGAAAGTTAGATCCAGGTTCCCACCAGAGCGCCCCGCGGCGGCCAAGAAAGTAGGCACAGAGACATTGAGAGGGGTCAGTCCATGATCAAGAACCGCAGAGCACAACTCGCGCCCCTGGAGTAGACAACCTGACAGCCACTGCATCTAATCGGTCGCGCCAAGGTCCATCCACGGAGAGAGGAAGGATAGATAGACTCTCACGCACCAGAATAGCCGATCCGCCACCTCCACCCCCCGGACGATCGCATCTATAAGTCAGGTAGCCAAAGAACTCGAAAGCAACGTCCTCTCCAAGCCACGTCTCAGTAATACAGAGGACATCCAACTCCCTATCATGCAATAGGAACTCAATATCAGCCCTCTTGTTGTTCACACTGTGTGCGTTCCAGACTGCAAATCTAATACCCCTATCCGTGGAGCGCATAATAGACTAGGATATCAACAACAACACAAACCAGGGAATAGAGAAAGCAAAGCTGAGCAAACAAATAGAAACAACAGTAAAATAACAAAAAACGAAGGAGCGAAAAAAATTAAATAAATAATACAAAACAACCTAGAGTTAGGGAAAATTGAGAATAATTCAAAACCTAGAAGCTAATGAAGAACGAAAGAAATAAATACTGGCCGGGGCAAGCTAAGGCCCAGCACGACGTAATCCACCAGGAGGGCCCGGTCCCACCGCCAAGAGGGAGGCACCAGAAACCGCACTCGAAGAGTTAACAGAATCAGGGTCCCCAGTCCCCCCCCGGGCCCGGCTCCCCAGGGCGCCCAAGATCCAACACGGACCTGGCAACCTTGAGAGCCGAGCCAGAGGCCGACGGCAGCGAGACAGAGGCAGAGAAACCCAAATCAACATCATGCAGTGCCGAAGGGGGATCCTCCAGCGAGATACGATCGAATCCAATCTCCAATCGGCGTCCCGGTCTCAGGATGCCCCGCTCCCGCAGTCCCATCTCCGCCTCGCCAATTCCACAACAATTCCAATAGCAATACTTGTTGATCTCAAACTCATATTGGTACACCGGACACTCACGAGAGGAAGCAACATGGCCACGGCAACAATTCGAGCAAAAAGCTGAGGGTAGCTTATTAGGACAAGCGTCCGTACGGTGGTGCTCAGAACAGAACTCGCATATGGGGCGCGAGCTGCGACACTGATTAGAAATGTGGCGGAATCTCTGGCAGGTGAAGCAGCGTCTAGGAGGGGGAATAACCGGAGTTAAAGGGTAAGAATAGCCCAGCAGGCGCACATTACGAGGCACACGAGCAACCGCCATCGTAAATTCAACCCTAGAAGAAATAGAGCCATCATCGTTCGTCCTCCTCCTCACAGCCACCGTCAAGTCTCGCAGGTCCGGGTCGAGCTTATTGGCGATATCTAAAGCCGAATATTTGGGGTCTATCGGGCCAGTGAATGCCTTCTTCCTAATCAAAGATGAAGGGATGAACAGCTTGAAACCTCCCCTCCTAAGGTCGTCCGAGCGAACAAGCGTGTTAGCATCCTCCCTAGCCACACATTGAATCTTGACCTGATTCAGACCGTTATAGAAGATGGTACGGCCTCCGCTAATCACCAGATCAATGCACTCCGCCAGGGCCAAACAATCGTACTTGCCCAAGTTCTTCCCAGGTCTGGTACTCTCCATCAAAACTATGTATGGAGGTGGAGAGGCATCCGAAAACACATCCTGTAAAGGATCATGTGGCTTGGACCACAAAAGATCAGAAGACGGGTCACACGGAGACGGGTCAAAGAAATCGTCGATCCTTTTCCTCAATGTCTGACTCGCATCACCGCAAGACAAATCTACGCACGGATCAAGGTCAGACGGGAGCCTATTCTTTTTATACTGTGATGGCAACAGCGAAGGCGGGGATGAAATAGGCCTCTTGCGACCATCCATAGGGGCCATACCAGCCCGGGCCGCGCCCGAGGAGACAGCAGTCAAACAAAAGGCGTCCGCGCTCCCCTCTCGCACAGGCCTCGCCGGTGCAAAGCCACGACCGCGACCCACACCCTGAACACCGCCACGAGCGTCCGACGTCAAACCCCCCTCAGATCCAGTCAGAGACATGGCGCGAAGCTGGACAGCAATAAAACCAAAGCACAGACCAAGCCACGGAATGCAAGAATTAATGTAGCAGAGATATGCAGCAGCGAGAGCGATTCGCCAGGCAGAGCCTACCCCAAGCAGGTTTAAACGTACATATAAATTGTATCAAAAATAAATAAAAAGAAAAGGATTATATTTAACGTATAATAAAATTTGATAGAAAGGGCACTCAAGTAACTAATCAGATGCCCCACCTATATGGGTAAGGTTATGCATAGGTAAACGTGCGTGACATAGCATTGAGGGTGAGACTTCATAGGTTTAGCAAATAAATGGACTTTGCGACAGCAAGTATGTATCCTAATGAGTTCCTCAATCCTATGGCGATAAAACTAAGAACAGAAGATTTTAGTATTAAACTAGTTCTAGAAAAATAATTAAATTAGATAAGAAAAGGAAAGAGTTAACAAGGATTAAATTTATACCTAATCAATTGCCTTCCCCTCATACAGATGTGGTTATGCGTAAGCAAACATGTGTGTCATAGCATTGAGGATAAAACTTAGTAGGTTAAGCAAATACTTATACTTTAAATTTGAACCAAGTGAGTTCCTCAATCCTATGGCAAATAAAACTAAATACTTCAATAAGTTAACAAATCAACAGAAGTATGAGAATTCAATATAGAAATAGATTTAAATAGAAAGTGAGTGCTGGTAAAAAAAGAAAAAAAAGGCTGACATGCAGATCAGCTGGGCTGAGTAAGGAGCCTAGAAGCCGCTAAGATTGATAAAAAAAGAACACTATAAACATACCATGCGCGCATCTGTATTTAACTCAGACAGAATCACCTTGTTCTCTGCCCTGTAGAAATATCACTTGGGAAGATATCTAAATATTTACAAATATTGAAGGAAAAATATGAGTATTAGATGTGGTTACAATAATACTGGAAAAGGCAATTAGGTAGGATAGACAGTAAAATGTTACCATTCAAGTTCGGCGACAAGCTTAAGTAAATTATTTGAGGTTATGCATAGAGGGCATGTAGATAAACACACAATAAAAGGAAGCCTCTGGCAGTCGCAAAGAGAAGGCAAAGTTCCCAGCCTAGCGTCCCCTCCAATGATTAGATATCCAAATCTTCAAATATTCCCGCAGGCACACCAAATTGCATATATTTGCACAGGAGCAGGCGATCCGTAGAGAACAAGCTCGTAATTCGAGTGTTGTAATAGTTTTAGATAAATCAGCCAATCTGAATCAGGCTTCACACACCGGCAATAATGGCAGCCAAGCACGCACTAGTCACATCAGCAAAAGTCGTTTCATAGAATTTCTTGACAGAACAATAGAATATAGTCAAAAACACAGTGATCGGAAAACATCAATAGTTACTCATAGAAAACGTAACACGTAACACAGTACCAGACGTGATGTAGCAATTACGACTTAGTGAAACATCCACGGAAGAAGCCACAAACGAACCACACTATACAACAGCCAGAAACCGAATCCGAACAGCCAGAAACCGAATCCGGATGCACATTCAATGCAAAGTCGTGTGCTCAATTGAAGGGCTGAGCCGCCATATTTACTTAGGTTGATTACAAAGAATGTTGCGGTAAATTCAAATTTAGTAAAAATTTACATATAATAACTATTTTTGGTATAAATTAATTCGCGTTTCATCATTCAACCCTTATGTACCTGTACATAAACGGTTTTAAGAACTGAAAAAAAGCTCCATCCCCTTCTGTTTTAAAAAATGTTGAATTACTCGATCTTCTTGGCGTATTTCATCATACGTTTAAATTGCTAAGGAGTAATAATTTGCTCCAACTGAAGGAAGTAATAGAAATAATTTTAAATATATACAAAAATTATAAACTATTGTATTTTGGTCGTTTACAAACATTTTAATTTATCAGAAAATAATAAAATTGGAAAAGAAACAAACCCTAAAATATAATTATTACTGAATGCAGATATTACATGAAAATTAAGTATGTAGATGCTGTGACTAGTATGTTACTAAATAATAGAATCCAATTATATAAAAACCTAAGTAATAAAATAGAAGATTATCACTAAATAGTACAAAACATCAGGTACAAAAGTACTTCACAAGCAGCAAATCACTTAATTAAAAATCACCATAGTATCACAAACAAGAAGTTTTAAATGTCAAAGTAAACTCAATTGAAGGGCTGAGCCGCCATATTTACTTAGGTTGATTACAAAGAATGTTGCGGTAAATTCAAATTTAGTAAAAATTTACATATAATAACTATTTTTGGTATAAATTAATTCGCGTTTCATCATTCAACCCTTATGTACCTGTACATAAACGGTTTTAAGAACTGAAAAAAAGCTCCATCCCCTTCTGTTTTAAAAAATGTTGAATTACTCGATCTTCTTGGCGTATTTCATCATACGTTTAAATTGCTAAGGAGTAATAATTTGCTCCAACTGAAGGAAGTAATAGAAATAATTTTAAATATATACAAAAATTATAAACTATTGTATTTTGGTCGTTTACAAACATTTTAATTTATCAGAAAATAATAAAATTGGAAAAGAAACAAACCCTAAAATATAATTATTACTGAATGCAGATATTACATGAAAATTAAGTATGTAGATGCTGTGACTAGTATGTTACTAAATAATAGAATCCAATTATATAAAAACCTAAGTAATAAAATAGAAGATTATCACTAAATAGTACAAAACATCAGGTACAAAAGTACTTCACAAGCAGCAAATCACTTAATTAAAAATCACCATAGTATCACAAACAAGAAGTTTTAAATGTCAAACTAAAGTAGTGACTAATTCGACACCTTAATTTTTAAACTACATGCAGAAGTAATAAATAAAAAATTCTTAAAAGAAAAAAATCAATAATAATTACAATAATAAATAAAATAATAAATAAATAATAAAAAAATAATAAATAAAATCATTTTTTTCTTTTAAAAATTGTTTATTTATTACTATTGCATGTAGATGGAAAATTAAGGTGTTGAATTAGTCACTACTTGTTACGTACGGCTATTATTAATTTAAATAAAATTCCTAAAAAGTAAAAACAATTACTCTTAATATACTTTATTTATTAATAAAATGGGTACGCGGAGGTCGTCCAAACTGCCGAATTCGATTAATGTGAATATTAATTGAATTCGTTAATTATTATGTGGGGTCGTTGGTTTTCTACTCTCGGACTGAGAGTATATTCTTCACGTTTACGTTGATCACCTTTAATTTTGAACAATAAGAAGAGGGGAAAAGGTGCCTTGAATAAAATGAAGTCAGGCGGCAATTATTCGAATAAATAAAAGACAGTTTTATTTCAAAAAGAAAGAAGCGAATAACCCGAGGTGGACATTTTGGATATAAATCAAGAGAGAGACAAGTCAGAAATATAAATTATACCTTACCACAATTGAGATTTTATTCCTAGGTTCTTAATCCTACCGGATTTCTGGAGAGCAGGAGCAAGGAAGAGAGTGCGTTCCCGTTGCTGAAGTCCTCAGTTATCCGGGCCGAACTTGATTTTATATATCTGTGGTTTCCAAAAGAAACCACCCTTGTCCTTTGCGTGATGCACACACACACACTGTTTCCACTTTTATTTTAGGTTTGATAAGAAAATATAACGGTTGGCTTTCAACCAGAAAAGGGTCGAGTGCTTTTAAACTCGCTCTTTTCACCGCTAAAATTTCCCTATTAAATCTAATTCAAATATTTTGTGAAAATTATCACTACCGTTTTGAGATTCGGTAGTATTAATTTTCTGCGATTTCTCGCTGCTTTGTGCCGTTTTATTTTGGTGAAGAAAAACCGCGAAAAACTGGATTTGGACTATAAATAGTCCGCCGAAGATTTTCGTTGATACACGTTTGATGCGATTGCCAAGAGTCTATCACTAGATAATCATTTACGAGTTACCCTCAACTAGTGAAACAGGTATACCGACCGTTCACGATCAACGAATTGGACCTTTTAAATGGTCCTTTGAAGATGAATTTAATTTTGATATAATCAAATAAAAGAATTGCTTCTGTCTAGATGAAGACTTTTGTGTTTTACGTCCGCCCGACACGATTCCAAATAGATAATTTCGTTAGAAAGAGTTTTACGGGTTCAATCGACTAACGAGGATCTAGGAACTGTCGATCTAGACTGCAGACGGGCAAAAGTAGAGAAAGGTATATTCCCTACTGTCCGAGTAGTTCCGGATAGTACCGGGTTATTCGAGTAACTGCGAATTTCGGCTTGGCGTTGATCTGTTTTACTGTTTCATCGCGAGGTGAACATGGTAGGGTTTTTCGATGATTAAGGAATCTATGATTGGACAAGGAAATAATGGTAGGGAGGTTTTAGGAATTTAGATGGACTTTGTACCATGCCGATTCAGTTATTGCACCATTTGTTGATTTTTAGGTGTCGAATATTTCTCCCCTATTTCCACACTTATCGTGAGAAAGGAAATGCGCTCATCGAATTTTAGTATTTGATGCATTGTTATCAAATTGTAGAAACGATTTTAGTTTCTAATATATTTCGTGCTAAATTGAAATATATATATTTAATTAGTCTAGGTTTATAATCATTATATGAATTATAAAGCCTTACATAATTATTTTAAATATTCAGATGAGTCCTTTAGGTTTTGATTACAAAAAGCACGTGGCCTTTGTTGTGGGAGATCAGCTGGCTAAAGCATCTAAGCAAGGATAGGTGCATGAGAAGGAAGTGTGAAAATAGAATGTATGCTAGCCTCGCGATGCACAGCAGAGCACATCAAAAGTTTCCAAAAGAGACGGGTGTATGGGGCATGTGCATGGGCGAACGAAGAAAGGAATTGACAAACGGCAGAAAGCTATAGTGAGATACAGTGCATGAGTGTACACGCGCTGGATATCTCTCCCTCCTCCTCTCTCTTATGCTCTCTCTTCTTCCCTCGCGCGCTCTCCTTTTGCTTCCACTTTCCAGTGATAATATTTATAATTATTTCCTGGACTTACATTATTTTAGGTATTAAAATTGCGATTATATGACAGGCCACTCGCATGAATCTATAGTTATAATTATTGGCGACAATATTAGTGGTTTTAAATGAATTAATATCACATAAAAGCAATATTAATGTTAAGGGTAACATTAATATTAATAAAATAATGCATTAGGAATCTCCTGAATTTAGATACTTAATAATTGGATAAATATTGTATAAAATCAATATTAATATTAATAGCAACATTAATATTAATAAAATAATGCATTAGGAATTTCCTGAATTTAGATACCCCTGAAATTACAATCTATGCAATCATGTGACAGGCCACTCGCATTTAAAAATCGTAGTTATAATTATCCGTGTTTACCTGTATACATAATGTTACATTTATACGCAGGTGCACAAGCCTGCACGTGCATCAGTTTATATATATATATATATATTAATTCATATCAATATGCTGTACAATATAAAGCGATATATGCTTAATATACAACACTAATAATATGATCATAATGATATTAACCATTAATAATGATATATATATATATATACAAAATATTAATCATGTTAATCATATTAACCACACTATCAATATTAATATAACAATGTATTAGGAATTTCCTTCCCGAATCAACCATCTGCTAAAAGTTCCTTGACCTGAGCAACGATAAGCTGCATCAGCGACCTTTTCAAGGTGCCCGGTTACGGGCGCTTCGAGTGGCATGCGAATTTGTGTAGAAATTTATGTTATAATTTCGGAAAAATTTGACCGCCTCGACACGCTCGTAACACTACTTTAGTTTGAAATTTAAAACTTCTTGTTTGTGATACTCTGGTGATTTTTAATTAAGTGATTTGCTGCTTGTGAAGTACTTTCGTACCTGATGTTTTGTACTATTTAGTGATAATCTTCTATATTATTACTCAGGTCTTTACAGGATTGGATTCTATTATTTAGTAACATACTAGTCACAGCATTTACATACTTAATTTTCATGTAATATCTGCATTCAGTAATAATTATATTTTAGGGTTTGTTTCTTTTCCAATTTGATTATTTTCTGATAAATTAAAATGTTCGTAAACGACCAAAATACAATAGTTTATAATTTTTGTATATATTTAAAATTATTTCTATTACTTCTTTCAGTTGGAGCAACTTATTACTCCTGAGAAATTTAAACGTATGATGAAATACGCCAACAAGATCGAGTAATTCAACATTTTTTAAAACAGAAGGGGATGGAGCTTTTTTCAGTTTTTAAAACCGTTTATGTACAGGTACATAAGGGTTGAATTATGAAACGCGAATTAATTTATACTAAAAATAGTTATTATATGTGACTATTATTAATAGTTCACGTTCAGAACGTGAGATAATTTTTACACTACTCCAAGGTTCGTTTACTTGTTGAATTCTGTAATCTATATTTGATAAATTTATAATAAATTTATATTTAATTATAGTTAAGAAATAAATACATATGTCTATTTAAATATATGCAACATTATATACCATAATAATAAATATTACCGAGTTATATTTTAGTATTATTTAATAAATTTCATTTCATTAGTTTAATATTATGTATACTATCAATACTAATACCGGTGAAAAAGCATGGATTTCATATTGTTTCTTTAATATTTACACTTTTCCCTTTTTACTAAATTTGAATTTACCGCAACATTCTTTGTAATCAACCTAAGTAAATATGGCGGCTCAGCCCTTCAATTGGGCAGACGACTTTGCATTGAATGTGCATTGTCCATTGTGCATCCAGTGTATTATAGAGATCAGTGAGTGGAATCCGTTGCCGACAGGAAATAAAAAAAAATTGTTTTCACATTGCAGCACACTTTATCGATGAAATCAGTGACAGAACAAAGACTAATAAAATCTACATGTACACACGTCACGTGGTCGCCCGAGCCGGTTGCTTGCTCGCAATTGTTCTTTTGATTGTTAACAAAAGTAAGAATTGTTGTTAACATCTTCTGAAAAATCGCACAACTCGGCACAAGTTTTCAATTCCTGAAATTATTTTTTTATAAAATTCTGATTTTTTTATTCCGAATTTTTTAAAAATATTTTTAAAATTAGGGGTTTGGAATTACAGCAAAGCAATGGAATTTGTATCTGTTACTCAATAAACATTTTATTGACCTGTAAAAATGTAGAAAAACATTTCAACAAAATTGAAACATTTGAACAAAATTCAAAATTTTTTTGTTTTTTTCGAAAAGCAGGCAAAGTTGCGAGATTTCTGCTAGCAGCACAAAATTGGGTGCACTTGAGAGTACCTAGCACAACTGTCAGTTTTATGTTACGGCAAAGTTGCGGTTCTAGCAAAAAAAAGTTCTTCAAAATTTACGGCCGTAATTTTTGATTTTTCAAAAAATCGTTTGCGGCACAAATCAGCACAACTGAGCACAAATTTTATTTTCTGAAAATATTATGTTTGCGGTTCTAACTTCCAGGACATTAAAAATACAGCATTCTATTTTTGTTCCATGCGTTTTTTAAATTTTTTGTATCAGTTCTCATAAATTTTGTCAATAAAAATATTGAACATGTAAAATAGTTAATTAAGTTAACTTCTTAATTTTTTGTATCTTGATAAATAAAAAAAAAGATTACTGCACAGTGCTTACAAATCGTGGATGAAAATTACCTCCTCCACTTTACCATATTATTGAACGAGAATAATTTTGGAAAATTTTATAATATAGCTAAAGAACAACTTAAAAAAGTAATATAATTACAAAATTTTTCCAAATTATGTTCGACGAATTATTATTTTTTTCGATAAAATTGTAAAATGGAGGGGGTAAATTTGATCCACGATATAAGAACACTGTTACAGCAGTCGTTTTACCTACATTGAATTAAAGAAAATTATTTGTTTTACTTTTACATTGAATGAAGTACCTGAATTATTATTTAAAATTAAAAAAAAACTTTAATATCGATATATCGGAAACTTTCGCCGATATATCAGTGATATCGATATTTACCTTCCTGATATATCGATATTGCAAATATCGATATTTTCCTTTCGATATTGCATCACTACCTTTATTATGTTCTAAATTTTCAGATAACAAAATTCATTATTGTTGAAAAATCTTGGGGAATTGATATTATTGAATTAATAGTAAAAGAAAGTTTTTCTATACAAAATCATGTCGAATTTACAAAAGAGCACTGTATACAATTAAAATTAATACAAGTGAGTCTCCTAAAACTAAAATCATATAAATATGCGATTATACATACAATATCATTCAATTCGAGTAGAGTTATGTTATTTTTATGTTTTTTTTTAGGAGATAATTGTGAATTCATATATTTTATTTGCAATGTACATTTTATTCAACATTAAATTTCTCATTGATTTAATAAAATTAAGTTTTCACATCAAATTGATTCAGAATCTAATTCCAAATAAGATCTATATTACAAATAAATTATATAAATCCACAATAAACTTCTAAAAAATATAACATAATATTACGCTTATAGCTAACACAAAAATGAATTCCATGACTAATTCAGAAAAACTTTTTACAACAATTGCAAGAAATTTTATGATATAAGTACGCACGTGTATTAATTTTAATTGTATACCGTGCTCTTTTGTAAATTCGACATAATTCTGTATAGAAAAACTTTTTTTTTGCTATTGACTCAATAATATCAATTCCCCAAGATTTTTCAACAATAATGAATTTTGTTATCTGAAAATTTAGAACATAATAAAGGTCACATTAGCGGATGGTTGTAGACTTTAATTAGTTTTGAACAATTAAATAAGTTTTAGTGTCGGTAAAACAGGAATTTTTATTTTTCATTGTTCAAAAGTAATTAAAGTCTACAACCATCCGCTAATGTGACCTTTATTATGTTATAAATTTTCAGATAACAAAATTCATTATTGTTGAAAAATCTTGGGGAATTGATATTATTGAGTCAATAGCAAAAAAAAAGTTTTTCTATACAGAATTATGTCGAATTTATTGTGCATTTATATAATTTATTTGTAATATAGATCTTATTTGGAATTAGATTCTGAATCAATTTGATGTGAAAACTTAATTTTATTAAATCGATGTGAAATTTAATTTTGAATAAAATGTACATACAAATACTGTAAACTTATAAAAAAAATTTCCCATATTTTGCATATTTTGAATTACCCCAAATCATTTATCAATACTTTTTAGAAAATAATTTTAGGATTTGTGACTGTGGTCCATGAATTCGCATCATGCATAAAAGTAAAAAATGACAATTGAATGACATCAGAGACTTTACATTATTCATGCAAATTTAATTAATATCAGCAACTTTTATTACGTAAATGTTATTATTAAATTAATTTATTTTACACAGTTGCATTTCTTAATCCAAATGATTTGTTAGATTTGTTACGGCGGTCGGTAAAGTCGCATCATGTACAAAAGTAAAAAATGACAATTGAATGAAATAAGAGACTATACATTATTCGTGCAACTCTAATTAATATCAGAAACTTTTATTACTTAAAGTTCACTATTAAATTCATTCATTTTACACATTTGCATTTCTCAATCCAAATGATTTGTTTGATTAGTTACGGCAGTCGGTAAAGTCGCATTATGCACACACAAAAAATTACAATTGAATGACATCAGAGGCTATAAAAAATACTGTTTACATTATTCATGCAACTTTAATTAATTTCAGCAACTTTCATTACGTAAAGTTCATTAGTAAATTCATTTACCTTACACATTTGCATTTCTCAATCTTTAATTCTGTTTTTAAATTTAGCGCGCAAAATGCTACCGAGAGCAGGTGAAGCCGCCTTCAGTGACAGGTATTATGTTTTTCTAGTTTTTATCACTGAAAAATAAGATAATTGTATTTATTGCTACACCTTCTAATCCAAATTTCGCCACAGAATCATAATTCCAATGCTCTTAATGTCTTTTTTACCGTTCTTAGCCGTAATAATGCGAGGTCATAGAACGGTCAAAGAACGGTCAGAGTATATTCTATGACCGTTCTCTCACACGGGTCCGCTAGGGCGTATACGAAATCATAAACGACATCGCATACTATCCCAAATTACGATGTCGTATACAACGTCATTTACGACGTGGTATACGATGTCGTTTACGATATCGTATACGATGTCGTATTTTACAATAGGGTAGCTTATATGCTGTCTCTAATTTACAATCCGAATCAATTTTGTCAGCAAATAAGTACTTGTAATAATGTTTCTTCAAACTGAATTGAATTTATTGTTCATTATTTACATTTTTTCATATTATTAGAAGTATATCCGAAACAGAATACAGGAGTACGTGAAAAAAATTATGTACTGAAATAATTGTAATTCATCACCTATAAGTTCTTAATTAAAATTTCTAAATTTTTTGTGAATTAAAAATATTCAGAACAAAATTAAGTATAACATTTTTAAACATAATTTCAATTTTATTTCAACTTCATAATATTTCAATTCAATTTTTATTATTATACACTATTTTTTTCAGGTAGACGGAGAAACTCTTCATATCAACTTCTACTATAGTATCTTTCAATTTAGGGAAAAACGTACAATTCTAAGACCTTTTGTCAAAAAAAATACTAAACTTTACAAGAATAATATGAAACTTTAGCATAGTATATAACAAATTTTAATATAATTCAGACTAGTTTCATATTATTCTTCTAAAGTTTAGTCTTTTTTTTGAAAAAAGTTCTTAGAGTGATACGTCTTTCACTAAATTGAAAAATACTTTAGTAAAAATTGATATAAAAAGTTTTTTCGTGTAATTAATTGAAAGTGCAAGTTGTATTGACCTTTGGTCTTAAATACTGGTTTATTGTTGGAAAAGATTGACTTTCTGGTTGAAAATGACGAAGTTAATATGAATCTGATATTTTGGCTCAGATCGGAGCCCTTATTAGTGTTTTTTATTAAAACCTAACAAAAACACAGAAAAAGTGGGAAGCTGAATTGAGATTTTCTTGGAATGAAATATTTTAGATTTGAAAAGACGTAGCTTTTTTACATAGTAAATAAATTATATATCTGAAAACGAAAGGCTTGAATATAAAACAATCCTAAAAACATTTTTTTCAAGCAAAATATTTCAAAAACATTCTTTACGTAACATTTTTTGCACGGCAAATTGAGTATGTATTGTATTGGGTGTGAAATACATGATTTACATTTCTTGGAATAAGTATACTTAGTAAACTGCGAAAACGTAAACTATTACAAATGTCATATAAAAAAATGGTTCTTCAATTTAACAACCCACTTTTTCTCAAAGCACCTCAAAGCAAATCTTTTCCAAAAATATACTATTGTTAATTTCTACTTATATCTCAATATAGTATTTAAGTTAATAGATTAATTATAAAAAAACACAATAACAGGAAAATATTTTTTTAATCCTTTTACAGACAATTTCAAAACAGCATTTAAGAAGAGATATCAAAATATTGAAATAAGACGATAATCTTAGAAATTATAGACTTTTTTTACCTATGTAAAAAACAAGATTCACATATACTTTCAACTTAAACTTAAACTGTATTAATGATACGAAATAAAATGTATAGTACTAAGATTGTAATAGGGAGAGAGAAATAGTAAGTATATAAATAGACAACGCTTATGAATGAAACGTCAAAACCCTTACAAAGGTGTGCCCTAGCGAACTGGCTGAACGGTAGCTTTACGCTGTAGCGTAATGTTATCGTAAAGTTATCGTAAAGTAGCATTATAGCTCATGAATGAGGCAAAATAAACATTCAAAATGTTTTTATCCTTTTTATACGTTGAAAATAACGTTAACTGGTAATTGAAATGTACAATAATTTTATTTATTTACGCTAAAAATTTAAAAAACATAATACTTGTCATTGAAGGCAGTGCAGTGGTTCATCACTTTCTATGTTTTCACCATCAGGATTGACTATTTGTTTGAGTGAGATGAAAGTATAGTTTAGTCTCACTCCAACCAATGGTCAACTTTAACGGAGACGTTCCCCAAAAGGTGAACCACTGCATTGCCTTCAATGACAGGTATTATGTTTTTTTAACTTTTATCGTAAATTAATAAAATTATTGCATATTTCAATTACCAGTTAACGTTATTTTCAACGTAGAATAAGGACAAAAACATTTTTAATGTTTATTTTGCCTCATTCATGAGTTATAATGCTACTTTACGATAGCTTTACGATAGCTTCACGCTACAGCGTAAAGCTACCGTTCAGCCAGTTCGCTAGGGTGAACGAGAGAACCCCATCGGAATGCGCTGAGTAAACAAGAATATCGACCGGGGCAGCAAAACAGGGAAATTAAAAGTCTAGTTGATTTGAAAAAAAAACTATTCGAATATATTCTTCCCCTTTTTCTTCTTCAATATGCGAAAAGTCAAGGAGATCATCCACGTGCCAAGATCGGGGAAGGGTCAACCAGAGCTCGGCAAAAATACCCAGGGCAAACCCAGTATCGATTGAAAAATGGCGACCAGGATCACTATCGATCGAAAATTGCCCATAAAAGCGACTGCGAATCCGCAAAAGCTCAGTTCTCGCCAGTTACGAGAAAAAAAAAAGAGGACCATCTTAACATTCGGAACTCACCCTCGAAAAGTCAGTCTTCTTCAGTTCTTCGTGAGTTCAGTTGTTCGTCAGTTTTTCTTCAGTTCTCCTCGGGTTAACATCGGAACAGAAATCTCGCCAGAAGTAACAACTGTCCTCCCCAATAAGTAAAAGTCTTCCCCTTAAGGATAAATTGGAGAGAGTTCAACGGTCAACTCTGTGATTCGTTTCATCGGTACGTTCGTCCTCAAGTGAAAAGGTGATCAATTGGATATCAGTGTCTTCAATAATTAAGAAGGAAGTTCCAGTGGTACCAGTTCCAGTGTTACCAGTTCCAGTGGTTCCAGTTTCATAGTTCCAGGCGGAATAAAATAAAATAATCGAGTAAGTCCCCATTAATTTAAACTTAAAAGGAATATTCTCTCTCTCTCTCTCTCATTTATGTAAATTGATTAATAAACGGTTAATAATTGTACAATTTGATTAATTATTTATTGTTGGCTATCCCTACCCAAGTAGAAATTTTCAAAAGTTTTATATGAGATACTCGCAAATTTTCCTTTTCAACTAGTGAGGACCTCTTGAGCAAAACTTATAAGGTATTCAGAAGAAATGTAATGCTACGCCATTTAAGTTATTAGTGAGTCTAAACTTTTAAAGTATTGTTAAGGCACTCTCTAGTTATGTTTAAGGCAATAGACAGTTCTTTGTTAGGGATTGAAATCTCACATATGTACAAAAATCTGAGTGAAGGTTTTGAGCAATAAAATCTAATGTTGATGGGCCTTGAACGTCGATTCCAAAAAATTTGTCTGCATCAGTTGATCCGTCTGTCACAAAAACTGTTATATAAAAACGTAACATCAAAAGTGAGAAACCAAAAAAGTTTTTGAAAACCGGGTAACGAAAACTTATGCGGAATCCCGAGGAATTTATAGATTAAGTAAGGAAGTAATCAAAGGACTTTGTAGATTAAAAAATAAATTGTACGTGACATGCTTTTGCAACATTTTGGACAAGAAACAAAACAAGGTAAATTGCGAATTTTATTGAAAAAATAATGTCATAACCCATAAAATATAGAAATATTGCGATGAATACTTACTAGACTCATACTGATACTTTTGGCTAATTATTCTCCTTTTACGAAACTGTTTCACTCAGTTTCTGTTTCCTTCCATTTTTCGGTCCATTTTACGATGTGCAAAAGTTTTTTCCCAACACCTTACAAACGCACTAAATTTTAGGTTGACATTTAACTTGTATTTTTAGTACGCACGCATTAAATGAAATGACTCCAAGTTTACGTTTACAAATGCCT
Organism: Diplolepis rosae; assembly: GCA_030998225.1. Lineage (NCBI taxonomy): Eukaryota > Metazoa > Arthropoda > Insecta > Hymenoptera > Diplolepididae > Diplolepis > Diplolepis rosae. The sequence continues at coordinate 151,262 of JAPYXD010000648.1, read as the reverse complement.
CAACAATTACTTACAAGCAATATTCAAAAGGTAATCACGTGGGAAACTAGACAAGTTTTACTCCAGTTTAGCTTGTAATAGTTAAACTTACAAATAACTAGCAAGTTCCTTACGAATATTTTCTTACTAATTTTGACTTACTATTAACTAATCAACTGTCAAGTGAAACTTAAGAAATTTCTACCTGGGTAACCCTTGTTTCGATTAAAAAATCCTTCCGATTTTTTAAGCGAACGAAAAACGGGGAAAATTTAAAATATATTAGTAAAGGGTAAGTGACAGGACGTTACAAAATGTCTTATTTTTTTATTTAAATTTAAAAATTATTTAACTTCAAATAAAATACAGAAATTCTCGATTAAATATTGAATGAAAAAGTTCGTCAAAATATTTCTCGTTAAATATTCCAATACACTTAACATTACTTTATTCCAATTAAAACAATAGAATTAAATTAAGTTAAATTTACAGTACTAAATTAACGTACTGAATAATAAACCAGTAATATTTTTATTAACTTTTTTCATTATTTTAATGGAAAGAATAAAATATATATAACGTATTCGTATAGAAAGACTCTATTTAAGAAGGAAATTATTCAAACCATAGAAAATACGTTCTCGAAATTGAAAGTTCTAATATTTTGATATTGGAAGATATTGTGAGTTTTATTGAATAATGAAAATATTTTGATTTGCCATGGAATAAATATAAGAATTGTTATTTATAAACCATAATTATACTTGCAAACATGGAGACTAGATATAAGGAGACCAATCTCTTATGGCCGTACTTCACAAAACACAAAATGAAGTTCTATTAAGTACTTAGTTAGGATACTTCCCGATGAGGGCACGTGTGTTCCCTGAGTGCAAAATGGCGGCATCCACGGTTTATAAGCATTTTGTATTAGACGTCGCTATTTTGCACCCAGGGAACACACATGCCCTCATCGGAAAGTTTTGTAACTATGTACTTGGCAAAACTTCATTTCGGGAATGGATATATGGAGATTGGTCTCTTTATATCTAGTCTCCATGCTTGCAAATACAAAAATGTCCGTTACCAAACTTAAAAATTGTTACACTGTTACCAAACCCTAGAGGATTTTCCTCTGCGTGTTAGAACATCTGCAGTCTTGCCAAATGTTGCGACCATTAGGCGAACGCATAGAGACTAGATATAAGGAGACCAATCTCCATATATCCATTCCCGAAATGAAGTTCTGCCAAGTATGCTTACGTTCAGTGAAGATAGGTATAGAGGACACATCCAGAGCGATTGAATGGTTCAAACCTTGCGGGGAAAGACGCCAGGGGTAGGCAAAGTTCCAGAACCAAACACGGGGATCGACACTTTCGAAAGTCGACAAAATCTCACGGATATGAAGTAAGTTGTAGGAGTAAGGCCCAAACTTGTGTTAGTGAGTCTGCTGTATTCGTGATGGGTCAGGTAGTCCTCGTCAATTCAACCCTAGCTTGTCGACAAGATTTTACAAACTAGCTTTTTACCTCTTTTGCTTCTACTTCGCTCTTTACTAGTCTTTTCCTAAGATCGGATATATATTTAAAATATATATATATATATATAAAATAATATATAAAATATTTTATATTATAAATTTTGTATTATAATAAATAAAAGAATATATATAAATATTAAATATATATAAAAGAACAATTTATTGAAAATAACAATTTTTTTTTATATTTATTACATATTTATTGACAAATTGTTTTCAACATTCTTTCATTATCTTGATTACAATAATGAAGATATAAAGAAAATGGAAATAAATTATCAATGATGATATTTTGAAAGTTCAATATTCATACAATATAATTTTCGTTTATGCAATACGGTTACAAAGTCAATATTATTCTGTATAGGGATATAATAATAATTGCTTTTTTTTCGTAGAGAAATTAAAACAAAGTATTGCTCTTAATATATAATAATTTGTTAGAGAATGTAAATGACCAGCTTCAGATCTGCAGTTATTTTATAGACTTTGACAGTAAAATAGGCGAAAGGGCTCTTTTACGACTACTTAGCAGTTACTGTAAAGCAGCAATGTAATTATAAAGAACCATCTCTTCGTTCGTCATCTTTTCAGATTATAAATCTCAAATCCACCTACCTGCAGGTGCAAAGTATAGGCGTTATAAAAGAATTTTTACAAAGGATTCATAAAATCTTAACTTAGTTTTCAGATCTGGAGAATTACGACACGAAAGAACATTATTATTTGTACGAATACATCAATATTTTTCTTTGAATTTAAAAAAATTTGATTTCAAACTAATTCCTGTAAATTATCTGACTTATTTCAATCAATTCAATGGAATTTAATGAATAGAATATATTCAATAAAAAATAAATGAATTTCCTTCTAGTTCGTTCTTCACTTGTATTTTTCTAAGATCAGATTTATATTTTGGAAAAATGAAGATATTCACAATTTTTTTTTGGAAGTTATTTCATATTACAAACCAAAAATAAAAAATGAATCATTTTAACTTCATTACCTCTTTACTGTACATTAATTGAAATAATTTTTCTCTGTTTAACTAATAAAAAAACATTTTTAATCATAATTAAAAATTGCTGGGGACTCAAATAATTGATTTACGTAAATTCTGTCATTTATTTTTTATTGAATAAATTCTATTTATAAAATTCCATTGAATCGGCTAAATTAAGACAGATAATTTACAGGAACTAGTTTGCAATCAAATTTTTTCAAATCCAAAGAAAAATATTGATGCATTCGTACAAATAACAATATTCTTTCATGTCATAATTCTGTAGATCGAGAAACTAAGTCAAGATTTTATTAATCCTTTGTAAAAATCCGTTTATAATGCGATGTTTGCCTCTTCTCTTCGCTTCTTCTTCTTCTTCTCCTGTTTCCTGGAGTCCATCTTCCAGCTCAACTCTTACGGCTTTTTACGGCCTCCTTTTGGAGGCTGCCGTCCGAAAATCCGCGCAACGCATTGTTCCCGGGACGTGATCGACCCGGGGCTTTTCCTCTCTTGCGGTGCTGAGGTAGCATCGCGGTTGCCTGGTGCAGGATCCCGCGGTATGTCCCTCCTCACCGCATCTCCAGCAGCACCTGCTGCGTTCTGGCCCGTGGCAGTCCGCTGCCATATGGCCAAAGCCAAGGCAGCGGTGGCACCGGTTGAGCTGCTTTCTCCTGCGCACCCTGCAAGATACCCACCTAATCTTGATGTGACCGCCTTGAGAAGTTTCAAGACTCCTGCCTCCTCCAATAGCACGTATGCTTTTTTGTTCCCTCTATAGGGTGTCTTTGTCAGGGAGACCCTAAACTCCATCTCTGAATCTTGCTCGAAGAAACCTGGTAAAGCCTCCTCGACGTCTCCGGCTTCAATGCTTGGGTCTAGATCGGCGATCTCAACCTCAATCCGGAGAATAAGATGACGCACTGTCCCACTAGCTCCAACTGCCTCTCTGAAGGCGGTGTCCAGCCGCTCTCTGTCTTTTTTAGAACATTTCAGTTCTACTATCAACTCCTTGGATCGCGTCTCCCTGATTCCCTGAACTGTGGCACCCAGTTCGTCAGGGTTGACGCGCTTTTTGAGCCCGCGCAGGATTGAAGCGTAGCTCATTCCCACCGCTGGTTTAATGAGCACCGCTTCTGGGCGCGCGTGGCGAGGTTTCTCCTGCGTTCTGGAGAGCTTCTTTTCTTGCTTCTTCTTCTTTCGGAGGTCCTTCCTTTCAGGGACCTCCACCCACTCCTTTTCTTTGTTGGAGGCTTTCGGCCTCTTCTCTGTCGGCTTCTTGGCCGCAGACACCTCTGGACTCGCTGTTGACTCTCTCGGCTTTTTGCGGGTATCTGGTGTGGACTTCGCAGCCGGCTGTGGGAGGGTTTGTCTACCCTCGTCTGCAACTTCCTTACTTTTTGATGGTCTTAACTGCTTCATTTTTTGTACCATCAGACCTCTCATTAGGTACTCGAAGGAGTCGACGTATCAGACGGTATCCTCTATATCATACCGCAGCGCCCCGAGCTCCTTCTTTGCCTCCTGTATGCCGTCCCTGATAGGGAGGTGCATATTCTTCTTGGTCCTGGAGAAGCTCTCCATCTTCTCCAGGGCCGATTCCACCTTCTTCAGGATCTCCAACTGCTTCTCATTCCGCTCGTGAAGCCAGTTCCGGTACTGCCGTACCTGGGACTTATCGGTCTCGAACGCATCCACCGTCTCTTCCATCACGTCTAACTCCCCTCCAAACAACTCCTCACACATCGTTTTGTTTAAATTTTTCATTTCCATCTTAATCCCACGAGTAGCTAGGGAAGCAATAGGTCCGCCCCTGCAGAGCCCCGCATACAGGGGTAAGGCCGCAATACTCTAGGAGGTGGCCTGGTTTCCTAGAGACACCGTGTGAGACACCACTCCCTGGTGCCATGCAGCCCTCGGCACGTTAGTTAACACCTTGGCTTGGGGGTTATTCCTTCGGGACCATCCCTGGAACATTGTCCGAGACTGCTTATTTAGTTTTGTATCCGTATTCAGCAGTAACCCTCGGTACAGGGTACTTCTATCAGCAACTTGAGGACGCGCCCGGTGGCCTGTTCTAGGGGCCCGTGATCGGTTTCTGAGGAAACCAATGCAGGACCGGGAATAATAATAATAATAATAATTTTCTTTTTTTTTGTCAGAGGAGAAAGAGAATGCATTTACGCACTCTGTGTGGGACTCGGCAGGAGCAATACCCATTAAACTCAAAACTCCCTTGTTTCCTCGCCAGACAACGACCCCTGAACCGCGTTAGCATTACTTCAGGGTTGAGGTCTATGGGCGTTTTACACCGGGCCTCGGCGCTCTTCTATTTTGCCTGCTTGGCTCTTCTGATAATCATGGTGTGCGGGCCACCTGGATTTCTTCTTTCTTCTTCTGGCGCAGTATCTCCTCCACATACGTGGAAATGACCTCCCAGTGTTTTTCGCTGTCAAGCATTATCTTGATAACGTTGTCAGGTGTTACATCTCCCACTTCTGTAGCTAGCTTGGCTCCGAGTTCTGCCCAGCGTTCGCACTTAAAGAAAGTATGCTCTGCATCGTTGGCATCGGTACCGCATTGCACACAGCTTGCGGTTGGTACTTTGCCTATGCTGTGTAGGTAGGCTTGAAAGTATCCATGTCCGGAAAGAAATTACGTCAGGTAATAACTTCCCCATGTTTTCGGTCGATCCAGGCGCTCAGGCGGGGGATGAGCCTTGCGGTCCATCTTCCCCTGGTGTCATTGTCCCACCGTCGTTGCCAAAGTATCCTGGAGGATTCTCTGGCCTCCGCTTTCGCATTCACTTTCCCGTTTTCCGGTGTTTTTTCGAAGATCCTCTTCCGCTCAAAGGCCAGTATGTCTACAGGTATCACTCCTGCAATCACGAGAACTGCAGGCACCGAGACAGTGCTGTAAGAGCAGGCGATCCTTAGTGCTCCCCGATATTGAACTCCTGATATCCTCTTTCATGTAGGTTTTCTTCTTGAGAGCGTCACTCCACACTTCAGTTCCATAGAGGAGTATGGACTGGGCAACTGTCATCAGTAATCTTCGTTTCCCTGATCTCGGGCCGCTGACATTTGCCATAAGCCTGCTGAGTGCCGTTGTCACTGTTGCGGCTTTGTCCGACGCCATCCTTATGTGATCCCAAAACGTAAGTTTTGTGTCCATCATAATGCCCAGATGTTTTAAGGCCATCTTAGTCTTGATCTCCTCCTTCGCCATCTGCATCGTAATTACCTTGGGTATCCGTTTTCCAGTTATCAGTGTCAGTTCAGTCTTTTGCAAGGCCAGTTCAAGGCCATGGCTCTGCATCCAACCGTTCACAAGCTGCACGACCTGATTGAGCTTCCACTGTATTTTCTCCGTGTCCCATGCGGAGATAAAAGCAACGATATCATCCGCATACCCTGACAGATAGGTGCCTTCTGGCATATCCATACGTAGGATGTCGTCGTATGATATGTTCCAGAGGTCAGGCCCTAGGATAGACCCCTGGGCAGCTCCAGCTGTTATTTGCCTGCTCTTGGTGCCGTCTGCGGTCTCGTATGTGAGCACTCTGTCCGAAAGATAGCTCTCGATGATGCGCAGCAAGTATTTCGGAACATTGAACCGTTTCAGCGCTCCAATCATATCGACCCACCTGGCCGAGTTGAAGGCGTTTCTAACGTCCAACGCGGCCAGGAGGACGATCATTCTCGAGTGGTAGTTTTCTCTTTGTACTGCGTGTACGGTTTCCACTATCTCCTGGACTGCTTGGATCGTGGAGCGTCCTTTCCGAAAACCATATTGCCTCGTTGACAGATCTCCAGCTTTCTGAATGGCAGCTGCGAGGCGAGGCATGAGCAGCTTCTCTAGAAGTTTCCCGGCTATGTTCAGCATACATAACGGTCTGCAAGCTCCCGGGGATTTTGGGTCGCCTTTGCCTTTGCTTATCAGGACGAATCTCTGTATCTTCCAGATCGGAGGGAAATTTCCACTCTCCAAGCAGGCGTTATAGATGTTAAGCAGCACCAGCGGGCTGGTACTAAATACTGCTTTTAACGCTTCAGAAGAGATTCCATCCGGTTCTGGGGCTTTTCGGTTTTGTAGGCTGTTGACTGCCGTTAACAGCTCCTCTTTCGTGAAGAGTGATATTTCTCCATCTATATAAGCTGCGTTGTCAGCTGGCCGCAGCAGTTTGGGTTCTGTATGAAAACCTCTTCTTTTTTCTTGCCCGTGTCGCTTTCCTTCTGCTCTGTAGGCATTTTCTTCGGAGCTCCGCTATTTTATCAGTCCACCAATAGTTAGTGCGTCTTCTGTTGTGTACTATCTTCCGGGGCATTGATTCGTCGCAGGCCCGGTGGATGAGTTGCATCGTGGCATCCACTAAGGTTTCCACTCTCATGGCTTGTTCCCCTCTATTGTATAGGGCTATTAAGGCTTCCTTACCTTCTGTTATCACTTTATTGAGCTGTTCCTCGATCATTTTCGTGGTGTTCCATCCTAATTTTCTTTTGGAAGTTATTCCATTCTGTGGCGCGTTTCCGAGTGTGAAGCTTATATACTGGTCGTCGCTCCCGGTATAGTCTTTAATCACATGCCAGCGTTGTATCAGTGGGGCCAGGCTTTCTGAGGCCAAGGTGATGTCAAGTATGGATCCCTTTTGCCCGGTTCATCTAAAGGTTGGTGTTTGACCTTTGTTTATCACCACTAATCCTGTTCTTGCTGCCATTTCAAGAATTCTCTTCCCTCTTGAGTCAGGTTGTGGCATCCCCCATTCGTTTGGGGTGAGGTAACAGCTGACATACATGATGCCTTTGCACTTTACCCACACAAAGCTATTTTTAGACCCGTGCATGTCAATTAGGACATTTTTTGGGTTTGGTATCCAAAAAGCTGCTGTACCCAGGGAATCCGGAAACCATGCTGTGCTATCCCTTTCCTGCTATTGCTCACTGATAATTATCATGTCAGCTTCCATTTCACCAATCAGCTGCGTCAGGAGGTCGTTGGCTGTTCTACTCTGGTTAAGATTTTTTTGAAGTATTCTGATCATATTCGGTTGTTCTTGGCCTTGTCTAGTGCCTGTCTGAATGCTTTGCATGCGCCCGAACCTGGAACATGTTGGAGTGTTTCTGGGTTTTCTCTCATTTCCGTGCATGATATGCACTGTAGTTTTTCCGTGCAGAGCACCCCTTTGTGACCCTCTTTGCCACACTTGTAACAGAAGCTGTTACGGTCAGGTCCTTTGCAGTCTCTGGAATGGTGTCCTTAGCCCAAGCACTTAAAGCATCGGTCGACCCGTGTTCTCGGTCTAATTCTGCTGTAAATCCATCCCACTTTTATTCGGGAGGCCTCGAGTAATTTTCTAGCGTCTTGCTCATTGATATGTACAATGGCTATAACCTGTTCTCTCCTGTTAGGTTTTGTGTTTGAAACCCTTGCGTCTCCCGTTTTTCCCTCAAGGTCTCGCATCAGGGCCTTCTCAATATCTTCTTTTGTGGTAACACTGTCAAGACCCCGAAATTCTAGCGTGACTCTGGGTACCAGGTTCTTCATGGTGCACATATCCCCCAATTTCGTCTTCAGGGCTTCGCTGAAGGCTTTAACGTCATTCTTTTTTTACCTAATTCTAAAAGGACGTCTCCGTTTTGAGTTCGGCGGATCGACTTGATGTCCGTTTGCGTCTCCTCTGCCTTTCCAAGGCCGTCTTCATGATCTCTATCACCCCCTTTGCCCTTCATAGGGCTTTAGAGATTTCCAATTCCGAATTTTGGACTTTGATTTTGAGCGCGTGCATTTGCCCATCCCTATTTGTGTTCTCCTGATTCTGTCTAGCGTGTGTTTCACCCGATCGGAATCAGTGGAGAGATTAGTGCTGTCTTGGGGTATGTTGTTATTAACACACTTTTCCATTTTTGGTTTGGTATTCGGGGTTCCTTCCCCTAGCCAGTTTTTGTCCGCCCCGGGTATTTCATTTTCCCGGTACCACCCATATCTGGGAGGCGTTCCCCTATCCGCAACCTGGGGAGGCTCCCGATGAGGAACTAGCAACCCCACACGAGAATAATAATAATAATAATAATAATGATAATAATTTTTTTGAGGAAGAGAGAAATGCTTTATGCACCGTCAAGGGAACTGCGTGCCCCCCTGGTGTGTGGGACTCTGCTGATCACGCGGCCCTACCCACTAAAACTCCCTCCCTGTCTCTAGGCCGTGGAATCCCACCCCGGAACCGCCGTTAGGCATTACTTCAGGGTGGGAGCTATCTTCAGGCGATGTTAGCCTCTCCTCCTTGCTTCTTCATCTATGTTGCTGGAATTACTCCTCCAGTTCTCTTCTCCATGGCGGCCTTCCTAAGGCTTCCTATTCGGGGCTGCCTCCCGAAAGGCCGCGCAACGCATAGTTCCCGGTATGTGGTCATTCCGGGGCTTTTCCTTCCTTCCTTACTCGGTCCTCCCCTGCAGAGCCCCGCATGCAGGGGTAAGGCCTCAATACTCTAGGAGGTGGCCTGGTTTCCTAGAGACACCGTGTAAGACACCACTCCCTGGTGCCATGCAGCCCTCGGCACGGTAGTTAACACCTTGGCTTGGGGGTTATTCCTTCGGGACCATCCCTGGAACATTGTCCGCGTCTGCTTATTTAGTTTTGTATCCGTATTCAGCAGTAACCCTCGGTACAGGGCCCCTCTATCCGCAACCTGAGGACGCGCCCGGTGGCCTGTTCTAGGGCCTCCTGATCGATTTCCGAAGAAACCAATGCAGGACAGGGAATAATAATAATAATAATAATAATAATAAATATAATATAAATATATATTATATTATAAAAATTATAATATAAAATATTTGATATATATATATTTTTTAAATATTCTCCCCACACGGCGAATTTTCGGTTAAAATGCGATGAATTGAATCTTCTGACATGTTTAATTCCATTGCCATGTGTCGCAAAGAAGATTTTGGCTCAGTTTTTATAAATTCACGCACAATTTCAATATTACTTGGTGTAATCACGATACTTTCCTGACCGGGATGTTCGTCGTCCTTGATGTCTTCACGACCTTCTTTGAATCGTTTAAACCACTCATGGACTCTGGCACGGAATAAACAATTGTCACCATACACTTGTTTCTTTAATTCAAACCTTTCAGTAAAAGTTTTACCAAGTTTCAAACAAAACTTAATATTCGCTCTTTGTCCGAAGTTCATTTTTCGACCGATGCTATAAACATACTGTCCCTTATAAAGCAATAACTCGGCTTCTAATTGTCCGTTGGTCATGAAATTTTGACAGAACGTCAGTGAAGGATGTACCTTTCCAACTCCTATTCCCATCAGAAGATAGCGCCACTATAAATAGCTATTTTGAAAAAGACTCGTTTATTTTGGAACGTACCGTGTAGTATGTGATAAAAAATATAAATTTTAAACAAATAAAGAGCTTTGATGCTCTAAAAGATTTATAAATGAACAGGAATAATTTATGGCATGGATGTAAATCTAAAATTTTAATTACAATAATATGTTATAAATTTTCAGAAAAATATCTACCCACTTCAAATGAAGTTAAAAAAAAAATAAAAAATTTTTAATTTGATGAAAAATTCAGATAAGTATTTTTTATTTCACTTTCAATAATATTCTTGAAAAGAGACGTTTACTTTGTGAAATGTTTTTTTTCTTTTTCAGAAAGAGTAAAAAATGAAGCAGGAGGAGAAACTAAAGGATTTAAGAACTAAAATTGTGTAAGTATTTTTGTTTCTTATAAGTTTCAGTAGCAAAAGTACATACATAATAATGCAACAATAGTTTGAAATATCTTAAAGCTAAATTTTATAATTTAACATTCTGAAGAAAATATCAAAACACTAACTGATGTTTATGGAGTCAAATCCTCGATAGCCATTTATTATTGTAAAAATTGTTTCCGGGACTAGAATAAAGGTTTCAAAATTCTATAAAGTGTCTCAGAAGTCTTAATTCTCGTACTCTATCACTCCTCGTAGTAAATTGTTCTGAAAAATCATTAGTTTGAAACTTCAATAATCATAGCGGCCGGTTCATGGTGGCCAAGTTCCAAACAAACACAGAATATTACCTGAATCTTTGACTGTAACTAAAATAATTGCACTAAATTCTTCCAATCTTCTTCTCAAGTAGCTATTCCTGTCTCTCATCAGTTCCTAATGCTAAACTTTATAATTTGTCATTTAAAAAAAAATTCAAAAACCCCCACTGATGTTTATGTAATCCAATCATCGATAGCCATTGATTATTGTAAAAGTTGTTCCCGGGACTAGAATAAAGGTTTCAAAATTCTGCAAACTGGCTCAGGAGTCTACGTTCATGTATTCTGTTAGTTGTTATACTAAAAAGTTGTAAAAAATTATTCTTACAAATCTTCAATCATAGCTGTTGGAACTGATAAGAGACAGAAATATCTACTTATGAACTGAATTGTAAGAATTTATAAATATTATTTTGGGTACAGTCAAAGATTTAGGTAATATTTTGTGTGTATTTGGAACTTGACCACTCTAAACCGGCAGCTATGAGTATTGAAGTTTTAAACTAATGATTGTTCAGAACAATTTACTACGAGGAGTGATAGAGTACGAGAATTAAGACTTCTGCGACACTTTACAGAATTTTGAAACATTTATTCTAGTCTCGGGAACAATTTTTACAATAATCATTGGCTACCCTTTTGGAAGAAAATAATTGGACCCGATGGGTACCGATTGATCCGATTGACCCCATTTCAAAAACATCATTGAAACCGATTTATTAATCGTATTCAAAATGGTCTCGCCTGATTGAATTCGATTAATAAATCGGTTTCAATGATTTTTTTGAAATTGGGTTAATCGGATCAATCGGTCACAATCAGGTCCAATTATTTTCTTATACAAGGGTATCGAGGATTGGATTACATAAACATCAGTGAGGGTTTTTGAAATGTTTTTAAAGTGACAAATTATAAAGTTTCGCATTAAGAATTGATAAGAGACAGGAATAGCTACTTGAGAACCAAATTGAAAGAATTTAGAGCAATTATTTTAGTTACAGTCAAAGATTTAGGTAATATTTTGTGTTTATTTGGAACTTGGCCACTATAGACCGGACGCTATGAGAATTGAAGATCTGTGAAAATAATTTTTTACAACTTTTTTGTATAAGAACTAACAGAATACATGAACGTAGACTCCTGATCAATTTTAAAAGTTTGGCTCGACGCGATAAGAAAATAATTTTGGGCAAAAATAAAATTTATTAATAAAATGATTCTTTTGTGTTTCAAATTTTGTTCATGAAAAATAATCTTTTCTCTTTCAAATTAGCCCTTCAATAATAACATTGCTATTCTTGAACGCAAAATTATCTATTTTTGTGTGTAGTCTAATTTTCGTAAACGAACTACCTTAATACAATTACTTTAATACCTAGACAAAATTTCAAGTGTTTATCTTTTTAACTTTTCTCACGAAAAATTCGAGAAAATGGTATAGCTTTTCGTCCCAACAAGTTAGAAACCCCCCTTAACTTGGAACATGAATAAAATTTGGGGCAATGAATAAGCTCGATCAGCCTGAGGATTTATTTAGATAGGGATCATAAAATATTAAAAAGTGGATAGAAATTTCCACATCTAAAAGGAGTCCCTAAAAAATGATGCTTTAGCGAAGTACAAGATCTCGAATCTGTAAATTAGCTATTCATATAATTAAATATGTATGAAATTGCAAAAGATTATTTATTTTTTCAAAATGTGTTTCGGTTTTAATCGTAGCCCTCATCAGAGATTTATTTTTCTAATAAAAAACGCATAATAAAAAGTTGTTAACTTAGGATTTCTTTGTTGGAAGTTTTTAAAAATCAACATAGTTTTATATGCGAGTCAATGAAAAACTTGACATTGTTTCGAAAGAAGAGGTTGAAAGAATTCAACAATTTTTCAAAATATTTCTAACTTAAAATTAACGAATTTCGGGTCAGTTTTTGCCCGTTTTGACTGTCTGCCGACAAGTAATTTGAAAAAAAAAAATTTTTTGAGTAGCTTTTGTTATCACCTTTCAGATGGGGCATGTGAAAAATGTTAGAAGTTTTTATTTTTGAGCGAGAATTTTCCGTCAAACTCAAAATCAATGAATTTTTGGTCAGTTTTTGTGTTTCTGAGCAAGATATTGCATTTAGAAATGTAGGACGGATCTTACACCTACTTTAATAATAAATTATTAATTTTTAATTAATAAATAAATAAATTTCATAATAAAGTATTAAATTTTAATGAATAAATAAATTTTAATCAATCATTTTAATAAATGAATATAAATAATATTCGAACATATATACACATTAGACTCTCTTTCTACAAAGCTGAATTTCGGAATTATAAAAAAAATAATAACAACGATTGTCTAGTTTATATGTAGACTCTAATTTAAAATCCGAATCAATTTCCTCAGCAAATAAGTTCTTGTAATAATGCATCTTCATATTTTATTGAATTTATTGTTCATTATTTACATTTTTTCGTATTATGTAGATATTGAAGTATATCCGAAACAGAATACAGGAGTACGTGAAAAAAATCCTGTACTGAAATAATTGTAATTCATACCTGTAAGTTCCTAATTAAAATTTCTAAATTTTTTGTAAATTAAAAATATTCAGAAAAAAATTTAGTATAACATTTTTAAATATAATTTCAATTTTATTTAACCTTCATGATATTTCAATTCAATTTTTATCATTATACACTATTTTCTTTAGGTACACGGAGAAACTCTTTATATTTATATATTCTCTATATTTATATACTCTTTATATATTTCAATTTAGGGAAAAACGTATCACTGTAAGACCTTTTGTCAAAAAAAATACTAAACTTTAGAAGAATTATATGAAATTTTAGCATAGGTCATAACAAATTTTAATATAATTCAGACTAAAGTTTCATATCATTCTTCTAAAATTTAGTATTTTTTTGACAAAAGGTCTTAGTGATGCGTTTTTCACTAAATTGAAAAATAATTTAGTAACAATTGATATAAAAATTTTTTTCGTGTACTATACTATTAATTGAAAGTGCAAGTTCTATTGACCTTTGGTCTTGAATACTGGTCTATTGTTGGAAAAAATTAACTTTCTGGTCGAAAATGATGAAGTTAATATGAATCTGACATTTTGGCTCAGATCGGAGCCCTTATTAGTGTTTTTTATTAAAACCCAACAAAAACACAGAAAAAGTGGGAAGCTGAATTGAGATTTTCTTGGAATGAAATATTTTAGATTTGAAAAGACGTAGCTTTTTTACATAGTAAATAAATTATATATTTGAAAACGAAAGGATTGAATATAAAACAATCCTAAAAACATTTTTTTCAAGCAAAATATTTCAAAAACATTCTTTACGTAACATTTTTTGCACAGAAAATAGTAGTATGTATGTATGTATGTATACTTAGTAAACTCCAAAAACGTAAACTATTACAATTGTCATATAAAAATGTTACGTCAATTTAACAACCCACTTTTTCCGTATATTTGAAAAATTTAATAAAAAACACTGATGAGGGTTCCGATCTAAGCTGAAATGTCAGATTGATATTAACTTTATCATTTGTGGACCTCAAAGCAAATCTTTTCCAAAAATATACTATACTATTAATTTCTACTTATATCTCAATATAGTATTTAAATTAATATATTAATTATAAAAAAACACAATAATAGAAAAATATTTTTTTAATCCTTTTACAGACAATTTCAAAACAGCATTTAAGAAGAGATATCAAAATATTGAAATAAGACGATAATCTTAGAAATTATAGACTTTTTTTACCTATGTAAAAAACAAGATTCAAATATACTTTCAACTTAAACTGTTTGCAAAAAAATGTCTAATTTTTAAATTTAAATTTAAAAATTGTTTAACTTCAAATAAAATTATTTAAGCAAAGAAGACGAGGCATAGCAATTTTATTTTCCAAAGTTGGAAAGATTATGACTTTATAGTTGAGGAAAAAAATTTGCAAAATAAAGTTAAGAGGGTATAGAAGTGGCTTGGGTTATAATTATAATTATTTTAAAATAATTTATTAAATATATATGAATTGCAAGAATATATATAGATATATGAAAATATGTGTATATAATGTATAGTATATATATATAATTATAACACCGCCGACCTCATTTCATGTTTCAAATTTTGTTTACTCACAAGTATCAAGAACAATTCACATATCTTCAATTAAAATACTTTTAAAAATTCACTTTTAAAATATTTCGGATCTTAATTATTAATTTAATATAATTTAAAAGTTCGACACTTATTTAGAAATTATTTTTTATTCGTGATTGTAATTCTTAATTAATCATTATACCATAACTTTTGTTTACATTATGTTCTCAAGCTGTCAACTTTGACATTCCTAACCTTAAAAGTCTTTGAAAATAATTTTTGGCTCTGCTTTACCCAAACGTTATCGACATTTCTTTTCTGGGTTTGATTTGGCTTGGTAGTACATATAGTTAAATATGTATGAAATTGCAAAAGATTATTTACTTTCTTAAAGTGTGTTTCGGTTCTAATCGGAGCCCTCATCAGAGATTTATTTTTAAAATAAAAAATGCATAATAAAAAGTTGTTAACTTGGGATTTCTTTGTTGGAAATTTTTAAAAATCAACATAGTTTTACATGCGAGGCAATAAGAAACTTGACATTGTTTCGAAAGAAGAGGTTGAAAGAATTCACCAATTTTTCAAAATATTTACTTGGTATAAAATAATTGAAAATAATCAAATCTCAAATCCCATATAATTATTTGGTTCCATATCGATGAAAGGACTTAATGATAATTTCAGGCAGCTTTTTATAAGTTTTGTTTCTCAAATCTTGATTTTTAACAATTTCCATCAAAGAAATCCTAAGTTAATAACTTTTTATTATGCATTTTTTATTTTAAAAATAAATCTCATGATGAGGGCTTCGATCAGAACCAAAACTTCTATAACTACGTAAATCTAAGTTTTTATTTACTTTGGACCCTTAAGCGAATTATCAACAACATATATCTTCAATTAAAATACTTTTAAAAATTCACCTTTAATATAATTTGGATCTTAAGGGAGTATGGTGGATATGACTATTAAAAATGAGAATCACTTGTAATTTGGACAGAACGCGTATAATAGCTTACTTGAACTATGGTTCAAATTTCGTAACCCTTCAGAACCTCAAACCCGAGAAATTAATTATCGAAAATAACATGTGATCTTATTGGGAAAGTGCTGTTTTTTAAGGATTATTTAAAAATGGCAAAATTATGAAAAAACTCTGAAATACGAGGAATTTTTTTCATAATTTTCCCATTTTTAAATATCTTTATAATCTACAAAAAACAGCATTTTCCCATAAGATCACATGTTATTTACAATAATTATTTTCTCGGGTTTGAGGTTCTGAAGAGTCACGAAATTTGAACCATAGTTCAAGTAAGCTATAATACGCGTTCTATAAAAATTACAATTAATTCTCATTTTTAATAGTCTTATCCACTATACTCCCTTAATTTGTATTAATTTAATCTTAATTTCAGAGCCAGGAAATTTAATATAGGACTCAAAGTTTGTCGATAATAAATAAGAATTTAACTAATTCGTAAATATTAAGAAATTGTAATAGAAGGTAACATTAACCAACGAAGGAAGTGTACAAATTGATTGTTTAGATTATAGACAATGCTAGAGTGAGGAAGGAATGCATGGGAATTTGAAATTGAATCTGGGTATGGACCTCAAGACAGAGTGATTTCGAAAGCAAAGCTCTATTGTAAACTAAGGGTTGATTTAGTGTGACAATTCAATAGTGTTAAGAGATGCAAATAGTTTATAGGAAACCATAATTCATAACCATTTGACAGAATGTTTAAGCATAAGATTCGATATTGTATCACTTTGTTTTGTCATTAACACCTCTTGGCACTAATTCTGGCGCCAGCCGAGTTTGGTGATAAAACTGTTCCACGAAATAGACTTAGACCATCGTTTGCCTGCACGTGTCGATTAAGGGCGGGTTATGATTGGTGCATTGGACATTAATTAAGTAGAGTAGGGGTGCGCAAGGGATCTCGAGAGATGCGCGAGGCCCTCAGGAACTTTCATCGATCAAGCGAATGGATTAGATCTTGGTTTATTTCGAAACGCGAAAGTTAAGTTTCTCGTGTTCTTAAACTATTTGATTTAGAATATTATGTGTCATATTGTGGAATTAATAAAAGTTAAATGTTTCACTACCTAAAGATTTGAGATTAATTTAATTCAATTTTAATACACTCATTTAATTCGAGTTCTAAATTCAATAAAGGTATTGTACCAAATTTCCAACTGGTAACTCCAGCGAGAAAACTCTTCAGTTTCGAAAGTGGGATCATCGAACCATCATTCTGCACATATTCAACATTCGGATCCAATATTCTTAAATAATAAAGAAATTCAAATTTCTACAGATTTCCCGCGTAAGAGACTCACATTTGTCACACGCCATATCGAAGTGCTGCCCTCATCGTACTACCAAGCCAAATCAAACCCAGAAAAGAAATGTCGATAACGTTTGGGTAAAGCAGAGCCAAAAATTATTTTCAAAGACTTTTAAGGTTAGGAATGTCAAAGTTGACAGCTTGAGAACATAATGTAAACAAAAGTTATGGTATAATGATTAATTAAGAATTACAATCACGAATAAAAAATAATTTCTAAATAAGTGTCGAACTTTTAAATTATATTAAATTAATAATTAAGATCCGAAATATTTTAAAAGTGAATTTTTAAAAGTATTTTAATTGAAGATATGTGAATTGTTCTTGATACTTGTGAGTAAACAAAATTTGAAACATGAAATGAGGTCGGCGGTGTTATAATTATATATATATACTATACATTATATACACATATTTTCATATATCTATATATATTCTTGCAATTCATATATATTTAATAAATTATTTTAAAATAATTATAATTATAACCCAAGCCACTTCTATACCCTCTTAACTTTATTTTGCAAATTTTTTTCCTCAACTATAAAGTCATAATCTTTCCAACTTTGGAAAATAAAATTGCTATGCCTCGTCTTCTTTGCTTAAATAATTTTATTTGAAGTTAAACAATTTTTAAATTTAAATTTAAAAATTAGACATTTTTTTGCAAACAGTTTAAGTTGAAAGTATATTTGAATCTTGTTTTTTACATAGGTAAAAAAAAGTCTATAATTTCTAAGAGTATCGTCTTATTTCAATATTTTGATATCTCTTCTTAAATGCTGTTTTGAAATTGTCTGTAAAAGGATTAAAAAAATATTTTTCTATTATTGTGTTTTTTTATAATTAATATATTAATTTAAATACTATATTGAGATATAAGTAGAAATTAATAGTATAGTATATTTTTGGAAAAAGATTTGCTTTGAGGTCCACAAATGATAAAGTTAATATCAATCTGACATTTCAGCTTAGATCGGAACCCTCATCAGTGTTTTTTATTAAATTTTTCAAATATACGGAAAAAGTGGGTTGTTAAATTGACGTAACATTTTTATATGACAATTGTAATAGTTTACGTTTTTTGGAGTTTACTAAGTATACATACATACATACATACTACTATTTTCTGTGCAAAAAATGTTACGTAAAGAATGTTTTTTGAAATATTTTGCTTGAAAAAAATGTTTTTAGGATTGTTTTATATTCAATCCTTTCGTTTTCAAATATATAATTTATTTACTATGTAAAATGTCTTTTCTTTCTCTATGTCTTTTCAAATCTAAAATATTTCATTCCAAGAAAATCTCAATTCAGCTTCCCACTTTTTCTGTGTTTTTGTTGGGTTTTAATAAAAAACACTAATAAGGGCTCCGATCTGAGCCAAAATGTCAGATTCATATTAACTTCATCATTTTCGACCAGAAAGTTAATTTTTTCCAACAATAGACCAGTATTCAAGACCAAAGGTCAATAGAACTTGCACTTTCAATTAATAGTATAGTACACGAAAAAAATTTTTATATCAATTGTTACTAAATTATTTTTCAATTTAGTGAAAAACGCATCACTAAGACCTTTTGTCAAAAAAATACTAAATTTTAGAAGAATGATATGAAACTTTAGTCTGAATTATATTAAAATTTGTTATGACCTATGCTAAAATTTCATATAATTCTTCTAAAGTTTAGTATTTTTTTTGACAAAAGGTCTTACAGTGATACGTTTTTCCCTAAATTGAAATATATAAAGAGTATATAAATATAGAGAATATATAAATATAAAGAGTTTCTCCGTGTACCTAAAGAAAATAGTGTATAATGATAAAAATTGAATTGAAATATCATGAAGGTTAAATAAAATTGAAATTATATTTAAAAATGTTATACTAAATTTTTTTCTGAATATTTTTAATTTACAAAAAATTTAGAAATTTTAATTAGGAACTTACAGGTATGAATTACAATTATTTCAGTACAGGATTTTTTTCACGTACTCCTGTATTCTGTTTCGGATATACTTCAATATCTACATAATACGAAAAAATGTAAATAATGAACAATAAATTCAATAAAATATGAAGATGCATTATTACAAGAACTTATTTGCTGAGGAAATTGATTCGGATTTTAAATTAGAGTCTACATATAAACTAGACAATCGTTGTTATTATTTTTTTTTTATAATTCCGAAATTCAGCTTTGTAGAAAGAGAGTCTAATGTGTATATATGTTCGAATATTATTTATATTCATTTATTAAAATGATTGATTAAAATTTATTTATTCATTAAAATTTAATACTTCATTATGAAATTTATTTATTTATTAATTAAAAATTAATAATTTATTATTAAAGTAGGTGTAAGATCCGTCCTACATTTCTAAATGCAATATCTTGCTCAGAAACACAAAAACTGACCAAAAATTCATTGATTTTGAGTTTGACGGAAAATTCTCGCTCAAAAATAAAAACTTCTAACATTTTTCACATGCCCCATCTGAAAGGTGATAACAAAAGCTACTCAAAAAATTTTTTTTTTTCAAATTACTTGTCGGCAGACAGTCAAAACGGGCAAAAACTGACCCGAAATTCGTTAATTTTAAGTTAGAAATATTTTGAAAAATTGTTGAATTCTTTCAACCTCTTCTTTCGAAACAATGTCAAGTTTTTCATTGACTCGCATATAAAACTATGTTGATTTTTAAAAACTTCCAACAAAGAAATCCTAAGTTAACAACTTTTTATTATGCGTTTTTTATTAGAAAAATAAATCTCTGATGAGGGCTACGATTAAAACCGAAACACATTTTGAAAAAATAAATAATCTTTTGCAATTTCATACATATTTAATTATATGAATAGCTAATTTACAGATTCGAGATCTTGTACTTCGCTAAAGCATCATTTTTTAGGGACTCCTTTTAGATGTGGAAATTTCTATCCACTTTTTAATATTTTATGATGCCTATCTAAATAAATCCTCAGGCTGATCGAGCTTATTCATTGCCCCAAATTTTATTCATGTTCCAAGTTAAGGGGGGTTTCTAACTTGTTGGGACGAAAAGCTATACCATTTTTTCGAATTTTTCAAGAGAAAAGTTAAAAAGATAGACACTTGAAATTTTGTCTAGGTATTAAAGTGATTGTATTAAGGTAGTACGATCACGAAAATTAGACCTCAGGCAAAAATAGATAATTTTGCTTTCAAGAATAGCAATATTATTACTGAAGGGCTAATTTGGAAGAGAGAAGATTATTTTTCATGAACAAAATTTGAAAAACAAAAACATAATTTTATTAATAAATTTTATTTTTTCCCAAACTTATTTTCTTATTGCTTGGATTCAAATTTTAAAAAATTATGCGATTCTAATAAATCACGGTTCATTTTTTTAGGAAAAAGATTCTCTACAACATGACCGTTTCCTATTTTTGAAAATAAATTCTTTAATGGCTGAAATTATTGTATAAAAAAACAATTTCTCAAAATAAAATTTTTATAAACAAATTTCTGTATTTAATAATAATTAATTCAGTTTCAAAAATAGGAAACGGCCATGTTATAGAGAATCGT
Source organism: Diplolepis rosae (assembly GCA_030998225.1). NCBI lineage: Eukaryota > Metazoa > Arthropoda > Insecta > Hymenoptera > Diplolepididae > Diplolepis > Diplolepis rosae. Next base: position 130,627 of record JAPYXD010000648.1, on the reverse strand, counting down.
TTTCCTAAAAAAATGAACCGTGATTTATTAGAATCGCATCATTTTTCAAAATTTGGCTCGAAGCGATAAGAAAATAAGTTTGGGCAAAAATAAAACTTATTATAAAAATTATTTTTTTGTGTTTCAAATTTTTTTCATGAAAATAATCTTTTCTCTTTCAAATTAGCCCTTTAATAATATTATTGCTATTCTTGAAAGCAAAATTATCCATTTTTGTGTCACGTCCCGCGACTCTACCACCTAGAGTAACAAAGAAATTAAGGAACCAATATGTCCACGAAGTTAGCACCGCCATTTTGTTTTTTCAAAAAAACAAAAGTTGTGCTGAATTGTGCTAGGTTTGTGCTGAATTGTGCTGCAAACGATTTTGGAAAAAAATCAAAATTAGGGCTAAAATTTTGAAAAAACGATTTTTTTACCAGCACCGCCATTTTGTTTTTTTGAAAAAACAAAAGTTGTGCTGAATTGTGCTAGGCGAGCACAATAAATCTCTTCTTCATCAATTATCTCTCAGACGCATCATTTTCAAAATAAATACATATTTGTCAATTTCAAAATTTGTTATGACATACAATTTTCAAAAATGCGAAATCGAAAAAACACAAGTTGTGCTGAGTTGTGCTAGGCGAGAACAATAAATCTCTTCCTCAACAATTTTCTCTCAGACGCATCATTTTCAAAATAAATACATATTTGTCAATTTCAAAATTTGTTTAAACATACAATTTTCAAAAATGCGAATTTCGAAAAAACAAAAGTTGTGCTGAGTTGTACTAGGCGAGGACAATAAATCTCTTTCTCATCAATTATCTCTCAGACGTATCTTTTTCAAAATAAGTACATATTTGTCAATTTCAAAATTTGTTCGGCGAGTACAACAATAATCTCTCATAACATTTTCCAATTCAGATTAATATTTTCCAAATAAAAACTCATTTCTCAGAATTCCAAGAGTTCTGTTTGCAGTTCTTGATTCTTCTCAATTAGTTCTAAAAATAAGTCCAAATACATTTTATTCTGAAATTAAAATTCACAAAACTTTGGTACTTCAAAGTATTCAAAATAATCTCAAAATCTCATTTTCGAGAAAATATTAACTTTTAATTTTAAAAGTCTTAAAATTAATGCTTCAAAAGTATAAGCACGTGGAGAATGCCGAGACGGAACGTTTTTTGTCGCAGAATTGTTTTCAAAATTAAGAATTAAAAACTGAACAGTTTTGAACCTGATATAAAATGACTATTTAATAGTATATTACGTGCTTAGGCGCACAATGAGGGTTATTGCGTAACGAGCGACAATGCTCGCAGGAGATCGAAGCCGAGACAAAGCCGAGACGAAGCCGTCCAAGTGCAAAATTAGATACGGCCCAACACTGGCCCAGCATCGCTAAAAATTTGCCGAAGATCGGCTGCCAATATCGTGCTGTTGCTGGAATGATAACTCCGGTATGCACTTGGCGGCTAATGCTGGCCCAAACTCTGGCCGCCAGCACTTGTTTTCAGCACAGCAGCGGGCCAATGCTGTGCCGAACTCTGATTTTTTCACTTCCAGAATGGTTTGCCGTCGTAAACGTGACACATAGCCCAGTAATGTGCCGTCCATGAGCCTGACTCTGGCTCTTCTACTTTCAGAACTGGATGCCATACTGAAAGTGACAAGCGGCTTGGTATCGGGCCGACACTGGGCCAAGTTTCGACTGAAGGTCGGTAAATTTAAACACTCGACAAAGGTCGCCGTCATCGGCCCAGCACTTGACCGATGCAAACAGTGACATTGGCCCAATAACAATGGCCGACTCTTGGCTGCCGAGATTGGGCCAATATTGTGCCGTATTATCACCTTCGGCAATTCGCACTTGGGCGAGGCGCGATTAGTCCTGCGCAGTTCAAATGTTCAAGGCTTTGCCAGTAAGGTGCTAACGCTGTACGAAGAAGAAGAAAATTTTGCTCCGTTGCCACGCTATAGGCGCATGCGCAGTTCAATTTTTACATTTCATTCCTCTGTAGCGCAATATACTACATTGCGCTACTGTTAACTGTAGCGAAAAAACGAGTTTGCACGCCGGTGGCACATAAAATATGAATCGTCCTAAGTTGGACAAATGTTGTTTAAGTTGATTGAAATTTGGCATGCACACAATGTATGGTCTAGTTAGGGTGACCATCCGTCCGGATTTCCCCGGACATGCCCTCGTTTTAGTGCTTGTGTGAGTTGTCCTACAGGATTTTCGACTTTGTCCGGATTTTTGTGTGGATTGTCAAAAGATAAATTTTTATTTTTTAATAAAATTTTGGATTTTTTCTTGTACCAAATTTTATCATTCAATGCCATCTAACGATTTCTTCGTCAATTGGCAAGTCTCAACAACTCAAAAATAATCTTTCAACTCAATAGATCATTAATTAAAATGCAATAAGGTTCAAAAATAAAAATATAAGATGTTAAGCGTTGATAACATTTAATAAAATAGTCTCTTTTCTGTCCTATCTTGTCCTCTTTTTCAAACTTTTCTGTCTTACTTTGTCCTCTTTTTCAAACTTTTATGTCCTACTTTGTCCTCATTTTTCAAACCTTTTTGTCCTACTTTTCGAAAATCAATTATGGTCACACCAGGTCTAGTGATGTCGGCAATGTCATCAAAAATCTGAAAATCCCCTTTTGTCTAATAATAGAATATTGAATGGCAAATTGAGCCCGGTCGGTAAACATGTTTCTTTAGTTCGCCGAGAAAAAGTATCGAGGAAACTTTAGAGTTGAAAAAACTTCCAATGAGAAGTTTATTAAAGATTTCTCGAATAGAGAACTCTGAACAGAACTCTTGAAAATCTTAAAACCGAGATTTTTGAAAACTTTGAAGTGTCATAGTTTCTTGAACTTCGATTTTAGAACAAAATGTGTTTAGACTTATTTGTAGAACTATATAAGTTGAATACAGAACTCTCAACAGGACTCTTTGGACTGCTGAAAATGACATTTACAAAAATTATTCAAATACTTTGAAGTACCATAGTTTTATGAATTTAAATTTCAGAATAAATTGTATTTGGACTTATTTTTAGAACTATTTGAGAAGAATATTTTTTGAGAAGGATACATCTGAGAGAAAATTGTTGAGGAAGAGATTTATTGTTCTCGCCTAGCACAACTCAGCACAACTTGTGTTTTTTCGAAATTCGCATTATTGAAAATTGTATGTCTAAACAAATTTTGAAATTGACAAATATGTATTTATTTTGAAAAACATGCGTTTCAGAGAAAATTGTTGAGGAAGAGATTTATTGTGCTCGTCTGGCACAACTCAGCACAACTCTTGTTTTTTCGAAATTCGCATTTTTGAAAATTGTATGTCTAAACAAATTGTGAAATTGACAAATATGTATTTATTTTGAAAAAGATGCGTTTCGGAGAAAATTGTTGAGGAAGAGATTTATTATTCTCGCCTAGTACAACTCAGCACAATTTGTGTTTTTTTGAAATTCGCATTTTTGAAAATTGTATGTCTAAACAAATTTTGAAATTGACAAATATGTATTTATTTTGAAAAAGATGCGTTTCAGAGAAAATTGTTAAGGAAGAGATTTATTGTTCTCGCCTAGCACAACTCAGCACAATTTGTGTTTTTTTGAAATTCGCATTTTTGAAAATTGTATGTGTGAACAAATTTTGAAATTGACAAATATGTATTTATTTTGAAAAACATGCGTTTCAGAGAAAATTGTTGAGGAAGAGATTTATTGTGCTCGTCTGGCACAACTCAGCACAACTCTTGTTTTTTCGAAATTCGCATTTTTGAAAATTGTATGTCTAAACAAATTGTGAAATTGACAAATATGTATTTATTTTGAAAAAGATGCGTTTCAGAGAAAATTGATGAAGAAGATATTTATTGTGCTCGCCTAGCACAATTCGGCACAACTTTTATTTTTTCGAAAAAACAAAATGGCGGTGCTGGTAAAACATTTTTTGTTTTAGAAATTATGGCCCCAATTTTCATTTTTTTCAAAAATCGTTTACGGCACAATCCAGCACAAACCTTGCACAATTCAGCACAACTTTTATTTTTTCGAAAAAACAAAATGGCGGTGCTGGTAAAAAAATCGTTTTTTCAAAATTTTAGCCCTAATTTTGATTTTTTTCCAAAATCGTTTGCAGCACAATTTAGTACAAACACAGTCTCATCAAATTATTCACCGCTAGTCGAACCAGTTCTAATTTGACGCCAAGTTCAACGACTGTAAAAAGTGAAACGGAATCGCCTTCCAAATTCTCTCTAAAACCTGGGATCAGAAAATCGACTATCTTAACCGGCTAGACCATAATTTCCGATCTGACTGAAATTATCTCAACATCTATAAGTGACGACTCAAGTATTCACATCCAATCTACTGGACTCATTTCATCACCGACCAAATTCCAACGCAGGGTAATCACTAAGAATTTTAACTTTGATAAATTTATATCTATCTTTTCCATGGTGCTCACTTAAAATACATTTTGTTAATAAATATATTTATATGATCAACCCTTCTCATTTACTGACTATTCCTCATCCCTTAGAGAGGATCCTTCCGATCCTTACATAAAACGAGGAGATCTTTTAAAAGAGAGAAGTGTTACGCTTCTGACGTAACATTTGTTTGAGGTCTAATTTTCGTGAACGAACTACCTTGATGTAGTTGATCCACGAAAATCAGACCTGTCGCTGATCGCTGATCCCGAATTTGAAAATGGATTTTCCAAACAACAAAATGGCGGCTACAAAATGGCAGACATTTTTTGAAACAATCATCACATTAGCGTGTAAGTTGGTGTGTGAAGTTTTTTCACTCTTTTCGGCGGCCGATAACTTCTCTAATTCTACAGATTGCGACTCAAATATTTTTGAGAAGTATGCTACTAGTTTTTTTTGTAAAATTGATCAAATTCATTTAGTTTGAGAAAAGTAATTATTTTATTTTCATATGTAATATTTCGTGTAATTATAAATCTTTGATGATAGTAAACTTCAAGAAATGATTGTACAGACGAATTAGATTTTTCCTGCTTATCAACTGTTTTCAGTCGTTTTGAAATCGTCACATACATTGATTACTTAAAATTTCGCTTTTTTTCTTCATCAAAATGAGAAGAATTGAATCATGCTAATTTTATAGTATAATTGTAAACTGCTGTGCAGTTTGTGATGAAAAATATGTCAACAATTATCATCCTTTGTTACATTTTGAAAAACCATAATTGAAAAAGTTTTTCTCCTAAACAATTCTAACCTAAGAAAGTTCCCTTCGACTTCAACCGAAATAAAATAGATAGAATGATGAATTTAACTTTTTTTTTCAAAGTTGGAATTACTATTCTAATCATGTACGGATGAAAAAATTCATCAGTTTCTAATTAAGATATTGAAATAGTTTGTAATACAACTAATCTCCGTTATGTCGAAAAAATATCTACTTTTTGTAACTGGACTTTTTTTTAAACTGGACTAATAGTAATAGCAATTAACGCAATTAGTAAGTTTTAATAAAAATTTTAATTATTGCTACTTAGTTAATCTAGTTATGGGATAAACAAAACAAAAACATGTTTTTGTTCTTTTTCAATTATTTAAAAACTGAAACTAGGAAAAATTCTGAAAAAAATTACACAATCGTATCATTAGATGGCCGATGTAAAAGTATTTTTTGGAAAAATTTTTACTTCAAAATTAACAATAAAAATCTGCCCGTTTCGCGGGCACATTCTCATCGCGCGCTTTGCGCGCAGCTCGCTTCGCTCGCAAGTTTGAGCGCGCCTAGGGCGCGCGATTTTATCGTCCCGCTTCGCGCTCCGTTCTTTCTGGACCTCGCGCTTCGCGCTCGTTCTTGTGCTCTTCACATACATTCACGTTTATTTATTATAATTTGATACTGAAGCTCAAACCAATTTTATAATAATATTACAGATGATGTGAATTACACATTTTCTCAAAGTCACTCAATTTCTTTTTGAATTTAAGTGAAACAGGAAATTGAATTTACTTAAGGCTGTATCAGCTTTAAGGAACACATTCTCATCATGGCGCTCGCGCTTCGCGCTCGATATTCTGTATACATTTCAGTAACTTTTTAATAAGTTACATGATTAAAATAATTTATTTTCTTCCAAATCACTCAAAAAGAAAAAACAATCGTAGACCTTATTTAAGGAAACGATTTTACAGAACAACGCTTATTTCGTATCTCACATATTTTGGTGAAAAAAATCGAATTTTTTTAATATTAAAAATCAAAACATAAAATATACCTCCTGTCCCGAAATGTTTTAATGAGAATTTGTAGACCTCATTTAGGCAAACAATTTCCCATCTAAACGTTTTTTTTGTATCTCACATATTTTGTCTAAAAAGTGGAATTTTTGAATTTTAATCGTATTTTTTGGAATGGAAACAAAAAATATATGTTTTATCAAAAACTCTGTATTGAGATAAAATTTGTAGATCTTTTTGAAACGACAAACTTTGTATTCTTACGTTTTTTTCGTATTTCGAATATTATTGTTAAAAAATTGAATTTTGGATTTTCAATATTTTTTTTGGAATTAAAAAGTAAAATATGCATCTTATGAAAAAATTTTACAATTCAAATTTGTAGGACTTTATGTAGAAAATGATATTGTATCATAACGTTTTTTCGTATCTCGTATAATTTAACTGGAAAATGGAATTTTGATATTGACTTTTTTCGAATTTGAATATGCTGTAACATTTCTAATTTTGATTTAATCAAAAAATGTTATCAGGATAATTTTTAGAGATTTATGAGCACTATCTAAAACCAGTATTGAAATTTTTGATTTTTTCAAAAAATTATTTTCAAAAACACAAAAGTAGTGCTCAACCCCTCAATTTTGATTGGATGTGGCTGGTCCACGAACTTGTCCTTACTTTTTCAGCTCCGATAAAGTGTACCAAAGCTCAATTGAATCTGATAATTCTATCGAGAGTTATGCCGCACACGACCTACTACAGACAGACAGACAGACAGACGATCCTGTTTTCAAATCTGGCATCAAAAACGAAATTTTGACCGCTCAAAAACTTTATGAGGGGGCAGTAGAAAATTTCAAAGCTTGAATGTCTTTTTATGTTTAAGGAGCGTTTACGAAAGTGCAGATGAGTTCTTGAAAATTAGGTTTGCGAAATGTAAAACAATTAAAGGAACACTTCCCATTCACTCTGCATCGCCCGTTGATAATAAAACTCTCGTAATCAGAACGTTTTCGAATAGTTCTACGTCGAGTAAAATTAAATTGTAATATTTCGAATGAAATTTTTAAAGCTAATAACATTTGTGGCACATATTACGTAACAGAAGCGGTAAGATGAAAATTCATGTGAACATAATATATTAATATTAAAATGTACATAATAGCAATGAATAATCACTTCCCATCACTTTTTGATAATAACGTTCTCGAAAAAGTAGACAGTAATACAGTATTAGTTTGCATCACTTTACAAAAAAATTCATATTTCGCGCAATTTTCGAGTGCGCACCTTAATTAAATACCTAAAATTTGCATACTACTCGGGGCTATCACTATGAATTTTTTCAGATTTTTCAATTTATTTTTTTTAAAATTCTTTTATTTTTAATTTTGAAGTAAAAATTTTTCCATAAAATACTACTACATCGGCCATCTAATGATACGTTTGTGTATTTGTTTCAAAATTTTTCCTAGTTTCTGTTTTTGAATAATTGAAAAAGAACAAAAACATGTTTTTGTTTTGTTTATCCCATAACTTTTTAAAAAATGCATGAAATAATCTCAAATTTTGGGTTTCTTAATTATTTATGTTAGTCTTTCAATCCTTAAAATTTCAAGTAAATCGGAAACATGGAGTCCTGAACCTGTCCCATTTGCCATGGAACACACCATATATACTATACATTATATATACATGTATTCATATATCTATATCTATTCTTGCAATTCATACATATTTAATAAATTATTTTAAAATAATTACAATTATAATCCAAGTACTTCTATACCCTCATTACTTTATTTTGCAAATTCTTTTCCTCAACTATAAATTTAATGAAGTGTGGTAAAAATTTAAAAATGGAAATAAGTGAATAAATTCTTTTGAGAATAATTTTTTTCAACTTTAAGTGTCAGGGAAATTAAATTAAAAAATCAAAAAAAGTAATTAAAAAATAAAAGTATCAAATTTCATACGATGTTACTACATTTTTGTATTTGCAACTATAATTATGATTTATAAATAACAATTCTTATATTTATTCCATCGCAACTCAAAATATTTTCATTATTCAATAAAACTCACAATATCAAAATATCAGAACTTCCAATTTCGAGAACATATTTTCTGTTACGTACGAATAATTAAATTTATTAAAATAAAAATATTAAATTCGATTATACGCCCGCTTGAGGCTCCAAACTGCCAAATTTCAATTTAGGAAATTATAAATTAAATAAACCAAAATTTGTTTTTAATCTGGGATCGTATTTGCCCTCTCCTCTGACTGAGGAGGCTATACCCTTTGCACAAGAAAACCCCTTTTTCTTGAAAATAAAACTGAATGAAAGGATAAGCTCAAAAATTACCAATTTTATTTTTCCACACAGGTGTAAGTAAAATGGGGTACACACATATAAATACATATATAATTGGAACGATACCTTACATTGAGTTCTTCTTAATTCTACCAGTACTAGGAGGGAGAGAGAGAGGGGGGTTTACCCCTGGGCTCCTTATTCGTCCTAGACTGGGCGGAGAGGTTTCCTATTGTTGCTCAAAACACAACTTGAGTCTTATTGGTCGGTCGCGCACAACACGCGCACACAAAAAAAAGTACCGTTTCGCCACTTGCTTTTGCCGTTCTTTCCAATAAATTTTGGGCTTTAAATTAGCCCGCCGAAGATTAATAAACTATGTTAAAAATATAGTTTATTATTTTATTCTACTGCTTCCGTTCAGATGAAGACTTCTATCTTTTACGTCCGCCCAAACGCGATCCCCAATTTGAAGCCCTGACCCAGATATTTTACGAATTAAATCAACTGGTCAGGTGATAAGACGCGATTGTTCCGAACCGTGGACGGGCACGATGAAAGAAAATTATATTTCTTTACTATTCTGAGGTCTGAACCCGGTCAAGACACTTAGAAGACTGCGAATTTTGGATGTTCTCGACTCGGCTCATAAACTCATCACCGGGTGAGCACGGTAGGGATTTTTGCCTATTAAGAAGATTAGGATTGGACGAAATAAAAGTGGTGAGGGTGCGTGGGAAACCATATAAATGCTGATTTTGTAATCCGACTTTATGCTGACCATTAGGTGCCATTGGATACCTTCATCCTTGCCATTATGGCAAAAGGAAGTGGCTTGCAACTATCATTTGATGCATATTCATCAATAATTTTAGAAACGATTTTTGTTTCCCTCATTTCAGTTTGGATTGAAATATTATAGCTTGTCTGAATTTTAATTGTTATTTATGATTATTGTATTAATGAAATTGTTACTGAAACAATTCCATTGTTCAGACAAGTTTTATTTGATGTCTTAAAAGCACGTGGCTTTTGTTATGGTAGGTCAGTCGGCAAAGCATTTAGGCTCGGATGGGTGCGGGGTATGGGAAGGGGTAGGTGTATGCTGGACCTTACGCTGAGCGCAGAGCCGAATCGTGGCAGTCATAGAAGCAGATAAAATATATGCGTATATCTGCTTTCTTTAGTACGCGCCTGGGCGGACGAAAGATGGAAGCAAGCAAAAGCAGAAAGGTGGCAATGGCGCGTTTGAGCTGCAGGGAAATAATTCCCTCTCTCTTACATTTTCCCTTTTCTTCCTTACATTTCCTTCATCTTCCCTATTTGTCTATTCTCTTCTTATTCATAAGATGATTTTCGTGGTGGTAGGCATGCAATACGCATACATGTATATATACATAATCATACATACATGCATACATATGCATACATTACGTCACATTAATTTTAATGCATGCAATATAGTTTGATTCGAAATAAAATAAAAGTTATCCCGTTCAGAACCCATATCGAAAAGCCTCTTGTACATGGCTATATAGGTTTTGAATGAGAATAACTAGTCGTCCTGAAATTCATAAATTAGGATTTTGACGCTCCTGAAAAAAAACTCCTTCGAGTTGTACATTATTTAATTGATTCTTCTTACTCTTTATTCGTAGCGGTGGGATGAGCGTGTTATACAGCATCTCGATCCACTTCTACTTTCCTCGCGCTTTCTCATTCTTATATTTTTGCTCTCTCTCATTCTTCACTCGCATTTGCCTCGAACCAACTCGCCACACCAGAAATGTTGAGTCGCAGTGGTTATCAGGATTCAAGTGTAGACTTGCTTCATTGTAACTCATGAACTAATGTCAGCATTAGGAATAATATTTTATACCGACATTAGTTCAGGAAAAAGATTTTATTTTATGGACTCGCACGTAACATTTTCTATGGTTTGAATAATTTTCTTTTTAATATATATAATATGTAATATATTTTTTTCTTTCCATTAAAATAATGAAAAAAGTTAATAAAAATTATACTGCATTAAATGCATCTAAAAGTTTGATTCCTGATTCCGCTTCTTTCCACATCTTGAAATATCAATGCCGTTCAATATACAATTTCTATTGTAAATAGCTTTTATATTGTAAATAGTAATTGTGATGAAAATATTTATTGTAAGTAGTTTTTGTATTATATATAAATTTCTAAAGTTCCTCTCAGTATCTGCGCATGTTATTTTTCATGCAGAAGGTTTGTGAAGCTTATTTTTTGCAAATATTCTTCAAGTATATTCTTTCAAAAACCCATTGAAATTTTATTTGAAAATTGTACAATATAATTTAAAAAATTATAAACTACTAATTTTATATAAAAACATTACCATCTCTTTAATTAGGATCGAGAATTAATCCTCGCGGAATTTGAATATCCTCGCGGATTTCCTCATGTTTTCCTCGTCCGAAAATAACACGAGGATTTCCTCGAGGATTTTTTCAATAGGATATACATCATTAAGCACAAAACTTCTCCAAAATATGAATAAAAAAACATATGAACAGCTTTCAGTTTCATATATTAAACAACATTTTATAATAATAATAAAGTATGATCGTAAAGAATATTTTTTAACCACAGATAAAACGGAGATACACTAAATGCAAAGAAAATCTCGAAAATCTATAAAAATTCACGAATTTGAGGTTAGAATATTAACCGGTATACTCAAGAAAATTGTATTAATACATATAATCGCACAAATATTTGAATGAACAAAAATAACAATATTCTACAATTGCTTACCTGTATAACTACATACCTGTGTCCCAAAAGGCAATTATATCCAAGATTTTTTAACACTTTACCACAAAATAAACATTTTGCAACATTTTTATTTTTCTCTTGCAGGCGCAGAAAGTTCAATTTATTCCATGGAATATATGGAAGCCCGAAGTGGGATTTTATTTTCCCCCGTTTATTTTTAGTCGACATTGATCATATTGTTTAATTAACAATGTTCACGTTTAAAACAAACTTTTCAGGAACGGATCTTTGAAAAAGTGAGGTTATATACAGTTCTATCAGGCCGCCATCTTGGTACGTAGTTTATTAGGTATTTACCGATTTTCTACGTAATATACCTCACTCAGGTAATTTACGTAAAAAACCCCGAGTGACGCGTCACTGCACAACCCTGGCCACGGTAGTATAGACAGGCCTGGCAACTCCCGTGGTGGGGGGCGTTCCCTTATCGTAACGAGTAGTAGTTTCGAAAGTGACCGCTTGGGCAGCGCTGCAATTGAGTAGTTAAAGGAATACCCGTGGCTTACAGACAGCTTACACAGCTGATTGACTACGTTCTGGGTATATCTATATACATACATGCTATAGTGCGGCCATTCGGGCCACTACTCGATACTAGCGCTATCTGTGGCGAAAATATGAAACATTCTGACTACAAGAAGGGAAAATCTCCCACCACGGGAGTTGCCAGACCTGTCTATACTAACGTGAGCGAGAGACACCCTAACCCACAATTCACTCTCGCCCGAGCTGACAGGTTTCAGGCTGGCTTGTCTCCTCTATCATTAGAGTGCTATTCCATGCACGAAGAAATAATAAGGAGACCTATCTCCATTTAAGCGACTTGGCAGGAGCAACGGCACGGTAAGTGCCCGGCTTCTTAGTTGGAAGTAGTGGAAAGGAGTGCGCAAGTGCGCAGTTATCCTCTTCTTACTCACGGGAAAATGTGCGAGTGAGACGAATTTGTCAAATTATCAAACTGATCTAAGCTAGAGTGGTTATGTTCATTGATTTTTTGATCATTTGCCCGTGCCAGATATTTTTTCAATTTCAATTTAGTGTAAAAAAAAAAATTATTATCTCAGAACTCCTACAAAGCTAAAGGAGTGCATTATAAAAGTGGTAAGTATATACCGAATATAATAAGATTGTAAATCTTGAAATTGAAATTTTGGTATTTGTTATTACTCCGTAAATCATGTGTTAAGGGGACAGTCCCCTCAAGAGGTCTCAAACAATTGTGTTTTTTTTTCTGCCTAATCGATTAAGCAACTATTCAAGATTATGTGTGTAAAATTTTAGCTCGAAATTCGAAGTATTTCGGGAGATACACGGAAATTCAGTCGTTCACGTACATTACGTAGGTTATAACGGGTGACCTCCGCTGAAACGTCAAAAAAATAAAATCTTGAACAATGCGGACCCGAGGATTCGGGATTACCCTCGGTGTCACCGGCGTTACTAAGGCGGCTTCTAACCTGAGCGCCTGGCGTCTCCCGACGCCATATTCATAAATTGATGACCCCGAAAATATAAACTCAGCATGCAAAAAAAAGCGAAGCCAGGCAAGGGTTCCGGCTAGGGTGATTGTGGATTCGGGAGTTCGGATCAGGTGAAGGTTTTGAGGTTAAGGAAGGAATCTTAACCTAACATAGGAGCTCTTGCGCAAATAAAATAATAAAATAAATCAAGCAGCGTATAAATTAATTAGAGCTACAATTTATTCATCAATGGGCAAGGCCCTGGCTCGATATCAGTCAAAACAAAAAATTAGTTCGATGCCAGAATGGCGTACAGTGCCAAAAAAAAAGAGCAGAGCTCTGAGAGAGCCTGAGAGCCACGCGGTTTAAAAAAAATAAAAATTTATTATGGCCCGGAATAAAGTCTCAGGGACTTACCGACGATCTGGCTGCTATCTCGCGCCTTACTTCCTCCAAGTCAAAAACTGTGGTGGCGTCCATCAGAAAATAAAACTTTTGGCTCCTTGGAAGTTATTTCACGCTCGTGCGACAATGACAGAATAAAGCTGCGCGCCAAAGGTGTCGCGCAGTTTTATTAGATCAGCTGGAAAGGCTGGCGCACGCGCATGAAGCTCGGGTTTGCGCGGGCGACTCGTCTTGTGAGGTCGACGGCGCCAGGCAACCAATGAGCTGAAGCGTCTATCGGTCAGCTTGCCCCATCGGCTTAAAACGTAGAGGGTGCGTTTGAACTACGTAGAGTTTATATTGCACAACACAGCAGTTGCAAACAGACAAAGCTAATATACAGTATATAATATAATTTATGATTGTTCCATCTCGGCATGCCCCTTTTTATTTTAATTCTAATAATAACGTTGCGACGGTGTTGGAAACCATGGGCTGCAGCACGTGGTCGTTTCAGATCCCATGCCTGCTGGGTGATGCCCTCTGGGGCTTGCCTGCAAACCCCTCCGACGTGCGATGGTAACACAGCGATCTCTTTTTGGCTGGTGTTAATGATGAAACAAAAAAAAAGAAACGGCCAGAAAAACAATCAAAAATAAAGAATTTTATGAGCAGCTCTCAGACTATCCCTGACAGTGTTGAGTTTTAATTATAAAAAAGGTGGCTTGGGCTCGATCCTGTCGTTGCCGGTCGAGGTAAAAAAAGTTAACGTAATCTACCACGTTACAACGTACGTACATTACGAAATCTAAAGCGCGTTTTCTCAAAACCATGTTTTTACACTTTGTGGGAAAGATAACTAAAAAAGTTCTTAACCAATTTTCTTAAACCATAGTTTTTTTTATTCAGTATAAAAAGCTACCCTATGTGAACTACGGATTTTAAGAAATTCCGATTTTTAATACCTTTTTTATGAACGAATTGCTAAAAAAAGTCGCTTTTTTTTGAAATCATAATTTTTCGTCTAAATTTCCGAATTTTAACAATTTCCGTAGTTTACATAGAACAAATAAGTCTAACGAAGAAAACAAAAAATAATTTTCATTTCTGTTGAAAATAACGGCTGCTATAGTTCCCGCAGTTTGACTCTGACCGTGTCGAGACGCTGCCGCAAAACGTGGATTACTCGGCCATTTGAAATTTTTCGGATGTAATTTTTGTTTGGTAATAAAGTCTAAAATATGATTAAAACATATCCTAAAGTTCATATGTCTCTGATGTTTCTTTCTGTGAGAAAAAAATCAGGAAAAAACGCTTTTTTTGGTCTCTTTAGGGGACTGTGCCCTTAAATAATGTTGAATAGTTTTTTCCTTTAAAGGTGAGAGAATTTAATCCGAGAAATTTTCAAGGTTTTGAAGATCGCATATAATATAATATAATGCATTTAATATAGTGAATTTTTTTCTTAGCAATGTCCTGTCGCGTACCGGGTTGCATAGCCTCTCTGGCTTAGATCAATTTGACAAGTTCATCTCACTTGCACATTTTCCCGTGAGTAAGAAGAGGACAACTGCGCACTTGCGCACTCCTTTCCACTACTTCCAACTTACCAACCGGGCACTTACCGTGCCGTTGCTCCTGCCAGATTCGTAAAAGTTTCCCATGGCAGTTTGGCCTCCTTATTATTCCTTCGTAGTTTGCACATAACCTTAAAGCTCGTCACTTTTTATAAAAACCAGCCCTGTGCAACTCTCCACATTTATAATTTTTAACGTAACCCCCTTATTGTCACGAGTTGTGTTACTTCCTATTTTATCCACCGGCGCTAGTTGTAACATCACTTCCAGTTTTTCCATTGCTGGCAATGGGGCGGGATTAGCTTTTTTAAATTTTTTATGATGTATTCAATCAACAGAATGGTTTTTATGTGAAAAAATTGAAAAGAAGAGGATATTGTTAGTGTAATATTTAAAAACAATTTTGCAAAAGATTATATGATTACTAAAGGTAAAATATGAATTTAAAGGTCATGACATAATTCTTGGCGAAAAAAAATATATTTTTTAGATTTTAATTTTAATAACAAATTTATATGATTTGATATTTATAATTAATTTCTAAAAACTCAAACAACAATATAATAAGAAAATGTAAAAAGAATTTCCTTAAAAAAGATATTAATTATACACATATTCATTTCAAACTTACCATATTTATCATTGGAATATTTGAAAAAATTTAATTCAATAATAAGTAAAAATAATGTACCCAATTATTAATACTTTTGAAATGTGTATATTTTGAAGAACAGAACAAGTATATTTGCAACGAGATTACCTTTCTGAGAGTGAAAGCCTAGTAAGAAATATTGCTTTTAGATACAAATAAGCCTAAGATTTTGTGTTTTTGTATAAATATTATGTATATTATATCTTCTATTTTTTCAACACTTAAAACGCTTAAAACCTGCAATATATATATTTACATAGAATATATAAATATCTTAAAAGCTCTGATACATGTTAAAGATTTAAAAAAATAATTCAATATTAAGAAATTAAAGAATTAAGCCTTCATGAGATTTGCTAGTTTTTTTTTGCTTCTATTATCGTTCTTCTCTTCAGCCATATTATGTTTAGTATATACTACTAATACATTATAATACATATACAATATAATACTACTGATACATACTAATTATATACTAATACAGTATATAATACTGCCGCATTCGTGTTTCTAAGTACTTTTGGATTATATGGGCTAGGACCTCTCTGCTGTGTTCATCGCAAGGAAATTTAAAAATTCTTTTCTTCGATAACTCATACAAAATGAGATCGAAAACGTTGGTAGATCGACAGTGTTTAGAAAACATTTTTTCCAAAATTTCTATAATACTGAAAATAGATGAATTGTGATGAATAAGGCCCTCAGCGTTGATAAATCTAGCCTCAGGCCGATTCATAGAAATTGATGATTCAATATCATTCACTCCTTCAGCTGATCTGAAGAAAGCGTGCCTACAAGTTGAGCAGTTTGAATGCTTTAGGTATTTTGCACACACTGTTCCAGCGGTATAACACATTATACATTTAATAACAGGTGGTGAACTATAATAATCTTCGTCTGAAATTGCGATGTTTAATCAGGCCTTAATTTCTTCAAGAGCACTTGATTTTTTGGAGGAATTCATTTCTTTCAGCATGGATATTAATATCAAGGATTTAGGAAGTTCGTCATAAAGAGGTGTACAATTTCCAAATTTTGGAGGTTTCAGGAGACTATATGCTGCTAGGATTTTATATATTTGCAAAAAGGTAGGAGTTGCTGGATGATTGTTAGTGCCGCCGACTAAACGTACAGTCCCAAAAAATCGCTGCCAGTGAACAAAAAGAAAAGAAGTTGTAAAAAGTAATTTTGAGTAAATACATTAAAAACTGATTTCAATTTCATTCAGAAACACATTTTGCTAAATTATTGTAACGAAAACAGATAAAACAGCGTTGTTGTAAAATAACAGAAAATGATTAATCAATTTAACTTACAGCGTAATAATTCAACGAAACTTTCCGGATGTTTAATAAATCTGAAAAGTAGGGATATGTGCGAACGACTGGGATTGGTATGATTTTGAATTGTCCCCTACTCTGTAATGAAAAAACCTTAATTCAAATGTAAAAAATAAAGATTTATAAGTTTTTTTTACACAAGACTTATCTAACCTTTTTTGGATACTACATAATTGCCGGAAAAAAAATTTAATATAAATTATAGTATATTTAATATAAATAAAAGTACTGAAATTTAATATAAATTTAATATCAAACCAATTTAATTGCAATTTGCCAAGCTTTTATTCTTTCTTTATCTTTCGGAACACTAAATTTAGGCACTTTTTTGTCGTTGTTGCTGTCATAACCTTGTGTACAGTTTGGAGCAATACAACGTGGTCCTCCCATGTTTGGTCAAATTTTACATTTTCAGATAAACAGAAAAAGGTAAAATTACTTAAAATTTCAAAATTAAATAATTATTTCACGATAAACAACGAACATTAAAAAAAAAACTAATTCCGTCAAAGATATTATAAACCTAGATGCGGCGAGTGGCCTCGGAGTGGGAGAACGATAAATATAGAACATCACTCTTTCTTGGGTATCGAGGTGCTGCCCTCTTCACAACTTTCAGACGTTTCCATGGCGACGCGTGTTTCACGCAGTGTCTTCTGAATTCGAAAAATCTTCGGGAGACTTCGGCTCTCTCCTTATTTCGTCTATATATAGCATATACGAAATAAAGTAAAAGCAAGCGTTCCCAAACTTTCTGAGTTTCTGCGATTTCTTCGATTCGATGTCTCATGCATCTCGTCGTCTGCTCGCCCGGTGACTTCTGTTTACAAAATTTGACAGCTGACAAATTTTGTAAAAAGTCTTAAATAATTTGATGACGTGACATAAATTTTATGAATTTCAGGAAATGTTAAATAATTCTTTCGAGTGTGTGATCTACAAGGACTATTTATTCGAAGCTATTTGTTTGTAGAATTTAAATGCAGAATTTGAGGTTAGGTTCATAACCTGTTGTATTCAAGTAGTTTTATTTTTTAACTTTCTTTGATTTCACTCAATTGATTTTGAATATTATAAATTCAAAACGTTAATTAATTGCATTTTTATGTAAATTTTAAAAATAATAATCATTTTTAATCAATAAATTCTGTTATAATTACGTTTCTTGTAATTCTATTTTATGAGAATATAAAAACACTCCTTTAAAGATAAAATGTGGAAACCTAGCTTCAAGTTTGCTTACGTAGGAAAAACTTTGCAGCCGACCCGAAATTTATGAAATAACTAAATAAATAATTACTTACAGGAAATAACTATTTAATATTCATTCTTACCTATACCTTATGGTAATAAAGTACATCTATGAAGGGAAAAATTGTTACTGTCAATATTTTTGGTCGAAATGAGAAATTGAAATTTTGAGTTTAGAATTTAAATCCAATACTCTTACAGTCTTGCAAATGAAAATTAAATTACAGTTATTGAAATTTTACAAAAGTACAATGTAAATCAGATGAATTAATGATACAATAATCTAAAAATGAAAGAGTTTTAAAATGTTTTTAAATCAAAATTTTTTTAATTTTCAAAGGCTTTTTTAAGGCTATAAGTGCTTTTTACAGGTGATTAATTAAAAGCTTACTTTACTTAAAAGTTGGGAATATTTAAATAAAAAGATCTACGCAAATAATTATAGTAGTTCCTCTTAACAAAAATTTTAATTGCAAACAATTCCAATTGTAAAATATCCTCGATTTTCAAGCGTTTTTAAAATAAATCTATATAATTTAAAGTAATTTTAGTTATATATCGAAAAAATTGAAATAGTCCTCGGACTTTAGAAAACTAGAAAATTTATTCATCGAAATCATTTCAAATTGCATTTAATGAAATATTTCAAATGAAACAATTATTTTTTGTGCCCTCTTTTGAGGATATTGTTAGAATTTCCTTTTCTCACAATTTTACTGGGAATTCTTATATAAATCAGGATCATCTTCGGTAAGTACGCTTTATTTCACTCTCTAAATCAAAATAAGTGCACTCAGAAAAAGATTTGATTGAATCAAAGAAAATTATTTGCTTGAAAGACTTTCTTTGATTTAAAGAAATGATTTGTTTAAATGAAATAACATTTTTTTAATTCAAACATAATGTCTTTAAACGAAATAAATATTTGTTTGAATCAAATTAATTTTTCTTCAAAACAAAGAAATTAATTCAATGATATATGGTCAAAGATATAAATTGTTTGATTGAAGGCAGAAATTTATTTGATTCGAACAAATATTTATTTGGTCCAAAGATATTTTGTTTGAATCAAAAAAATTTTGTTTCATTAAGGTAGTTTTCATCCACGAAAAGTAAACCTCAGGCAAAAATAGATAATTTTGCTTTCAAGAATAACAATATTATTATTGAAGGTCTATTTTGGAAGAGAAAAGATTAATTTCCCATGAAAAAAATTTGAAATACAGAAAAATAATTTTATTAATAAATTTTATTTTTGCCCCAACTTTTTTCTTATCGCTTCTTACCAAATTTCAAAAAATTATGCGATTCTAATAAATCATGAATCACTTTTACAGAGAAAAGATTTCTCACAACTTAACCATTTCCAATTTTCGAAAATTAATAAATTATTATCAAATTCAGCAATTTGTTTATAAAAATTTCGTTTTGGAAAATGTTTTTTTATTGGTTTCAGCCATTAAAGAATTTATTTTTAAAAATCAGAAACGGTGAAGTTGTGGAAAATCTTTTCTCTGAAAAAATGATTCATGATTTATTAGAATCGCATAATTTTTTAAAATTTGATAAGAAGCGATAAGAAAAAAAGTTGGGTCCAAAATAAAATTTATTAATAAAATTATTTTTCTGTGTTTTAAATTTTTTTTATGGAAAATAATCTTTTCTCTTTCAAAATAGCCCTTCAATAATAATATTGCTATTCTTAAAGGCAAAATTATCAATTTTTGCCTGAGGTTTACTTTTCGTGGATGAAAACTACCTTAATGAAACAAAATTTTTTTGATTCAAACAAAACATCTTTGGACCAAATGAATATTTGTTCGAATCAAATAAATCTCTGCCTTCAATCAAACAATTTATATCTTTGACCATATATCATTGAATTAATTTCTTTGTTTTGAAGAAAAATTAATTTGATTCAAACAAGTATTTATTTCGTTTAAAGACATTATGTTTGAATCAAACAAATTTCATTTCATTTAAACAAATCATTTCTTTAAATCAAAGAAAGTCTTTCGCAAATAATTTTCTTTGATTCAATCAAATCTTTTTTCTGAGTGCACTTATTTTGATTTAGAGAGTGAAATAATAAAGCGTACTTACCGAAGGTGATCCTGATTTATATAAAAATTCCCAGTAAAATTGTGAGAAAAGGAAATTCTAACAATATCCTCAAAAGAGGGCACAAAAAATAATTGTTTCGTTTGAAATATTTCATTAAATGCAATTTGAAATGATTTCCATGAATAAATTTCCTAGTTTTCTAAAGTCCGGGGACTATTTCAATTTTTTCGATATATAACTAAAATTACTTTAAATTATATAGATCTATTTTAAAAACGCTTGAAAATCGAGGATATTTTACAATTGGAATTGTTTGCAATTAAAATTTTTGTAAAGAGGAACTACTATAATTATTTGTAGATCTTTTTATTTAAATATTCCCAACTTATTCAATTTAAAATTGGAAATATTACTATTAAGCAATTTTCAATACCTCATTATTTTTTAATCTGCCCACTTATGATTTTCTTGTAAGCTTTTAATTAATCACTTGTAAAAAGCACTTATAGCCTTAAAAAAGCCTTTGAAAAATAAAAAAATTTTGAGTTCAAACGATTTTAAAACTCTTTTATTTTTAGATCATTGTATCATTAATTCATCTGATTTACATTGTACTTTTGTAAAATTTCAATAACTGTAATTTAATTTTCATTTGCAAGACTGAGCACACTACTTTCTCGAGTCGCGGGTCGCGGGGAAGGTCGGAAGCACCGAAATCTCGAGTGAAATTGAAAACCGAGCCCCAGCAAAGCTTGCTAGCGAAGGAGCGCGAGCCAGCTTAGATTTTAGCCAAAACCGAAAATCACGGCGCGGTGAACTTTTTTGAGAAAACTTTGGTTTTAAAAATTCAATGGTAAAATAAGGAATACAAATTTTTTAAATGAATTTTAGTTTGATTATTTAATTATTTTATAATTGTTTTCATTTTTAATTAATTTAATTCCATTTATTTTAAAAGAACCCCAACATCTTAAAATAATGATTAATATGCGGCGAGGATATACTTCGTTGAATAAAAAATTATGTAATAAAAATTTTGTTCAAAGAACAAAATCGTTTATTTATTGAATCAAATTTTTTAGTGAATCTATCTAATATTTTACATTCAATTAAAATAAATATTTGATTGGATATATTAAAGAAAAATTTGGTGAGTCATACATTAACCAAACTGTCCGAAACAATAATTATAATATAAAGTAACATAACATTTTTTTTTAATATTTACATTAAAATGTAACAAATGTAACAAATTAAGTAATTTATTAGGTATAATTTTTGTTAGAAAGTTTTAGTTTTATTTTTTTAATTCTCTTTAAATATTGAAAAACGTTTATAATAATTTATTTGCAGCATTTGGCATAGTTTTAATGAAATTAATATAAATTATTCATATTTTTTTGATGAGACAAAGTTTCCCAAAAAGAAAAGCTGCTGAATATATTCAGAAATCAGTTAGCATTTATTGTACATAAATCAATTCATTTGAGTTTTTTTGAAAAACATTGATCTATTTTTTTTCA
Source organism: Diplolepis rosae (assembly GCA_030998225.1). NCBI lineage: Eukaryota > Metazoa > Arthropoda > Insecta > Hymenoptera > Diplolepididae > Diplolepis > Diplolepis rosae. Next base: position 109,000 of record JAPYXD010000648.1, on the reverse strand, counting down.
GAAAAGTGTGGAATTATCACTTTTTTAATAAGAAAATACAAGAACTAGCCATAAATTACAATGAGATTTTAAAAAATTCTGACTAGTGTGAGTCAAACAAATATTTTAGAAATTACAAATTATTGAGCTTCGGACAACTTTCTTCTTTAAATTTTCAAAAAAAATTTCTGTAAACATTGAGCTTAAAAAAAGGAGAAGACTTCAACATTTGAACTGGTAAGATATTGATTTAAGGGTATGTGATACTTTACCTTGAAAGCAATTTAGTTTACACAGTTGTTTTTCCACAATTTTGAATTTTTCAAAAAAATAATAGTGCCGAGACGTAAAGAAAATTAACACTGACGTCTGTGCACTATTATTTTGTTGAAAAATTAAAAATTGTGGAAGAACAACTGTGTAAACTAAATTGCTCTTATGGCAAAGTATCACATGCTCTTAAGTCTAAATTTTTAATTAACTAATTAATTTAAAATTTTATTTTTAAATATTCATATTCTGGACTTACATTGACCCTTAATTAATAATTGAAGATATATGTTGATGTTGGTAATTGGCTTTAGGTCCAAGGTTGATAAAAACTCAGAGTTTTACATAATCAGACGTTTTCGGCTCTGATCGGAGCCCTCATCAGTGATTTATTCAAATCTTGATTAAGATTACGACTTTTGTATAAATGTTATTATCCAGTTTTTTCTTTTTCCGTTTTTTGGGAAGACACATAACTTAGACTGCACATTTATACAAAAAGTCGTAATCTTAATCAAGATTTGAATAAATCACTGATGAGGGCTCCGATCAGAGCCGAAACGTCTGATTATGTAAAACTCTGAGTTTTTATCAACCTTGGACCCTAAAGCCAATTACCAACATCAACATATATCTTCATTTATTTTTAAAATTGTAATTATTAATTTGAATAATATTTGAAAAGAATAAAAATCCTGGAAACTAGAAGTTGTTCATAATGAAAAAAATCTGCGCGCAGCTCGCTTCGCTCGCAAGTTTGAGCGCGCCTAGGGCGCGCGATTTGATCGTCGTGCTTCGCGCTCCGTTCTTGTGCTCTTCACATACATTCAAGTTTATTTATTATAATTTGATACTAAAGCTCAAACCAATTTTATAATAATATTACAGATGATGTGAATTACATATTTTCTCAAAGTCACTCAATTTCTTTTTGAATTTAAGTGAAATAGGAAATTCAATTTACTTAAGGCTCTATCAGCCTTAAGGAACACATTCTCATCATGACGCTCGCGCTTCGCGCTCGATTTTCTGTATACATTTCGGTAACTTTTTAATAAATTACATGATTAAAATAATTTATTTTCTTCCAAATCTCTCAAAAAGAAAAAACAATCGTAGACTTTATTTAAGGAAACGATTTTGCAGAACAACGCTTATTTCGTATCACATATTTTGGTGAAAAAATCAAATTTTTTTAATATTAAAAATCAATACATAAATTATACATCCTGTCCCGAAATGTCTTAATGAGAATTTGTAGACTTCATTCAGGCAAACAATTTTCCATCTAAACGTTTTTTTTGTATCTCACATATTTTGTCTAAAAAATGGAATTTTCGAATTTTAATCGTATTTTTTGGAATTGAAACGAAAAATATATGTTTTATTAGAAACTGTATAAGACAAAATTTGTAGAACTTTTTGAAACGAACAATTTTGTATTCTTACGTTTTTTTCGTATTTCACATATTATTGTTAAAAAATTGAATTTTGGATTTTCAATAGTTTTTTTTTAAATTAAAAAGAAAAATATGCATCTTATGGAAAAATGTTACAATTTAAATTTGAAGGTCTTTATGTAGTAAATAATATTTTATTATAACGTTTTTTCGTATCTCGTATAATTTAACTGGCAAATGGAATTTTGATATTGACTTTTTACATTCTCATCATGGATGAGAAGGTATTGGTTTTATTTTTAATTTGAATATGCTGTAACATTTCTAATTTTGATTTAATCAAAAAATGTTAACAGGATAATTTGTAGAGATTTATGAGCAATATCAAAAACCAGTATTGAAATTTTTAATTTTTTCAAAAAGTTATTTTCAAAAACATAAAAGTAGTGCTCAATCCCTCAATTTTGATTGGATGTGGCTGGTTAACGAAGTTGTCTTACTTTTTCGGCTCCGATAAAGTGTGCCAAAGCTCAATTCAATCTGATAATCCTATCGAGAGTTATGCCGCACATGGCCTACTACAGACAGACAGACAGACACTTTCGTAAAAACCGTTTTTTCTGAGTCAGGGGGTCTCAAAACGTAAAGATTTGATGAAAATTTCGAAAGTCATTTTTCACATAAAACCAATACCTTCTCATCCATGATGAGAATGTAAAAAAAAGAATTAAAAATACGAAAATAAGAAATTAAACTTTTTAAAAATAAGAAACTAATTCTCTTTCTATTGCATACATGTTCAAATTATAATAATTAAATATTGGTTTTTCATTCATGTACATACTTATCTTTCACTGACAGAAAGTTAATTTAGCAATGCATGTTCACTGTAACCTATTTCAATATCAAAATGATACTATAAATCAAAAATAAAATACACATAAAGTAACATTGAAACACTTTACACGTCGCTTTTCCTTGCTTTGTTTACCAATTTTTTATTTTGTTGAATATATATAATTTAAATTTAAATTTTTTAAGCGCGCTTTCTGGTTATTGGGTATCTCAGCAGGTGGAGGGGATTGGAGGGAGATACATTTAGCGCCTCTATAATGCTTTCGAGGAACTAATTCGGTTGGATCATACGGCGGGGTGAGAGGCAAGAGGGGACCGGGAAAAACACGCCGAAAGCGACGTCTACATTTAAGTCTACCGAACTATAATTGGCCGCATCTAGGTTTATAATATCTTTGATTCCGTATGTTTTTGATTAGTGTGTGGCAAGGAAGCAGTATACAGTTAATTAAATTTAAAAGGAAAAACCTGTAACATAATAAATAATGCAGTCTAGAATTGGAGAAAGGGAAGCATCGTGGTCGATAACGTGTTCGACTTCCCAATCTCTCTCTATTATAATCTTATCCAATTTGTTTTTCAACTTCTGTAAAGTTTTTGTACTCTTGAATTCAGTATTTTTATAAACATTCTTAATATCGGACACGGTTATTAAAAATTCAAATTTATCTTCAGTAACGGTGCAGTTTCCATAAATAGGTGGTTTTATGACACTATATACTGACAACAATCTATATAACTGTAAGAACGTAGGACAAGACGGGTGCTCATTGCTTCCAGCCGCTTGTCGAATTGTACCGAAGAATTTCTTGGGTTGTTTGAAAATAATAGTGTTAATTATAAATTAAATCATGTCAATAATTTGCAAATAGAGATTATTACCTCTAAATTATCCTGATTTACTCTTCCAGTCAATAAGTACTCGAAATTGAACTTATCAATTAAGTATTGGCATAAATCCATTGTGGAAGTGAGAGTCAATCGCAAGTCAGTTGCTGTTGCATCAGTGAGAAACTCGTCCGAAGAAATAATACCTTTTATTTTATTACTTTTCAATTCATTTAGCCACTCTAGCGACTCCTTTATGATCTATACAGGTTGATTCGCCAATAGTCATAAAGCTTTGAATGCCAGATTCTTTGTTCGAAACCAAACAACAAGTCGCATTGAGAAAATGTTGTACGAACAATAGTTTTTAAACTGTTAAGCATTGCAAATGACCAAAAGAAACTCACTATTTCCGCGCGTCCATAAACTTAGGGTGCGAATTTTTTACTAAGATTCACTTCAGGTCAGTAGAAGTCAATCAGTTTGCCTCTTGTCCGGCTGATAACTTTTTTTGTACTGATCAGAAATTAATTTTCGTAGAAATTTCGCACAGGAAGCTTATGGACGCGCGACAATAGCGAGTTTCTATTGGTCAATTGCAATGCTTAATAGTTTGAAAACAATTGTTCGTACATTTTTTCAATGTGATTTGTTGTTTGTTTTTAACCAAGAATCTGGCATTCAAAGCCTTATGACTATTGGCGAATCACTCCGTACAATGTATTGTATTACGAATTCTTAAGTATCAATTTGAAATAATGAAATGAAAGAAAAAAGGTACAACAATATATACCTTAAAATCTCTTTTATCTGGATTAAGACCTTCATTTGCTTGTTTTCTATTTAAAGCATCGAAAAGGCCGTTCATTCGTTTGCAAAAAGCAATTGTTTCTTCGCACCCTTTAAATTTAGAGAATTGGTGTGATAAATAAAACTGTAAGCCAATGGCAACAGAATTGCTAAAAATCTAGAAAAATAATAGAAATTCGTATAGGTAAATTAGAAATATGCCACTTTACATAAAAATAAGTAGTTGAAAATAGGATTTCACCTGAGTTGCAAGACGAACACGCATTTCTGCTGTCTTGTCTAAATGGATGTGTCTTTTGGTCAATTAAGGGCATACCCTGGCATTTCCAATTCTTTGACTGTCTTCATTGTATAATTCTTCCAAGTAATTCCACTGTATATAATTTTTATCGAGATGTGGGGTGTCGGAAAAGGCAAAAACTTTCCTTGCATCATGAAGTGGATGAGTGAACCAACAGTTTGTCGAAGACAATTTAACTTGAATGCCTAAAGTTTTTTGCATTTTACGGTTAGTGCTAGCACCATCTCTGATTACTCCATGTATAAGTGCACCTGCTTTTTCCAAGAGACATATAGCTTTAAGCATTATCTTTGCTAATTCTTCCCCCGCAACAGAATTTTTTGAAGCAAAAGTAGCTACAGGCTGCGAGTAATTTTCGACCAGGGACTGATACATTATGACAAGGCCGTGTGTTGCTAAATTATCTGCTTTTATATCTGTTACTGTTCGGTTATCTCCTAAATCACTTATTCCTTGATATGTCAAATTTCGAGATGAAACAGCAACTGCTCTTCTTAAATTTATTTCATCCGCAACTATGATACCATTTCGCTTCAATAAATTTTTAGCTTTAAAATTTTTTCCTAAAATTTCGAAAAACCCTTTATCAAACCCGCAATCACTTCCCATCAGACTAAAGTAGTTACGAACGGCATTCGAGCAGGGTAAGGGAAGAATTTCATTTCTTCTTAGGAATTCATAATATGACGGGGAACGAATATTCATCAAGATACAGAGCATTATCCATTCTTCAGAATACCTACGTCCCTTTGCATTCTCTACTTTTGCAGTAGCAACAATCTGTTTTATCGCAAGTTTCTGCTTATTTGGAACTTTAAACTCAGAGCACTTTTTATCTAAAGCCTCTTCGCGAACTTTTGCAATTTCCTTTTGTTGTTTTTCAAGGCAGTCAGTTATTAATTTTAATCTGAGTTTAAGGCGATTCGCTTGACGTCTTTGATTATGTAATTTTTTTCTGAGAGCATTTAATTTATACTGATAGCTCGAATCTGAAGTTTGTAGAACAACTTCGGTCTTTGCTCTTTTTTTATACCTCCTACCTTTTTGAAGTAATGCTTTTCGTAATTTTTGACTAGCATTGCGCCTTAAAGTATTTTTACATATGAGTTCACAAGCATTGTGCCGCCAAACTTCCGTACCCAAAGTGCTTTTATATGCAATATTTGCTGGTATTAAAGAAATCCCCACTGATGTGAAACCTTTACATATACGCATTTTCTGAAAATTTTTTAAGATTTGTGGTATTGTTTCAATATCGTGTATAACTTTTGGAAGACAAGTTCCATTTACATTAACCGGCATGCAAAAAACTTCATATTGTACTCTTCTGTCAGCATTTACAACAACACTTTTTTTCAAATACGTGTCTTGAAATTCCATTTTCTATAGTGTTTATTGGATATGTAAACAAAAGTTGGTGTTCTTTACCATTAAATGTTTCACACACAGTCCACGGTTTTATCAAATTTATGCAATAAGGCTTCTGAATTATATCTTCACCAACTACAAACGGAAGATTAATGCATAAGCATAAGTATTATTAAATTATGTATATGATTATTCAATTTGATTAAACTAAAAACTTACGTTCTATCCGAAATTCAAAAGTAACTGAATTGTTAAATGTTGCTGTGAATGTCGATGTAAAGGTTGGTTCTTGATACTCTAGACTATCACTCGATATATGGGCAACGTAGCCCCTCAAATAAGTCTTGTCATGTTTAGAAATAAGAGGTTCATCTTTTACACAACTTAACATTGAAACTTCTGGTACTGTTACAGTCTCAATATTCTCGTATTTTAAATCTACAGTTCGACATCCCTCTGAACCATCATCAGTCTTACAATCAGTTTCCATTTGTACACAATTAAGATCAGGTACTAAAAATAAGATAGAAAAATGAAAGAAAAATAATCAATTAAATAGAGAAATTAGATTTTAAAGAAAAGAAGAGAATCAAATGATAAAATAAAAATTTTTTGAAAATGCTTAGAATTACCATGTAATTTAAATGCACAGAGCGTATTATCAACATGTTTTAAATTATTTACATCATCGGCAGTATCAGGTACAGATTCTAATAAATCATATTTTGGACCATCACTCTTTGTATGAGTAACACAATCAGTCAAATCATTGTCATTGTCATATTCAGAAATCAGAAGTTCGTCCTTTGAAGAGCTTAACATTGAAACCTCTGGTACTCTTTCAGTCTTAACATTCTTGTGTTTAACATATATATTTTGAGATCCATCAAAACCATCAGTTTTAGTTTCAATATTTACATAATTATGATCTGGAACTAAAAATAAAATAGTAAAAAAGATAAACATTAAATTATTGTTTTTAATTACCTTGTAATTGGAAAAGCGTTTTATCGACGATTTTTATACATTGCTCATCGTTTACATGCTTTTTGACGTTTGCATGCTTTACATTATTTTCTCTATCAAATTCGTCTGCATTACTGGGTTCAGTGAGATTAAGTGGTACGCAATTAAATATAGTAGAAACAGCACATTTCACTAATCTGGGCTTCTTCAAGGGAATCTGAATGAACAGTGACTTAGGATATTTTACTCCTATTTTAAAAAATTTAATAACTTCCGGTACGAAATGGTGAACAAAAATTATTGTTATGTCTGCGAAATCTTACCCTTTGAATAATATTTCCATCGGAATCTTTCTGTATGCACTCACGTACAATGTCATTTTCTGCAAAATGTTTTTCGCAAATACTTTGGAAGGATTTGAGTTTACATCCTCCAGGAATATTTTCCTCCCATTTTTTACGAAGTTCCTCATTTTTTGGTACCATGAATATTGAACGTTTTCCTCCTCCACTGGCAGCATGTTCTTTATCGCACTTCGGTACGCAACAACACTTCGGCATTGCACTATCGCCCACAACCCACAATCAAAATATCACATTTGATAAAAAACACGCTTCATTGGTTAGGATGTTTAGACAGGTGATCCAACTCTCTACCCTTCGAACGTCGCGCTTCAATCTCGGTGGCTACTTGGAGAAACATAAGTCGGCTTCAAAACGCGCGACATCGCTTCAATACCCCCACCGCTGGAGACTGTAGACCTGTTTATACGACCATGGTCAGTGTGCTCAGATTGCAAACCGGGGTACCTACAGACAAAATTGCACGCCGTGTCCGTGTGAAGCGAGTAGGGAGAGACGACGGGGCGCGCTGCTTTCGTTTCTTCCTTGTCGTTCTTGCGTGCGAGAAAGGCACCTCGAAATTCTCCTTATTCTCCTCCCTTCCTCCTTGCAATGCTATTTTTAGATTTCATGCTATCTTTTAGAGAGTCGAAATTGAGAATTGTATTTTTCTCGACTCCGTGCAAAAGAGGCGGGAAGCAGACGACAATTTCGAATTTACGAAATATGTCGTTATAGAATTAATACTTCTTTTTTCAATATTTTTGAAAAAATCTGCTTGATTTGAACATCTGAAATCTCCTACAAAATTGTATAAGGATTTTAATACTTGAAAAATAAAAAATTTAATACCAATCAATATTTACAATTTTAACCAATATAGAAATTGAATAGAATTTTAGGTTTTCAAATTAAATCTTATAAATCATGAATTTCGTATTTCCATTCATCTAACCCGTACATTTAAAAAAATTTTAATCAGAGAATTATTTTCTATTAAAAAGAATGTCTTAATAGAAAATTATATTTCTATTCAAGCTTAAAATTGATATACTCAATTTTACGTTAGAAATATTTTCATCATACATTTTTTTAACAAAAAATGAAATACTCTACGTAAAGGAAAAAATTTCTAATAGAAGTACATAAATTATATTTTTATATTTTAAACTCAAAATGTTTGGTTAGGCTAAAAAAAATTAAGATAAAAATAATTTTACTATAGAATTGAATACATCGATTTTGTACTTGAAAAATACTTGCCTGAATTAAACTGTTGGTAGATCTTGTAAAACTAATAGGAGATTTAGAAACTCGAAATAGAATTAACTAGTAATATAAAAAGTCAGAAAAGGTTTAAAATTTCACGTCAATATATTAATTTAAAAGTTCTTTACATTTTAAGTCAATTACTTCATTTGAAAAAATTCTCTTTTTCGTGCAGCATTTAATTTTTTAAATAGAAATCTCTGCTTCAATATTTTTTAAAAAATCTGCTTGTTATGAAAATCTGAAATCTCCTACAAAATTGTATAAGGATTTTAACACTTGAAAAATAAAAAATTTAATACCAATCAATATTTACAATCTTAACCAATATAAAAATTGAATAGAATTTTAGGTTTTCAAATTAAATCTTAAATCATGAATTTCGGATTTCTATTCATCTTATCCGTACATTTAAAAAAAATTTAATCAGTGAATTATTTTCTATTAAAAAGAATATCTTAATAGAAAATTTAAATTTTTATTCAAGTTCAAAATCGATATATTCAATTCTACAGTAAAATTATTTTAATCTTAATTCTTTTAGAATAAGCATACATTTTAAGTTTAAAATATAAAAATATAATTTATGTACTTCTATTAGAAATTTTTTCCTTTACGTAGAGTATTTCATTTTTTGTTAAAAAAATGTATGATGAAAATATTTCTAACGTAAAATTGAGTATATCAATTTTAAGCTTGAATAAAAATTTAAATTTTCTATTAAGATATTCTTTTTAATAGAAAATAATTCACTGATTAAATTTTTTTTAAATGTACGGATAAGATGAATAGAAATCCGAAATTCATGATTTAAGATTTAATTTGAAAACCTAAAATTCTATTCAATTTTTATATTGGTTAAAATTGTAAATATTGATTGGTATTAAATTAATTTATTTTTCAAGTGTTAAAATCCTTATACAATTTTGTAGGAGATTTCAGATTTTCATAACAAGCAGATTTTTTAAAAAATATTGAAGCAGAGATTTCTATTTAAAAAATTAAATGCTGCACGAAAAAGAGAATTTTTTCAAATGAAGTAATTGACTTAAAATGTAAAGAACTTTTAAATTAATATATTGACGTGAAATTTTAAACCTCTTCTGACTTTTTATATTACTAGTTAATTCTATTTCGAGTTTTTAAATCTCCTATTAGTTTTACAAGATCTACCAACAGTTTAATTCAGGCAAGTATTTTTCAAGTACAAAATCGATGTATTCAATTCTATAGTAAAATTATTTTTATCATAATTTTTTTTAGCCTAACCAAACATTTTGAGTTTAAAATATAAAAATATAATTTATGTACTTCTATTAGAAATTTTTTCCTTTACGTAGAGTATTTCATTTTTTGTTAAAAAAATGTATGATGAAAATATTTCTAACGTAAAATTGAGTATATCAATTTTAAGCTTGAATAGAAATATAATTTTCTATTAAGACATTCTTTTTAATAGAAAATAATTCTCTGATTAAAATTTTTTTAAATGTACGGGTTAGATGAATGGAAATACGAAATTCATGATTTATAAGATTTAATTTGAAAACCTAAAATTCTATTCAATTTCTATATTGGTTAAAATTGTAAATATTGATTGGTATTAAATTTTTTATTTTTCAAGTATTAAAATCCTTATACAATTTTGTAGGAGATTTCAGATGTTCAAATCAAGCAGATTTTTTCAAAAATATTGAAAAAATAAGTATTAATTCTATAACGACATATTTCGTAAATTCGAAATTGTCGTCTGCTTCCCGCCTCTTTTGCACGGAGTCGAGAAAAATACAATTCTCAATTTCGACTCTCTAACAGATAGCATGAAATCTAAAAATAGCATTGCAAGGAGGAAGGGAGGAGAATAAGGAGAAGTTCGAGGTGCCGTTCTCGCACGCAAGAACGACAAGGAAGAAACGAAAGCAGCGCAAAGTCGTGTGCTTTATTGAAGGCTGAGCCACCATCTTTACTTAGGTTGATTACAAAGAATGTTGCGATAAATTCAAATGTAGTAAAAAGGGAAAAGTGTAAATATTAAAGAAATAATATGAAATCCATGCTTTTTTACCGGTATTAGTATTGATAGTATCCATAATGAAACTAATGAAATGAAATTCATTAAATAATACTAAAATACAATTCGGTAATATTTATTATTATGGTGTATAATGTTGTATATATTTAAATGGGCATATGTATTTATTTTTTAACTATAATTAAATATAAATTTATTATAAATTTATCAAATATAGATTACAGAATTCAACAAGTAAACGCGTACCTTGGAGTAGTGTAAAAATTATCTCACGTTCTGAACGTGAACTATTAATAATAGTCACGTATAATAACTATTTGTAGTATAAATTAATTCGCGTTTCATAATTCATCCCTTATGTACCTGTATATTAACGCTTTTGAAAACTGGAAAAATCTCCATCCCCTTCTGTTTAAAAAAATGTTAAATTACTCGATCTTGTTGGCGTATTTCATCATACGTTTAAGTTGCTCAGGAGTAATAATTTGCTCCAACTGAAAGAAGTAATAGAAATAATTTTGAATATATACAAAAATTATAAACTATTGTATTTTGGTCGTTTACGAACATTTTAATTTATTAGAAAATAATAAAATTGGGAAAGAAACAAACCCTGAAATATAATTAATACTGACCAGTAAAAAGGAAACGATTGATTGAAATTTCTGTGAATTGCACATCTTAAAATTTACGATTAAAGGTTTCTGAATCTGCAGTTTTATCTGAAAACGATTGCATCCAAACATTGTTGAATTACACGGAGAAAAATAGTTGAAGTAATTTTACTCAACTTCCGATCAAATTTGGGACATAAGGACAAGTTAGAAGTTATTTAGTGTCACTGTATTCATTTGTGATATATTAAATGTTCAATAATGAATCAAAGTTGAGTAAAATTCAGAAGCGTAGGGTGAAGTATGAAAGCGTGCATTAAAATTTTTTAAATATATATATTATTACTCGTAGTATAACTATAAAAAACCAATCTTTTATTAAATCACAAAAATAGTAGAGCTTTCCGTTCATTCTACTCTACGCTTCAATCGAGAGTTGAGTAAACCGTGAATCGCAAGATTTATTCCAACAGCTACATCTATTCACGCAGGAACGAATGAAAGTAATCTGCGCCTTGGGCACACATGAAAAATGTTTAATTTCAAAAACTTAAATTCTTAAAATTAAATTGATATTATGAAAATTTAAACAAAAAAAAATCGATAAGTGTATTACATAAAATATGAAATATCACATAAATTACTCAGGCAGAATAATAATTTGGAATTCGCAAATGTAAAATCCATATTTTGAAAATATAAAACACAGGAAATAAAAGAACCTTCTTTTAAATGTTTTTATACAAGATACTTCTTAATAATAATACAATTTTTTAATGTACATTTGAAAATTTAGTTTCACTAAACTTTCATACGTCGTTATAATAAAAATCTATACTAAATGTAATTTAATAATTATATTATATATATCAATAATCATAGTTATAATAATTGATTAATTATATAAATAATTAAAATGGTAGTTTGTATTGACCCACGTACCAAGTTTTATAAATTATATTAATTTTTAAAAATATTTTATTAATCATTTATGAAAAAAGTTGATTTATTTTTACTTGAGTAAGGCTAAAAAATTTTATTGACGGCACATACTCTCACAAGCTCTGAATAACTCATACAGTCACTATATAAGAAAGTTCCAAATTTTTGATCTCAGCATTGTAAGCGAGCGTGTGCGTGATTCGACGAAAGCGTATCGTACTATATATATAAGTGTAGAGTTATTAGGTTTATATATGTAAGGTTATATGTTTAAGTGTATTTGTAATTTGAAATATGATTGGCTACGTCCGAATGGTGTGAATGTATTTGTAAGTTGTTTATGTATATACCGGATGACTATTGGCAGGCTCGAAGTAAGAATTTTTTTTTATTTGAGAGAAGCATACCATTGCCAGTTCAAATAATACGCCCGATGTTCATTTTACCCAACTACGGTTTAAAGCATCTCAAGCGTCGATGATATACTTATACATTTCATGTCAACCCACTGACGCATGTTGGTGCCCTGTCGTCGATAACGTTTTACTCAACTCCTTACTATTCCCTATGTAACGCTTATTGTTATTCACTTTGGGTGAATTAGGTATATATCAAATTCATTTTACCCGACTAGGATTTAATAGATGTTCAAATGTCCTTATGTCCCAAGTTTAATCGACAGAGTTGAGTAAAATTACTTTAACTAGTTTTCTCCGTGTACGTTTAGGACTTTTTAATCGTATAAATGTGTCTCAATGGCGTTGAATTGTAGTTTTACGATTAAGAGACAGTCCATAAAATTTAAATCGTCAAGATAAATTTCGTGGATTGTTCATCTCAGTTGTGAAATTACGGTAAAATGAGTGAAATAAATTTTTACGAATGGAAGAAGCGTAAAAACAATTCAACAAAGTAATGATTTAATCGGTCTGGGATCGAACTGACAATTAAAAAAGCTTACAAATTCAAATGCCCACAACACAATTAAACGAAAATATTTTGAATCTGCCATTGTAAAATACACAATTCACAGCGATTTTAGCGTATCGCTTTTTGTTTCCTGGGTGGATGCAGATATTACGTGAAAATTAAGTATGTACATGCTGTGACTGGTATGTTACTAAATAATAGAATCTAATTCTATAAAGACCTAAGTAATAATATAGAAGATTATCACTAAATAGTACAAAACATCAGGTACGAAAGTACTTCACAAGCAGCAAATCACTTAATTAAAAATCACCAGAGTATCACAAACAAGAAGTTTTAAATGTCAAACTAAAGTAGTGACTAATTCAACACCTTAATTTTTAAACTGCATACAAAAGTAAAAAATAAACAATTCTTAAAAGAAAAACATCAATAATAATTACAATAATAAACAAAATAATAAATAACCGCGTCGAAATTGAGAAATGTGTTTCTCTCAACTCCGTGCAAAAGAGGTGCGAAGCAAACGACAATTTCAAATTTACAGAATATTTTGCTATGGAAATAATACTTCTTTTTTCAATATTTTAATCAATTTTTCCCTAAAATAAACATCTATAAGATTTAAAAAAATTGTGGAATCATTTTGAAACTAAATATAATTTTAAAGTGTAAATTTGAAATTAATAAATATTTAAAATTTGAATCTATATATAAATTGAAAATATTTGAAATTTTTAAAGGAAAGCTTAAATTAGAAATTTCGAATTTCTATACTTTTTACCAATTTTGTACATTTAAACAAATTTTCATTTAGCAAGTTATTCAGCATTAATAAGAGATAAACATAAAATTTAAGATTGAATATTACATTCTCAATTTTATGTTAGACATATTTTCATCTCACTTTTTTGTAGCCTAATCACAGACTTTTCATTCAAAAAATGAATTGCTTTACGGAAAGGAAAAATTTTCTAATAGAAGGAGATAAATTAAAAAGCTGAACAATGTGTTCAGTGATATTTGCATATGACCACATAAGTATTTATTGATTTCAAGTTTTACATGAAATTTTTTTTTTCAAGTTAGTGTTCAAATCTTGTCACGATTTTACAAGATCTTATGGACAGCTGCAATCTGTTAAATGAAATATTTTATAATTCTTAATTTGCCTTTTCTTCTGAAATCGTAGAAAATATTCAAAGTCGATAAATGGTTAAAATTTTATATCAAGATTTCAATTATAAAAGTTTGAAGCTTTGTGAGTTAACTGCTTCATTTAGAAAATACTTTAACTCTGTGAAGCATTTTTATATTTTAAGTGTAAAATCTGTGCTTAGGTCACAAAAAAGTAAGATAAAAATACTTTCATTATAAAATTAAGTATGTAGATTTAGCACTCATTTCTTCTTCATGTAAAATACTTTGCACATAATGATAATAAAAATAATGTCATGGTGGAATTTTAAGTCCTCCTATGTTCAAACTTACAAGCAAATAGATCATTAATTGACAAATTCTTAGATTTGTCAGTCGAAGCTTTATTTATAAATTTTTAGTTTTTATAAACAGGTTAAATATTTACGAATTTCTTAAATTTTCCAACATTTGAAAAATATTTAATCAGAGAATTATGTGCAAAGTATTTTACATGAAGAAGAAATAAACATTTGACCTAAGGGTGCTAAATCTACATACTTAATTTTATAATGAAAGTATTTTTATCTTACTTTTTTGTGACGTAAGCACAGATTTTACACTTAAAATATAAAAATGCTTCACAGAGTTAAAGTATTTTCTAAATGAAGCAGTTTATTCACAAAGCTTCAAACTTTTATAATTGAAATCTTGATAAAAAAATTTTTACCATTTATCGACTGAATATTTCATTTAACAGATTGCAGCTGTCCATAAGATCTTGTAAAATCGTGACAAGATTTAAAATCTAACTTGAAAAAAAAAAATTTTATGCAAAACTTGAAATCAATAAATACTTATGTGGTCATATGCAAATATCACTGAACACATTGTTTAGCTTTTTAATTGATCTCCTTCTATTAGAAAATTTTTCCTTTCCGTAAAGCAATTCATTTTTTGAATGAAAAGTCTGTGATTAGGCTACAAAAAAGTGAGATGAAAATATGTCCAACATAAAATTGATAATGCAATATTAAATTTTACATTTTATGTTTATCTCTTATTAATGCTGAATAACTCGCTAATTGAAAATTTGTTTAAATGTACAAAATTGGTAAAAAGTATAGAAATTCGAAATTTCTAATTTAAGCTTTCCTTTAAAAATTTCAAATATTTTCAATTTGTATATAGTGTTACCAGACCAGATGATGACCTCCTTTCCCCAGGTTTAGCTATCCATATATGTAAAGGTTGATGACCTCCCCCTCCTAGGTTTAGTTGCCTATATATGTAGAGGTTCAGGCAGGCCTCTTCAGTTCTCTAAAATCTCTCACAAATAAAACATACAAAGTGACATTAGTTTGATGTCACTACTTTTTAAAAATAGAAAGTTTAGTTTTCACTTATAACATTTTGGCGATTCTGCCAGGATCCGCTTAAGTTCTCGGTTTTTAATTTATACGGAAATCCACATAGAACGCGGACCTGTGCGAGACTTGGAATCCACGGACCCAAGAAGCTAAAGAAACTTTACGAAGTTTTAAAAATAAGAAGAACTCCGGACTTCACTACGGTAAGCCCGAAAACAGAAATAAGTAGCTGATAATAAAAATTAGTTGGTGAATTTAGTAGCCACTATTCCACGTAAATTATCAGTGAAAGATTCCATTAAAATTGAACGAGGCCCGCAATCAGGCGGAAGACGCATCTGCGTAGATAAGCAGCCAACGCTCAGCCAGGCAACCGGTTAGCAACAAACAATAGATAAGTAAGTACACTGGCGTTTGATAAACACCGAGATAGCAGGCTCTATCAAACTGACTCATCCTACGATACGGACTCATCCTCTTTAAATTTCCCAATCACAACCACTCTCATGTCTCGAGCACAATCTCCCGTCAGGGCCCAGTCCCCCTCTTACACCACTGACGAATTACTATTAATGGTTCTCAACCAAATGGAAACCCTGACTATCTCATTCAACGCCCTGAAAAAAGAAAACGAAAATAGGATAGATGAAATTTCAAGATTATCAAAGAAATTAGGAGGAGCAGGGACAGTAGAAACAGATAGTGAATTCCAACAACGACCAGAAGCGACAGACGATCATTCTTCGGACGAAGAAAAAACATTCGAAAGAAAAGAAACATTTAGACCCAGACAGGAAAATATTTACGGTCAATCACAATTTTTCCCAACAACTGTCCCAACAGCACCACACGAAGAACGGAAAATGGGAACCAAGTTAGCAATTGAAACGATAAAGCCAATCTCCAAACATTCTACAAAATTAAAATTTTTTGGACAAGAACACGTTTTCCACATAGTACCCAATGATTTTCCCTTACCAGAAGGAGGAATTATTGGAATTAAATTCTTTGAAAAATATCCAAGATACGCGATCACGAACAGTCACCTCGTGCTAAACAAGGTAAAGCTACCTTTGCACCTAAGCAATGATTTCATACCAGGAAAATCCGAAAAGATATCTACTATCTCTACTGATGCAGAAGATCAAGATATTATCATCATAGATGATAAGGAAATTCTCGACGGACTCTACACTATACGAAAGGGACAAATAAAAATCCCATTGAAAAATAATGAGGACTACCCCAAAGAAGTAAATCCTCAGATTATCTACAAACCAATATTAAAAATAATCACAGATGAAAGTAATAAACCTCAAATGACCTTTAGACTGAATGAATTATTGAAAGCTTCAAGATTAGATCATTTAGAAAAAAACCAGAGGGAATTCATTAAAAAATTAATAGCCAGATACTCGGAAGTTTTCACATTGAAATCAGACCCACTTCCATGTACTAACCTTACTGAACATCAAATAATACTTAAAAATGGAAAAATAATTAATCTAAGATCCCACAAATTACCCGAAAAACACCGACAGTTTGCCCTAGAAGAAACAGAAAGATTATTAAAAAAGGGAATTATAAGAGAAAGTCAATCACCATACAAATCACCTTTATGGATAGTACCGAAAAAAGGAAATAAATTAAGAATGGTAATTGACTATAGAAAGATTAACGAAGACACGGATCAACATGCTTACCCATTACCAATGATCGACGATATATTAGACCACTCAGGAAAAGCTAAGTTCTTTTCTGCCTTTGACCTCTCAGCTGGATTCCACCAAATCCCGATGAAGGAAGAAGACAAAAAGTACACTGCGTTTTCTACAACCCAAGGACATTTCGAATACAATCGCATGCCTTTCGGTTTAAAGAACGCACCAGCCACTTTCCAAAGAATGATGGATAATGCATTCAGAGGAAAAATAAACTGCATAAAATAATTCAGACCATTGAAAATTGTAAAAGATGTGCAATCATTTTTAGGACTTGCAGGTTACTATAGGAAATTCATCAAGAATTTCTCTACTATAGCGAGAGACTTAACAAAGCTATCTCAGAAAGAGACAATATTCGATTGGGCCCCAGACTGCGAAAAAGCATTTTACGATTTAAAGAACACATTGGTAACCGCACCAGTTTTAAAATTCCCTGATTTTTCCAAACAATTTATACTATCTACGGACGCATCCAACTGTGGATTAGGAGCAGTATTGAGCCAAGACGGGCACCCTTGTCTTTTTATATCAAGAACATTGAACAAAGCCGAAGAATAATACACCACCTCTGAAAAAGAACTTTTAGCAATTGTATGGGCTATGAAACGCCTCAGACAATATCTTCTCGGAAAGATATTCAAAATTCAAACAGAGCACCATTATTTAGTTTGGCTGCACAATGTGAAAGACCCTAGCTCGAGACTCTTACGATGGAGACTCCGTGTGGAAGTATACGAATTCGAAATAGAATATGTAAAAGGAAAAGAAAATAAAGAAGCGGATTCCTATCCAGACTTTTTCCCATCACTAAAGACACATTACAAGAAGCAATGGAAAAAACCGGAATTAGTACTGAAGAAGAAGAAGAACCAAGCTTGGAAGACCAGTCACCGCCCTAGCGGACCCGTGTGAGAGAACGGTCATAGAATACTCTGACCGTTCTCTGACCGTTCTATGACCGTTCTATGACCTCGAATTATTACGGCTAAGAACGGTAAAAAAGACAGTAAAAGCATTGCGATTATGATTCTGTGGCGAAATTTGGATTAGAAGGTGAAGCAATAAATACAATTATCTTATTTCTCAGCGATAAAACTAGAAAAACATAATACCTGTCACCGAAGGCGGCTTCAACTGCTCTCAGTAGCATTTTGCGCGCTAAATTTAAAAACAGAATTAAAGATTGAGAAATGCAAATGTGTAAGATAAATGAATTTAATAATGAACTTTACGTAATAAAAGTTGCTAAAATTAATTAAAGTTGCATGAATAATGTAAACAGTATTTTTTAAAGCCTCTGATGTCATTCAATTGTAATTTTTTTCTTTTGTGCATGATGCGACTTTACCGACAGCCGTGATTAATCAAACAAATCATTTGGATTGAGAAATGCAAATGTGTAAAATAAATTAATTTAATAATGAACTTTACGTAATAAAAGTTGCTGATATTAATTAAAGTTGCATGAATAATGTAAAGTCTCTGACGCCATTCAATTGTCATTTTTTACTTTTGTACATGATGCGACTTCACCGACCGCCGTAACAAATCCTAAAAAGTATTTTCTAAAAAGTCTTCAGAAATGATTTGGGGTAATTCAAAATACGCAAAATAAGAGAAACAATATTTATAATTTGACAGTATTTGTATTTGCATTATTTTGGGTGATATTCCCTCTAATATACAGATGTATGTCCAATTGGAAGAACTTAAGATCATGTATCAACCAGTACAGCTGACTAAATCAATAATATCGGTTTCCCCCCAGGATTTCCCCATAAAAATAAATTTTGATATTTGAAAATTTAGGACATAATAAAGGTCATATTAGCGGATGTCTGTAGACTTTAATTACTTTTAAACAATAAAAAATAATAATTCCTGTTTTACCGACACCAAAACTTATTTAATTGCTCAAAACTAATTAAAGTCAACAGCCATCCGCTATTGTGTCCTTTATTATGTTCCAGAGTTTCAGCTGAAAAAATCCATTATTGTTGAACAATCTTGGGGAATTGATATTATTGAGTCAATAGCAAAAAAGAGTTTTTCTATACAGAATTATGTCGAATTGACAAAGGAGCACGGTATACAATTAAAATGAATTGTTTGATTTGTTACGGCGGTCGGTGAAGTCGCATCATGTACAAAAGTATAAAATGACAATTGAATGACATCAGAGGCTTTAAAAAATACTGTTTACATTATTCATGCAACTTTGATTAATTTAAGCAACTTTTATTACGTAAAGTTCATTATTAAATTCATTTATCTTACGCATTTGCATTTCTCAATCTTTAATTCTGTTTTTAAATTTAGCGCGCAAAATGCTACTGAGTGCAGTTGAAGCCGCCTTCGGTGACAGGTATTATGTTTTTCTAGTTTTTATCGCTGAGAAATAAGATAATTGTATTTATTGCTTCGCCTTCTAATCCAAATTTCGCCACAGAATCATAATCACAATGCTTTTAATGTCTTTTTTACCGTTCTTAGCCGTAATAATTCGAGGTCATAGAACGGTCATAGAACGGTCAGAGAACGGTCAGAGTATTCTATGACCGTTCTCTCACACGGGTCCGCTAGGGCGGAAATAGAAACATTCGACACACCGCGAATAACAAAAAACGAAATTTTAAAAGAAAAAATTTAATTAACCGTGAGGCGAATGAGAGAACCATCAGAAAATGAAACCACAGAAACAGAAGAAGAAATCACGAAAACACCAGGAGACAATACTACTTTATATACGGATTTTATAAATTGGAAACAACAACCAGTCGAAGGCAAAATTAAAGCAAAGCCTAACGCTATAGGCAAACTTTGGAAAGAAGTAACTAAGGATGAAATGCCTATGTACAACGAAGAATATTGGCTGTATAAATTAAGTTGGTTTATCGAAGAACTCGTTAACAGAAAACTTTCAATCGTTAGATTGAGAGAGAAAGAATCCAAGTGGAATTAGAAAAAACTAAGAAAAGATTAGATGAAGGAATAATAAGAACACATCTTTTATACAAGCCAGGAAACCTAGTCAAAATCCTTAACAACACCAAACAAAACAAATTAGAACAATCCTGGAAAGGTCCTTACGAAGTTATAGATTACCTAGATAATAATAATCTACGCATTAGGAATAAAGATAAAATACTGAGAGTACACATAGATCAGTGTATGCCTTATTTTTCAGATGAGGATCCTAGTTCTTCTAATAGCGGCAATAGCCAACTGTAAAGCCAACTACACCTTACAACCATTAACCAGCAATTTAATTGTCGAAGACATCACCAAGGTACATTTGTACCATGAAACTTGGGACCTCGTGATAGGAATTAACTTCACATCTAACCAGCAACGTATATCAGCGATAAGCAGCACCATTGAGTTAGCAGAATCAGCATGTAACGGGAGATGTGCACCCCAATACGAAGTACAGCTTGTAATGAATCGATACAATAGATTAGTACATAAGAATATGATTTTGGGGAAATTACTCGGAATAAATAAACGAACGAAAAGAGGATTGGCAAACTTTATCGTCGATATATCCAAAACACTATTTGGTACACTAAGCGAACAAGACTTGGATAGCATAAATAACGAATTTGATAAGATATATATGGACAATAAAAACTTGGCAACAGTGTTAACAAATCACACGAAAATCCTGAAACTTATCCTAGATTCATCATCCGTAAACCACAAAGAGCTCATTGAGAATCAGAATGCTGAAAGAGAGCTCGCAAAAAATCTGAGTAGCGGACTGAACACCGTATCAAGGGACAGCTTCGTTAACAGTAAGCTGCTAATAGCAGCCATAATGATTGACGAGACAAGCGAAGACATAGACATGGCCATTAACGCTATCAACGACGGTAAACATGGAATCATCCATCCTCAAATATTAACACCTGCTATGTTAAAAAACAACTATTAAGAAATTTGAAGAAAAACACAGAACAAGATACCATTTTGATGCAGACGAAACAAGCTATCAGCACATAACCGGAATAAGTAAACTATCAGTTGCCATCCTGAAAGGACTATTCACCTATGTACTCAAAATTCCGATTATAGAACAGGAAGAGGGTACCATCAAACACATTATACCTATCCCTTATCCTATCCAAAACCTATACCTTGCAGTAATTCCTGACCATGACTATATAATAAAATTTAGAGACTCATATGTAATTACTGAAGATTAAACAATCCTCATTACTGATGGGTTCTAATTGTAAAATCTATATTGGAATGGACGTACTGTACCTTAGCAAAAATCTGAAGGGACAATTTTACGACGAATTCAATGTAACCTACAACATTAGTTACTCTAACGATGATCTAAAAACCTTAGAAAGTATGTTGATCTTTTTACGTCCGAGAATATTAAAAATTCAAGTGTACTACACATCAAATGTGTTTGAAAGAAGAAACGACGCTTTCGGACCAAGTCATTTTATTTTAAAAACAATTCCAACGTTTCGAGAACACAATGTATCTCCTCACAGGGAATAAAAGTTCTTATTACATTACCAACATTAGTATTAAATTTATATATCTGTAATAATAAATTGTTTTTTAACGATTGTATCAGATAAAATATTATAAAAGTATTATTATATAAAAGTATTATTATATAAAAAGTAAGTACCTTAAAAAAATTGTAAGAGAAGAATTATACACATTATAATTTGCAACTACATTGTATGGTTTGAAACAAAGTGTGAATTTTTGTTAGGAAGCAAGAGCAACGACTCTGTTCCCGACTTAACTGAATTTTAAAATTGTCATTCGCTTATTATTATAATATTACAGGAGCGTATCGTCAAAGTTTAAAATTACGGAGTCATTAAGTAAGTCAAATTTGTTCAAAACTAAATAAAATTAAGGAACAACATAAGATAACATTCATTTATAAATAAAGCAAGGAAATGGAAAACCAACACATAAGTAAGAGGGAAAAAAATTTTTGTTTTTTTAAAAATGGATTTTTTACATCTTTTATGAAAGGAATTCCAAAATAGCATTATAAGATTGGTTGAAATGTTCCAAATCTGAGACTTTGTTTAGACTATTGTTTTTTTCTTTTTTTATGAAAGCCATTTCTGCGAAAGCTCTTTTTTGAAAATTTTTTTCCTGATGGACAATTTTGAAATCATTCCATAAAATTTCACGTGATGAACTATTTTTATTATCAAGTATGTGTTTGGAAATGACATTGTGATATTTTGGGTTGAGTTTTATGTTATTTTTATGCTCATCTCTACGAATATGTAACGGTCTTTTTGTCTGTCCCACATATGTTTTGCCACACTTACAATAAAATTTATAAACAACATTATTCTTATCCGAGGAAGATACAGGATCCTTACCTAATCTTACAAACCTGTTAAATTTTGAATTTATTCTGTAAATGGTGTTTATTTGATATTTATTTAAAACTCTATTTATATTTTCAGAAATAGTGCCATAGTAAGGAATTGTGATAATTTTTTCTTTTTCTTTCTTTTCAATATCTATGTTTTGTTTGGGTTTTGTGATTCTCTCATTTAATTCAATAATTCTTTTATTAATATGTTTAGTGATAATATTTTTTGGATAATTATTCAACTCTAAATAGTTCTTAATAATATCTAAATTTTCCTTGTGGAAGGATTACGATATGATAATAAAAAACCAAATTCCAAATAATTATATAATGATTTCATTAGATGTAATGTCTTTATTTACAAACATTCCTATCAAACTAATACAAAACAGCATTGATAAAAGATGGCACTATATTGAAAAATTTACAAAATTACCTTTAGAAGAATTTAAAGATGGAATAGATGATAATTTTAAAACATTGCAGGAACTCATTGATCAAATAAAACCAATATGTACTGAGCATCGAGGCTTAGGACAGCTGAATACAATGTTAGCTACGGTTGCTCAGGGAATTTTAGAGTCGGTCAACGATTACGGTTTAAGGGTAGCTGAAATTCTTAAAAAGATTACTGAATTTATTGAAGACACAAACACGTTTGAAATTTCAAAGAGCATGATAATTTCAATACGTAATACGGCGAAGGGAAATTTTATTATGGGTCTTAGAAAAGAACTTGCGTTGCGTGTTAGATTAGAAAATCCGAAAACTTTGCAATATGCTATTAATGTAGCTAGGACAGCTGAATGGGAGGAAATTCACATGAAAAATCTTAATCGTACAATCGGGGAAAAGGAAGTTTCTAAAATTAAGGGTGGTTTCAGGGATGTAAAAACTAATCATGAACATGTGCCTCATAGATTTACTCGATATCATGGAAATGGTCGAACATATATAGCAAAAAGAGCAGGACAGTTTTTAGATAGTAGCAAGGGAAAATTAGGAACGTCAAGTATTTTTAACGAGGACGACATGCGCGGTAGAGCGTCGAGTTCTACCTGGCAAGACACGCGTTGCCACAACTGTGGTAAAGCAGGTCATATAAAAACGGGATGTGTGAGACCTGCTAAGGTTGAGGGAAATAATTGTTTTATTTGTGGTCGAACAGGCCATTATGCTCGAGAGTGTCCAAATTCAAATAAAAATAAACTTATTTGCTATCGATGCGGTGATGCCGGGCACATTGCAAAAAATTGTACAAAGGAATTGCCTAAGCCTAAAACTGAAAATAAAAAATCCTGTACATATTGTAAAAAGTTAAAACATGTGTACGAAGAGTGTCGAAAGAGGGGAAGAGATATAACATATGCTCAAATTGAAAAACAAAATTATTTAAACGAGAAATAGACTCATCGAGTTGGTGCAGCGATGGGTTGGAGAATAATTATGTGCCATTACGTAGAGCAATTTTGACTTTTAAAACTGAACAAAAACAAAATTCTCCTATTATTAACTTACAAAGTAAAGATTTTAGAAATGAAAGAGGTAACTTCATGGTAGATACTGGGGCTGAACTTAACATTATTAAATATGCAAAATTAAAACACAATATACATATTGATTTTAATTCTAGATACGAAATTTTTGGCATTAATAATCAAGGAATTAAAAGTTTAGGTGAAGTAAAACTGGAAGTTAATAATGTAAAATATTAATTTCAAGTAGTTCCAAATTATTTTGCTATTCAACGTGACGGCATGCTAGGAATGCCTTTTTTGAAAGATTCAATAATAGATTTGAGAAGAGGATTATTAATTCATGACATTGGTGAGTTTCCATTTACACTGATACCAAAAGGTGTCATTTTAAAAATAAAAGCACGAACAAAACAGCTTGTAACACTTCCTGTCATAGATCCCGATATTAAAGAGGGTTATCTACCAAAAATTGATGCAGGTCCTGGAGTTTATATGGGAGAAGTGTTGGTTTTGCCAAAAAATGGCCGAATAAAAATATTTGCAATAAATGTTAATTCTCGAGATATAGAACTTACAATCCCAGCAGTTAAGCTTGAAGAATTTGATGTTATTAATACTGCAATTCATAAAGAAAAGGTACATTGCAAAGGTAGCACTTCATTCATTATAGACTCCAGAGTAAAAGAATTAGAATCTTGTTTGAAATTGGCAGAATTAAATGAAGAAGAAAGAGACTCTTTGTTAACGTCAATAAAAAAATATTCCTTTCAGTTTAAATTAAGAAATGATAAATTGGGTGGCACTGATTTAGTTCAACATAGAATAATAACAACTGATGAGCAACCAATAAATAAAAAAATGTACAGACCTCCTCAAGTTCATAAAGATGAAATACAAAAACAAGTAAAGGAGTTACTTGATAATGATGGAATCAAGGCGTCTGTTTCACCTTATAATTCTCCGGTGTGGGTTGTTCCAAAAAAAACAGATTCGGAAGGTAAAAAACGTTGGCGAATGGTCATCGATTACAGGAAGCTTAATGAAAAAACTATAGGGGACGCCTATCCCTTGCCTAATATAACTGACATTCTAGATCAATTGGGTGGAGCAAAATATTTTAGTGTTTTAGATTTAGCGTCAGGATTCCATCAGATTCAAGTACATCCTGATGATAGACACAAGACCGCATTTTCGACACCCTTTGGGCACTATGAATTTAAAAGAATGCCCTTTGGTTTAAAGAATGCGCCTGCAACCTTTCAGCGACTCATGGATAGAGTCCTGACAGGATTGCAGGGCATTGAACTCTTTGTGTACATGGATGATATCGTTATCTATGCACGATCTTTGAAGGAACATCGAGAAAAATTAGAAAAGCTTTTAGGGCGCCTTAAAACAGCAGGATTAGTACTTCAACCTGAAAAATGTCATTTTCTTAAAAGGGAAATCGGTTAGCTAGGTCATGTAATCTCAGAAAATGGACTCAAACCTGATCCAAATAAATTGGAAGCCGTGAGAAAATTCCCTCAACCTAAAGCAAGGAAAAATGTGAAGCAATTCTTGGGGCTTGCCGGCTATTATAGACGATTTGTCGCTCACTTTACACAAATAAGTAAACCACTTAATGATTTGCTCAAGATAAATAGAACATTTATTTGGAATGAAGAAGCACAACGGGCATTTGATGAACTGAAAAATATTCTTTGCTCTCGCCCGCTTTTGTAGTACCCAGATTTCAATGAACCTTTCATTGTGACGACTGACGCTTCTGATTATGCCTTGGGAGCAGTGTTGAGTCAAGGTCATATAGGTCGCGATCTTCCTATTGCATATGCTTCTAGAGTCCTAAATGGAGCAGAGTTAAGGTATTCAGTAATAGAGAAAGAGTTATTAGCAATAGTATTTGCAGTTAAAATGTTTAGGCCTTACCTGTATGGCAGAAGGTTTTGGTTGGTAACAGACCATCGTCCTCTAACGTGGCTGTACCAATTAAAAGATCCGACTTTAAATTCGAGGCTTGCACGATGGAAAATTAAACTGCAAGAGTTTGAGCATGAGATTGTTTACAAACCTGGTAGAGTTAATGCAAATGCAGATGCACTTTCTCGCAATCCCGTACCTACAGTAACTAAGGATGAAAATAAAGTTTCTTTTCCTGAAGTGGAGAATCTCAGCGGGATGCCTCAGACTGCAGCCGGGGTATTCAGCTGTGATTTTTGGCCTGACCTAGGGAAGTATTTTTCTGAATATCCTATAGAAAGAGTTTTTGTTAGTAATTGTGTCAGAGAAGAGTTAACAAGTAGTGAAAATAAGAGTGCTGTTGATTGTTTTGAATGTGAGAGTATATCTAATAAGTCATTAGAGAAAGAGGAAACGTTTGATGTCAGGGAAAAGCGAATTGCGGACGAAGTTCAACATGAAAGTCTCAGGTTTAGACACTTGACTGACAGATTGTTGAACGTCTCGATGCTAAAAAGCGTATGATCGACGAGGAAGGGCAAATCGAGGATTTGCGGATGGTTTTGGAAAGGAAAAGACAAAAGGGCCCGCGAATTAGATAAAAAGGTTGAGCGATTGAGTGATCAGAGAATGGAAGAGGATGATAGTGACATTGTGAGTGAAGAGGAAGAATCTGACATGATAGGGCTAGTCTGTAAAATAGCGAAAAAAAATAGAATTGATGTAATAGAAGGACCAGGGATTGCAAGAACAGTGCCGATGCAAGCAGGAAGTAGTACAATAATTGATACTTTAATTCAAACAAAAAAAGATAAACTATGGACACGGGATGACCACATTTTAAATTTTGCCTCTTGCGATTGCGTTCTGACAACTCCAATAAAACGTGATCTTCTTAGTAAGGGATTGATTAAATTAGCAGATTTAAAATCTGAAAAACCAGAATTAGGCCACGTAATTTGTCTTAAGAACAGGAAATATTATATTTATAATTTATTCGTGAAAGAGAAATTTGACGATAAAATATACTTAAAAAATATAGAAACTTGTTTTGATACTTTGAAAATGGCGTTAGAGAAAATGAAATATCAAACTTTTAGTATTGCACACGAGGGAAATGGGTTTGATAAGTTTCCATGGAATTGGATTGAAAAGTCTCTAAGAAGCCTCTTTGGAATAGGTGATTATCGAATCACGGTTTGTACTGGAGAAATAATAATACCTCCAGAAGAAGATAGAATTAAAATTTTGGAAGAAAATCACGATGGGGTAACCGGAGGCCACTCAGGCGAGACAAAAACGTATGAACGTGTACGTGAAAACTTTTATTGGCCAGGAATGCGCGAAGAAATTCGGAAATATGTAAAAACTTGCGAATCTTGTCAAAAGAAAAAGTTAGCCCGAATTAAAACTAAACAACCAATGCAAATTACAGATACACCAAAACGAGTTTTTGAAAAGATTCAAATGGATATTGTAGGCCCATTACCAAAAACTGATTTTGGTAACGTATACATTTTAACTTGGCAAGACTGCCTTAGTAAATATTCGGGCGCGATTCCTTTGCGTAAGGCTGATGCCTCGTCAGTAGCAATAGCATTGACTGAACATATAATTTGTTTATATGGGTGTCCAGAGTCCATCCAGACAGATCAGGGTAGTCATTTTATTAATGAGATTATGGACAGTATAGCGCGAATATTTAGAATTCGGAAATATAAATCGAGCGCATATCACCCTCAATCCTTAGGTGCTTTAGAACGCAGTCACCACACTTTCGTGGAGTACCTGAGACATTATTGTGAAAAGGGAAATTGGGATTTGTGGTTACCTTATGCTATGTTCTCGTTCAATACCGTAGTTCACGAATCGACTGGATTTACCCCACACAGAATTGTCTTCGGCCGAGATGCGCGAAAACCCTCAGAATTCGCAGAAGAAAAGGTGCCCAATACTTTTATCCAATTGGTTGATGATATTTTAAATAGATTAACTGAAACTGAGTCACTGGTTGTTACAAGGTTAGAAGCTGCAAAAAATATTATGACGCAAAATTAAACGAAAAAATTTTGAAGTAGGTCAATATGTATACTTACAAATTCCTAGGGAAAACAAACTAGACGATCAATATGAAGGTCCTTACCAAATAATAAAAATTAATAATGATTTAAATGTTGAATTAAAAATAAATTCAAAGGAAACAAAGGTTGTTCATATGAATAGAATTAAGCATGCATTTTTGAGATTTTGAAAAAAGAACGAAATAAAGTAATAATTAAATTTGTACAGTGAATGTTACGAATAGAATAATTAAAAATTAATGAATTCAACAAACAATATATATATAAATTATCATAAGGCATTATTTAACTCAATGAATAATTACATGAAATACTTATTTAATAATATAATTATAGAAATAATTACATGATTAGTGTTTAGATTGATAATTAATTATGAAGACTCAAGGGTAAACAATAAAATACAGATATTCTTGATGGTTTCAAATTAACTAGTTGAGTTTGAAATTTCTGCCACTGCCTAAGAATTTTGATTAAGTTTATACAAGAGATTTTCTGTTATTCTAAAATAAAAAATAATTTCATGAAATTATGAATTGGATAAATGTAATAGAATTAGAAAATTAATCGAATACGATTTCGATAAAATATAAAAACCGAATTAAGCACAAATGTAATTACATATTCCAAAATGTTGAAAATATTAAATAATATCTATTCTATATACTTACTTAAATTCATTTTCTTCTTCAAGATTTAAGCGCATGATTATTTTTGATTTACAAGCTACCGCCAGCAGCAATAGTCCACAAGATAGTCATAAATTTCTTTTTGAATTCAATCCGCAACCGAATGCAGAACCGAATATAACCGAATGAACGATCAGTTTAGTCCGTTTAGTCGCATATGAAGTTTGATATAAGTGAAAAGTTGCTACATAACCTAAATAAGAAAGCATCAATACGTTACACCTCTACTCCTACTTGAAAAGTTGCTACATAACCTAAATAAGAAAGCAACTTTTCAAGTAGGAGTAGAGGTGTAACGTATTGATGCAAAACGTATTTTGCGCATGCTCTACATACAGGTGGGAAAATTCAAATTAATGCGAATCGAGAGAGATCACTGTAAACAAAAGGTGAACTGACTAGATTAAGAGTTTATATAGAATATGAATTTTATTTTTGGAGAGTTTAGTCAAATTAAGAGTCGAAAGAATAAATGTTAAATTTTATAGAATAGACTTAAGATTAAAGTATTAGGAATAACAAATTTATTATAAACAGATAGGCGACCTAAAGTCGCGACACAAAGTAAACGCTTTTAAACCTATTTTTTAATCGAATGTAATATTATACTATAAGGAATAGGAAACCCTTGTAGTGACAGGGGCGATAAGTTAGTTTCTTTCTCTGCTCATAAATTTTATGTGTTTATGGCTAAGTGTTCCCAAGAATTCGACACACATAAACGTGACCCTAGGCACGTCCAAGAAAATCTATGTAAAGGGACACTTGCACTCAAAAAGTACAAGAGAAGGGATAAAATTGAAGCTAATTGGCTAGGCATGACGACAGCGAAGAAAAAAAGAACAAGTGGGAGAGATGTGGCGATGCACTGGACCAGGGTCTTACTCCTGAGCATAGAATACCCTTAGATTAGAAATCGATCTTCCGCGTTGAAACTCGCAACGTGTAATTTTACTTTCAAATACAAAAGTTCTTGATTATAAAAACTCAACCATTTAACTGTTTTCCTTTCTTTTTAAACGTTTTTTTTTTACATCAAAAGAAATTCCAGGATTAGAACACCGCTGGGTTGGAGTTTTAACTCCTTTATTTTGAATAAACCATCGGCTCGTGACATTATTGTGACGCGCCTAGCCGTTTTGGCGCTAAACGTCGGTAATTTTTAAATTTAATTTTGAATAATATTTAAATTGTTTTATCCTGGGTATGGGTTCACCACTTTTAAAGAGTGGAAACTCACCTTGCCCGAGTTATCTAAAATGGATAAACTTATTTTAGTTAATTTAAAATGAAATTTATTATCCGTAAAAGGTAATAATAATACGTAATTTATAAGATTACACTAATGAAGCTTTTATTATGAATATAAAAATATGTTAGAAAAGATAAAAAACTTTACAAAAAAACTCTAAGTCCAAACAATAATAATTGAAAAGAAAAGAGAGACCGACAAAATAATCTGATCCAGTGCGGATCTACCGATCGAAAACGTCAGATTATTTCTGGTCCTTCGTCGATGCAGCCTCTCGCGCTTCGCTGACGAAAATCCCTTGCGCACACTTACTGCGTTTCCCCACTAATTAATTAGAATATTATAAGCCAATCAAACGCATTTTTTATCCCTTCTTTTTAACATTTTCTCTGAATCATAATCTCTACTTCTAATTCTTTGAATGCACGTGTGAGGGATTTCATATGAGCTTAAAGTCACGTTTCCTAAACACAAAATTCGTTAGAAATTTAGATCGTTAAATTTAACGACGTGTGAAAGAAAATCTCTCTTGACATCTTAAAAGTCTTTATCAACTACTTATCTGTTTTCTACCGCGACAATCCGTCGCCTCGGTCTGTTTTAAACTAAACAAAATTGAACTATTCTGATAACTAATATTAAACCTTATTTCTATGAAAAATCAACTATAAATTCTATCAAGACGTAAAAGTAAGCCTTACGCTAGCAATTTATAAATATTGCAAATTATTAAACAAAGTTCGTTATATTCCATCAAATTTCATCACTCTCATTCTCCATTCTTCAAATTCATATTATAGAATAATATTATTTCATGTCGAATTGCTCCTTAGTCTCTAGTTTTGCCAATCTCGATTATCTCTATTCTATATTTCTTAAATTATTTTAATTTAAATCTTTTGTTTTATACTTTTCTTTCCTTTACTTAGTAAAGGAAGTCTTCAATGTCAATTAAAATGTCTTAATTCAAATATTACCGCTAATTTTAAAGCGCACTCTTGTGACAAAATCGGCCATCGTCACACTCCTCCCCTTACAAAAAGGGCGCTTCCATAGAACGGCCTTTTCCGAACTATAGTAATAGTTTGTTTTGAATTTGCTGCGGTGGAAATTAAGTGTCCTTTAATTGTATGTGAATAAATTTTGATTTGCTTTTTGGTAAGTATTTAATCCTTAATATAATTCATCTAATCTATTTCATAGCCATTATAACTCACTTTAATGTACGCATGTTCACTATAATATATTTATAGGTTATAGCCCGTTTCCCCCCTAATAACAAGCATAACAGGTGTATTAACACACTAAACAACCTTTATTTATTTATTTTTTATTTATTTCATTTTTATTTTTTATAATGATAATAATGCTCATGAACCGATGTTTTTCCCTCCAAAATCATGACATGTAGTTCTCAGCTGATTTAAAGCAATTTAAAGTTAAAGTTAATTTAAATAATTATTTTAATTATATATATATCATTATGGGGAACAAATTTCACACTTTCTTAGAGCCATCTGTACTTACGGGGTACGACCCGCTATGGTTCGGAGACGAACATAGACTTACGGGGTCCGTTCCTCGTAAGGTTCATATATATAAATTACATTGTGGGGAACAGAGCAATATAATATATATAAGTGTAATTACGGGGTCCGTGGTCCAAAATTTATTTTGGAAGTAAAGGTTGGAATAGGACAAACTTCTAAATGATATTTATTCGACACTAAATTTCAAAACCAGTGATTTAGAACATTGTATATATATTTTAATTGAATGGTTTTCATTTATACGTGTTTTTCTTTCGATAAATAGTTAGTTATTGTTGTGGGGTTTAAGGAATTTATGCATCGGAACCAGCATCTATGTCACATAGTCCATTATAAACTATATGAACTTTTCAATGGCAAACACTAAAATGCGACAAAGTTAACCACAAATAACCTTTTTAAGACATTTTAATGTGGCAAAGATGTCTTTAAAAAAGTAATTTCATACCCTATATTATTTGAAAATCTTCTTATGAACGTTTAAAAATAAGAAAATTTATTGAGGCCATGAATCAATCGGGGCACGTGACTAAATTACACATCAATTCGTTCATGTATGATAACTTTTCAATTTTATAAAATGTCTTCATGAAAATTCAGAAAATACAGTAGAAGACAATAAAGAACGTCTGTCAGATTTGTTTGATACATTTTTACAGTTAACTGTAATTATTGATGAAATTCCCAATTTTTTCCAAAATTTGTACTGAAAAGAAGTTAATAGACCTGCTTTATTGTCTTTTATTACGTTACTGAAATTTTTGAAAGGATGTTTTGTAAATTGAAAAAGTTATCCTAGATGAACGAATTAACGTGTAATTTAGTGACGTGGCCCGATTGATCCGTGGCCTCAATAAATTTTCTGATTTTCATACGTTCATAAGAAGATATTTAAATGTTATAAAGCATGAAATATAGTTACAGAATGTAGAAGTTTGATTTACTCCATTGGAAATAATCGTAATTATTTAACTCCAAAAAAATTGTTTTTTTAGTTAAAAATTTGAAAAATTGTAACAAATGCCATTATACAAACCGATATTGTTAGAGTTTTCGTATCACAAATAATTCTTCGAAGTTAGAAAAATAATTCAAAATTAGGGTGGATAATTTCATTATATTATAGAATAATTTTAATAAGCAAATATTGCTGAATAATTTCTTACTTTAGTTTCCAAAATGCTCAAGAGATGGCAGAGTACGTATGAAACCAGGTCTGTGGCTCTAAGAAAGTAATGGCCAGAAGATATGTAAGAAAGAAAAATCATAATCTGACAGAATATTTACACCATAAAATATAATCAACGTGAAACACATGGTTTTTCACTAACGTAGATTTTAATTAATTTTAAATATCAAATGGCTAACACATGACTGTGAAGCAACATAAATATATATATATATACATATTTTTTTTTTTTTCATCGTACCTCAATCGAAAATTCGACTTTCAATGCCTGGGAAGCGGGTCGAAAATCCAGTTTTCTACATTGATCGGTTACTTTCTTGCTTCGGGTAAAAAAACTCGATTTCCGACCCACCTCACAGGCATCTTAAGTCGAATATCGATTATCGATATGATGAAATGTTGTATGTATTACTCGGATCGAGGCAACGATTTCACTTCTGTGACCCTCGTCACGCAATATTCTATTTTATTTTCGAGGGGGAAAAGTGAATCCTCAAAAATTCACTCTACACCCTGGGGTGGGGTTAAAAAAATTTACCTTGTATTTAGCGTTATAGGTTACAGTAAATAGGTATTACTGTGCCTTCTATTCGGAAGTATAATTCAAATTATTTATTTAATCATTTCATTCAGAAAATTATTCAAATTAAGTTTCATTACGAACAAATAAAAAAAGTTTGAAAAAATTTTTATTATAAGTATATTGTTTTTTGCTGATTTTAATGATCAGAACATTAATTTTCCGAAACTAGAATGCGGGCAAGATGTGCAATATTTTTCTCAGGGAAAAAAACTCTCATTTATTAAAATTCCATCATTTCTAAAAATTTATGTTTAACAATAAGGGAAAAATCACAGTTAAAAATGACAGATTTAAAGCGAGTATTTTTTGCGCGGAAAATAATATGTTCTTTTATAAATGATATCAACAATAATAATATTAAAATTTTTTTAATGCATAATTAAATATTTTTTCCGAAAACTGTTGTAATAAAGAATTTTGAAAATTATGTGAGTAAATAATTCAAAAAATCTCTAATCGTTGATTACGGTGGTGTGTATTCATGAGCCCATAATTTATTTTGTTTCGCAAATTGCCAGAAAAAGGTTAGAAAGAAAATGACAAACTGCTTCATTTGGCATAACTTTTAAAACCCTTGACCATTTGGACTAAGAGAAAAAAAATGTTTTTTTCACACTTTCAGGATTCATTTGTTCACTCATATTGCACACAAAAAATTTTGTAAATGTATTTTTCTTTCAATTCTACTACATGCCTAGGAGCTAAAATTTTTTTTCCCGAGTTATGATTTTTTGAAGAAAAAAATTGTTTTCTTCGTAAAAACGTGTACTGCACAATGAATATCAACTTTATGTGTTCAACGTGTATGGTATAACGATGTATAGTTGTCCTTTACGATTATATTGTGAATCTCTAAGTATCACAAGGAAAGGCATAGCCGGGTTTCAATGTGAAATTGGCATTAAAACCAACTCAAATTTCGCACCGACCATATGGAAGGGGTTGAGCAAGAGATGATTTTGCCAAATTTTCAGATCATCATGCGCCATTTTTAATGAGAAATGATGGATTTTATAATTTTCGGTTTTTTAAGCTTAACTAATCATAGGAGAATATTGAAAAAAATCAGGGTTATTTTTTCCAATAGAAGACACATATGTAACTTTTTAATAAATTACATGATTATTGATAAATTTATTTTCTTCAAAATATCTCAAAAAGAAAAAACAATCTTAGACTTTATTTAAGGAAACGATTTTTCAGAACAACGCTTATTTCGTATCTCACATATTTTGGTGAAAAAAATCGAATTTTTTCAATATTAAAAATCAAAACATAAAATATACATCCTGTCAAGAAATTTCTTAATAAGAATGTGTAGACCTCATTTAGGCAAATCATTTTTCATCTAAACGTTTTTTATGTATCTCATATATTTTGTCTAAAAAATGGAATTCTTGAATTTTAATCGTATTTTTTGGAATTGAAACGAAAAATATATGTTTTTTCAGAAACTGTGTGAGACAAAATTTGTAGATCTTTTTGAAACGAACAACTTTGTATTCCTACGTTTATTTCGTATTTCACATATTATTGTTAAAAAATTGAATTTTGGATTTTCAATAGTTTTTTTTTTAAATTAAAAAGAAAAATATGCATCTTATGAAAAAATGTTACAATTCAAATTTGTAGGTCTTTATGTACAAAATAATATTGTATCATAACGTTTTTTCGTATCTCGTATAATTTAACTGGAAACTGGAATTTTCATATTGACTTTTTTCGAATTTGAATATGCTGTAACATTTCTAATTTTGATTTAATCAAAAAATGTTATCAGGATAAATTGTAGAGATTTATGAGCACTATCAAAAACCAGTATTGAAATTTTTGATTTTTTCAAAAAGTTATTTTCAAAAACACAAAAGTAGTGCTCAATCCCTCAATTTTGATTGGATGTGGCTGGTTACCGAACTTGTCCTTACTTTTTCGGCTCCGATAAAGTGTACCAAAGCTCAATTCAATCTGATAATTCTATCGAGAGTTATGCCGCACACGACCTACAGACAGACAGACAGACAATACCTTCTCATCCATGATGAGAATGTAAAAAAGTCTTAAATTTGTTACGTCTAACAGACGATTTTGGTTTAAATGTAGCCACCTTGTGTATAAGCTCATAAGTCTGCCCTTCTCTAATGGTCTAGTTTTTGTTACATCTTAAAGTTAGCCGATTTTTAGACTTGAATTAAAACTTTTTTTTTACAGTGTACCTATCGATAATCGTATTCTTGAATATTTTTCGAAAATACAGGTTTTGCCCATTGAAGATTTGGTTTGTTCAGAAAATTTCCGTTTTAAACAAAAGTGGTACACAAAAAGTAGAATTGGTTTTCCTACAAACTTACAGTTATAAACGAAGACAGCGATGATGACTAATTTGAAATTGAAAAAAAATTTTATGCTTGGCAAATGTTCAGCTATTAATGAAGTACAGAAGTGCTATGAAAATACAATTAATCGTCTATATTTGTAAAAACTCGATGGTAAAAAAATGTAGTTTGTAGGAAAACCAATTTTACATTTTGTATACCACTTTTATATAAAACGAACAGTTTTTGAACGGACTAAACTAAAGGGCAAAACTTTATAAAGAAATGTAACGAAAATGTAAGTAATGCAATGCAAAATAACAGCTAAAAATTGTTTGCTATCCAGAAATCCAAGTTAATTACTTATTTAATTTACGAGATTTTCTTATCATTTGTGTTCATTAAAATTTCAAGAACTAAACTAAATGGAGGACGATTTGAGAGTATTTTCGATGTCTTGTGTAGAAAAATAAGTATGTTATTTTTAACAAAGGGAAATGAATTTCACCTGTATATTCGGAAAATATTCAAGAATACGAAAAGATATTTTTCGCAACACTCTTTCGACTTGCAAATAATCACAGTCAACCATTTCTTCAGAATGGATGTAAAAATTTCGCTTTTTCGCAACAAAAAAAATTCACAAAATATTTTGAAAAATTTTTGCAACTTTCGCCAAAATTTCAGCAGTAAACCCTGTTAGAGGTTGATTACCAACTAAATTTTTTTTTTCATTAGTCTACTATTATTATAAAATGTGCTTTAATAGTAAAATGTTGGAAGAATGCATATTTCGACGGTTTTTATATTTTCTTATAACTGTCCACACCTTGCAAAAATCTGCAAAAATTCTGTTCTGATTATAGATTGGTAACTAATGAATAACATAATTCAAAACAGTGGTCGCGCAAATCTAACATGGATAAAGTTGCGTGCAAAAATTTTCGCAACTTTTTGCATTGCGAATTATGCATAACAAAATATGCAAAAATCCACGAATGTGTCTACTATTGGAAAAAATAACCCTGATTTTTTTCAATATTTTCCTATGTTTAGTTAAGCTTAAAATGGCGGATAATGATCTGAAAACTTGGCAAAATCATCTCTTGCTCAACCCCTTCCATATGGTCGGAGCGAAATTTGAGTTGGTTTTAAATCCGATTTCACATTGAAACTCGGCTATGCCCTTTCTTGTGATATTTAGAGTTTCACAATATAATCGTAAAGGACAACTATACATCGTTATACCATACACGTTGAACACATAAAGTTGATATTCATTGTGCAGTACACGTTTTTACGAAGAAAACAATTTTTTTCTTCAAAAAATCATAAGACGAATAAAATTTTAGCTGCTTAGCAGTAGAATCAAAACTCAAGGTGTCTTTTAAATGCGAAAAAAGTTTAATAGAAAAAAAAAACACATTTTTCAAGATATTGAATTTAAAAAAAAATTGCAATTTTTGTTTACTGTTAAATAAAAAATTAATAACAATCAACAAGCAATTGTTTATAACTGTATTCTGTAGTACAAATTATTACAAACATTTAAAAATGAAAATTGTTAAAGTCGGTCAATTTTTTACAAAGTTAGGGTAAGTGTGGGTATTACTGTGGATGCCCCAGTTACCCGTGTAGAAATTTGTCGTGGAAAACGTTGAGGGCCTGGCCAGCTGGTCTAGACACTGGCAATTTCCTGTAAAGGCGAACTCGTAAGGTCTGAACATGGGCTGTTACGCTAAAATCATAAAGTTTCTATCCAGGTCTGCTGTACAGTGCCTTTTCATCAAAATATAAGAGCCACTGTCCAGGCCACGTATGCAGGCCCCTCAAAAAATTTGTTTTATTTATTTTAAACGGTGGAGATTTAAAAGAAATGCTTACTCCATCACATTGCTGAATAAACAATAATTTTTTATTTTACATTAATGCAATAAGTACAAAGATTAATTTATGATTGGAAGATTTAACTCAGCGATAAGCATTGGTTGGTCAATCTTCCGCCTTGACTGGCGAAAGCCCTCCCAATCCTTTGAGTTTGATAATACTATTCCTAGGGTTCTATAAAAAGTCTTCTCTGAGAACGCTTTCCCTTGCGTTAAACATTTAGAAGCAATGACCTCTAAAAGAATACAAAAGTAGTTTAAAAGTATTTACACATAAATATAATAAATTTAAATAAGTATTAAAATAATTATTACCAAAGATAGAGTTGCAGAAGCGTGTCCCCTTGAATATTTTTTTTCCTTCTACTTTTTTGGTGGCTGTAAACGAAATAGCGACATCTCGAGAAATATATCGTTTCAGCATATTTGTTATACTTTTACTGAGTACATCTTCATTGTCCACAAGAAGACGCAATGACTGTTTCTGTGAATGAAAATTTTTATTTACCTTAATTTATATAATCTGCATTACATTCTTGAATATGCATATTTTAACAGTTCCAATCGATTTGTAAATTTTTTTAGAGATTTTCACTACTTTCTAAAGAAATTCAGGAATGTTATCAATTCTCATAGATTATTAAAATATGCTAAAATTTTAAAAAGCTTTCGGAATTTTTTTAGCGATTCTAAGGTAGTTATCACCCACGAAAATTAGACCTCAGGCAAAAATAGATAATTTTGCTTTCTAGAATAGCAATGTTATTATTGAAGGGCAATCTTGAAAGAGAAAAGATTATTTTACATGAAAAAAATTTGAAACACAGAAAAATAATTTTATTAATCAATTTTATTTTTTACCCAATTTTTTTTCTTATCGCTTTTCGCCAAATTTTAAAAAATTATGCGATTCTAATAAATCATGAATCATTTTTTCAGAAAAAAGATTTCCCAGAACTTCACCGTTTCTGATTTTCAAATATAAATTCTTTAATGGCTGAAAGCATTAAAAAAAAATTTTCCAAAACGAAATTTTTATTAACAAATTGCTGAATTTGATAATAATTTATCCATTTTCGAAAATTGGAAATGGTTAAGTTGTAGGGAATCTTTTTATCGAAAAAGTGATTTGTAATTTATTAAAAACCGCATAATTTTTTAAAATTTGGCGAAAAGCGATATGAAAAAAAAAATGGGTAAAAAATAAAATTGATTAATAAAATTATTTTTCTGTATTTCCAATTTTTTTCATAGACATTAATCTTTTCTCTTCCAAAATAGCCCTTCAATAATAATATTGCTATTCTTGAAAGCAAAATTATCTATTATTGCCTGAGGTCTAATTTTCGTGGGTGATAACTACCTTAATGAATTTCTAAAAATTTTGGTTGTTTTTAAGGGCATGTAATACTTTGAAAATATCGAGTTGAGGTTTCGGCAACTTTGTTTCCAAGATAATGCAAATTTGGCCCCACGCAAATGGCAAAGAATAAGCTAACGGAAGTAGCTAGACTCTTTTTTCTTGGGATAGTGAAAAAAAAATTAATCATACAAAAACTAATAAAATTGTGTATCACTTTGAGGTACTGTGATATCATTTTCTACGAGTTACTTCCGAAATACACAAGATTTGTTGCCTAAGACTTATAAGAAAAAAATAAAATCTGAAAACATGTCTGGGAAGTAACCTTCTTTGTCGCAATTAAAAAGTTTATTTTATTTAAAAATTTGGTACTTGTCAAATTATGGATTTGAGGTTTCAGCAAATTTATTTCCAAAATAATGCAGATTTAGCCCTACAAATTTAGGAAATGCTAATGAACATCTAACGGACATCAATCTACTCTTTTTTCTTGGGGTCGTAAAAAAATATTATTTTGGAAATAAAGCTGCAGAAACCTCAACTTGATAATTTCAAAGCATCGCATGCCCTTAATAATTTCAATAGATTTCAAAAGACTTTTTAAGGTTTTCTTTTTTTTTAAACAATTTATAGAGTGTTTTAAATATTTATAACAAATTTAACAGGTACTCAAAATGTATTAAAAATTTTCGTAGGTTTATAAAGATTTTTGAGAATTGCAAAAAGATTTTTAAGGAGTTTCAACAAAACTGTTTATGATTTCTAAAGATTATGAAGTATTTTTTGCAATTCCCAAAGATTGGCAAGGATTTCAAAACATTCTTGGGGATTTTTAACGATTTCCCAAGGTATCGAAAGTTTCTTGAGGATTTTCCTTAACAATATCCAAAGTTTTTAAAATATTTCTGATGACTACAGAAGATATTTAAAATTCTTAATTCTATGCAATTATGTAATTCAAAGAATAGTTCAATTCAAGACGAATTATTTTGAATTATGATCTGTGGAGCTACATATTTTTTAATGACGGAAAATTTTCATTGATAAAACAGGAAAACCTGGGAACTGACCGGGACTTTCGTTTGAAAATTTTAGTAGACCCCGTGTTAATAATAACTTACGAATTCCTTTGAAAATGATCGATCGTTGTCTAACAGTCTTTCCAGCTCTGTCAATTCCTCTTCTGTTTTCAAAGGTATTTCCAAGTTATACCTTTCTGCTAAACTTTTGGCTTCAATATTTGTTATTAATGATGAGGCCTCAACCATGGAACGCAAATTATCTACTTGTCTGGTCAGTTCTTTAATTTCTAGATTTTGAGCTTGTAAAGCCCTCATGATTTTTTCAAAATAATGTTGTGGTACGTCCTGCACTTGTTGAGCAAGTTCTTCATCAAAGTAATCATCATAAACAAGCAGAGATGTTGATTTATTAGACCTACTTTTATCACAGCTTTGCTTTTTAGTTTGCGCTGTATTGAAAATTTAGACTCAATTAAAAAAAATGTAGAAGAAATATTAAATACAACTGTAAAATGATTTCAAATTAAGTAGTTAGTCGAAAGCGTCTTTTTTTCCACAGAAGGATTTTCAAAATTCTTTAATATTAAATACAACGTTATTGGTTAATTTTTTTACCTGTGATCTTATTCCCTTTACATTTTAAATCTGTTATTTTTTTCTGGTTGGTTCCTGTTGAATTTATCACTTTTTTATTCTTCAAAACAACATTGAAGTTTTCTTTCTTCTGGCACATTTTCTGACTGGATTCGGAAGCAGAAATACAATTTTCTGACTTGGTCGACATTCTGTCCTCTATTGCTGCATTACTGAGTTTTAAATCATCATCAGACGAATCTGTCGCTCGAGAAGAATCAGAAACACTGTCACCTAAGTTTTTTTCTATATCGGGTACTTTTAGCAAATTAGTTTCATCTTGAAGACTTAATTGTTTTAATTTTTTTTGACGATACGTCTGCTGCACTGCCTGTAGTGTAACCTCTGGATCTTCATTTGCATCTGTTGTAAATCCGTACTCTTCTCTTGTCAGCACTTCTAACCGATTAAGAGCCTGAGCGTAAATATTTAAATAATTAGCTTCAAGTGCAATAACAATTGAGTTCAGGACCATAAGTAAAAGAAATAGAAAAAAAATTAGGAAAGATGGAAGAGAAAGAAACATGTTATTTGAAATTTGAAAAAATCAATAAACAACACGAATTATTCGGTCTTTAGTTAAAGAACAAAATAATAAATGCAGTTGCTTGTTTATATATTTTTTTCGGATAATTATTTTTTAACTATTTTAATCACTAAGAAGTTTATTTTGAAAAATGTTTATTTTTGAGAATATTTTTGCTGAGAAAGTTTGTTATCACTTATTAAAGTCGGAATTTTTTTTATAGAATTGGTAAAAAAAAACCGATACGATAAAAAAGTACGATTAAACATACATAAAACTTTTTAA
The DNA here is from genome assembly GCA_030998225.1 of Diplolepis rosae. Lineage (NCBI taxonomy): Eukaryota > Metazoa > Arthropoda > Insecta > Hymenoptera > Diplolepididae > Diplolepis > Diplolepis rosae. The sequence goes on along the minus strand of JAPYXD010000648.1, from coordinate 67,688 downwards.
ATAAATAACTTTTTTACAATTACAATTTGTTCATCATGCAAAATAAATCCTTTCTCTTTTACACGATAACATTGTTTTAAATTATCTCGATTACTAAATGAAAAGTAATCATGATAAATGAAAATATCGAAATACCCTGTCTCTTTTATAAATATATTCCTTTAATTAATCGTTTGATTTCTCACAACATTTTATTAAAATTGGTGGTAATTTCTGTTTCTTGGGGTCTGATGAGAAAAAAACCCTAAAATTTGCAGAAATTAATGAAAGATAGTATTCGAAAGCGTCTTTTTTTCCACAGAAAGATTTTCAAATTCTTTAAATATTCATTTTAATATATTTAAAGAATTTGAAAATCTACAAAAATTTCAAACTCACCTAATTTATTTGAATTCATTTTAATGTTTGAAAAAATACATTACCAGCATGTCCTCTTATTTCAATTTCAAAAGTTGGCCAATCATCTAGTGATTCTTCTAAGTCTTCAACCATTTTGTAAAGTTTTTGCGTCTTCATTTTTGTATAAGGTTTTGGCATAAAACGGGTTACAAATTTTCTACTGTTTTTCTCATAATCTATCCACGTTGATGGAACAATTTCGATTTCAATTTTGCCGCTATCTTTTCCTTCTTCCGGAATAAACTTTACCAATGTGTATTGGCGCTGAAGCCTATCATTCTTTGAGAAAGACATTCTGAAAAGTAAAGAAATTTTTAATATAAAAACACTGATTACATGAAGGGACCTGAAGATGAAACATTTTATAGGGTCCATTTTTCATACAAACGAGATGAACAATGAAAGTTTAATATTTAAAGAAATATTATATTAGATTTACGAATTATGAGTTGACTTTATGGAAAAAAATCAATAACCTCAGTTTTTTGGAAGATTACATTTCATAAAAAAAATAATTATAAATGCGATCCCTACCTGCTTTTGCACTTTTTCGATACAACGAATCCGAAGTAACACTTTTAAGGACACTTAGCACTATGAAAACAGTTTCTTCGCCGAAAAAGTGGCAAATTACGACGATTTCCACAATCTACGCGACCACGAGGTGTAATTTGAATGAGCAAGTTTTATCGCGTCGCTGTCCAGTATAGCACTGTTGCCAACTCAAATAGAGCAACAACTTTCTGAGACACAATACTAAATTCTGTGGTGTAAGTTTTTGAATGTTGTCGTTGTGCATTATGCTGATTGCTGGATAAAATTCTGGCGCTATATTCGAATGTAAATATAATGTATCGATAATTTATATTTCATTGAATAAAAATAACAAATCCTTGATTTATGCAATAAATGAAAGTAATACTTCTTTTTCATCTATAGTTTTTAGTAATCAATACAAATAAAGAATTTAAATTAAAGATGCAATTTTTGTTTTAGTTAGAATTTTTTAAAAATGATAAATTTATTGAATTTGAAAAAATTTTAAAATTGAGTATGACATATCTTCAATTTGTACTGGGAAAACTAACCAAACAAATTCCCTTACAGTACAAAGAAATTTCTTCTTAAACTTTACAGTTTTGAAAGGTAGTCATTGACCACAAAATTTAATAATTTTTTACTGCAATTTGAACATAAATTTCAATCTTAAATTTGGTTTTTTTATTTTATATAATATTAACACTGTACGAAGAAAAATTAACGTAATTTGAGTATCTATAGGAAAAATTTTCAAAACAGAAAATTGAAAACCTTTCTTCTCATTGTAGACCCTAGGAGCATTTTTTAATTGAAAAAAATAAGAATAGTCTTTTTCCTGCAATAACACTTTTACCAGTAGGCCGTTTTAATATTTTCACTTTTCTATTTTTCCCACCTACCCTAGTAAATATTTCAAGACATTATTATTTTCAGCCGCAAGGCAGTGCTACTAGGCGATATAAGGAGGTCTTCCTGTGGAGAAGGAGATTTCGGACGCCTGTGTAGCTCAGTGGTCAGAGCAGTCGACCGCCAATCGAAAGACCTGGGCTTGTATCCCAGCGCAGTCAAAAGCGTCTTTTTTTCCAAAGAAAGATTTCAAATTCTTTAAATTTGAATTTCATTTGCATTTATTTGCGATATAAGAGTTTGAAATTGTCTACGAGGACACCTGTCGGCAACGTATCCTATCTGATACACGGAAAAAATTTGTCGCTTAAAAAAGTCATCGACTTTGTGTAATACTCGTGGATAGGTTAGAAAGTCGACTAAATATTATGAACCTCCTTATTGAATAATATGATAGATAATCGCTGAAAATGTAAAACGTAAATTCGAAAGTTTAAGTGACAGTCGAAGAAAATGTTGAACAGTGTAAAAAGGAAAATATTATTTTCTGTGATATGATCCTGCACTTATAGTTAATTATTTTTCACTTTATAATCATAACATGAACTTACTATTACATTTAACACTGTACATTACAGAAACGCAATTTTTTATAAACACTTCGCAGCACTTGTGTAAAATATTTGGATCACATTCAGAGTTTGAAGGCAAAACTAAAATAATCGATAAATTTCAAATTTGACATAATACACTTTATTCTGAAAAATGTGCAATTAACAAAATTTTAAAAATGCCTTACCTTTTCAAAAAATTTCAACTCAAACAATTCTTTTTATATTTCAATACTCGTTAAAACTTTGTTAATGTAAAAAAAAACTGTAATAGTAATAGTACAGATGCTTATAAAAGTTTTGAATTAAACCAATGCGAAAAACATGTAATACAGTTTGGAACATTAATTTGAAAGGAGTTTGTACTATTCCACATAGTTCTATAAGGAAATCACAGTTCATGAATGCAAAATAGGAATAACGTACACCTTTTCAGAACCTTCTTCTTCCTTGCTCATATTCAATTTTAACAGCTTTCCTTCAATTGAAGTTATTGGGAACGTTTTTACATTTTGAGATGGTTCAGTTTGAAGTTGCCACATCTGTAGGTGCTTCGAATCAAAAGGATATTGAAACAAGCTCTTTTTCTGTTTCCATATTCTTCCTTTCACTTCTAGAGAATCAAAAGGCCCTGCAATTTTGTCTATTTTAAAAACAACGTTATTTTTTAGAAGAACCATATTATCAGGCTCTTTAACTGAAATGGTGCTTTGCTTATATTTAATTTTTGTAATATCAAGTCCACGAGTTTCGAGAATTTCTATAGATGGTGGCATGATAGCTTTTCTGCATTTATTTCGGCTACTTTCTTCATGAAGTCTAAGACATACTTGCGCTAATGGCCTGTATGAAGTGCGCAATAATCGTCTTTTTTATTTTACCGAGAATATTTTCAAACGGAAAAGCTGTTATTTCACTCAAACTGCAACCCATATTTTGAACATCATCGGGTAAGTGCAGAAGGTTATGTGAGTTCATAATTTGCGATGCAGGTCCATAAAAATATTTTAAAGCCACAAAAAAACATTTCAAATATTCCTTCGCATGCTGTAAATAATTAAAACAGGAATTTCTGCAGCTCAAAATTCTACATGCTGCATGTAATAGTAAAAAATGTTTATATAGCTTTTTACTTAAGATACCCTTCAAAACAACTGGTCCACAATACAAAAGAAAAAATCTGAACTCTGTAGCTTTCCATTTTGAATAGTATTTTGTTGATCTTGGTTTTCGTTGATTAAACTCTCAACAAACTTGTCTTTTTAAAAATTCCATTCTTCTTCCAAGTTCGATTCTCATCCTAACTCCTAGTCTGAAATTTAAATCGCCATTTAACCAAAATTCAATCAACTTTTTCATTATACCGAGGCAGCACAAATGCATAAAATCTAATACAAAGGAAGTTATCATGTTTATAAATGGTGTTATCCGAGTTAAAGGAGAAATATTATGATGGTGTTCCCGTTGTGTCATGTTCCTAAATGATGTGTCGGTTCTTTTTTCACAATCTGTATCTGGATATATAGTTCTGCCCAAATGTATTCTTTCACCTTCTTCGGTTTCTTGGAATTGTGTTCCTTGTATTGTGCACCTTTCGCATGCGTATTTTCCGCCGTGACCTAAAGTGGATTTGATAAAAGCTCTTGCAGGTGTGTCGCAAATAATACACTTTAATGAAACATTAAAGTGTCTTTCAGAAATTTGAATTCCATTCCTCAATAAATCGTTCATTTCGTCTACAAATTTTTCCAAATATTCTTCAAGGTTTGGTTTAGAAGTTCCATTAAAAATAGCGACTATATATGGTTCATAAATATCAGGGTGAAAATGTACTTTCACTAAAATTGGCCAAAACTCACGATTTCCTGATTTATTAAGTGGCATCCCATCAAAATTTGCTATTAATTCAATAACATCACCTATATGTATATCTTCATTGAAGCATGCTTTCAAACCACCCTTTATGCCGAAGTAAACAAATTCTCCCTTGCCACCTGTTACATTATTCATTTCGGTTATATTATATTGCGCTGTACTTGTCTCTAGAAATGTTTTAGCACTTTTCGGTAGGTCTGGCAACAATCTGCGTCTTAGGATTTTCAACAAAATGTCTACATGATTTTGGAGAATGCCGCAATCTATAGCCCAGTCTCGAATTTCATTTATTTCTGGGTTCATTTCGAAATCAGTGGAAGATGAACTCGATGCACTGGCATCAGAATCGTCAGGATCATCAGAATCATATGGGTCACCACGATCACTTGCATCATTAGAATGCTCGGAGTAGTCAGAATTAATAGAATGATGTGGGTTATCAGGTTCGCCTTCTGATTCCACTTCATTAGTATCATTTGTATCTCTTACTTCACCACTAATAATTTCTTCATTAGAGATACTGACATCAGTATCTGAATGTTGTTCTGTTCCTTCCAATTTTCGACAAAAATCTTCAAGTAGATAATCCGTATCATCGTTAACAAATTGAGTGCAACGGCTTGGACCAGCTTCATCTATCGCATCATTGGGCACTACAAACATTAAATATACTGTTCAGACAATATCATCGAGAAAGAAATACTTATGAATCAATAGCTTTTCTTTAAAAACAGATTTTTTATCGAATCAAATAAATATTCAGCTGTTGAATGAGTTGTTATTTCAATCTAATTTTGTAGAAAGGAAAGTGTTTCCCTCAGTAAAATATGTATTCGATAAATATTCATGATACAACGTTTACCAAATATATTTTCACAGTTGCATATTATGATGGATTCGAAAACTGATGTCTCTTAATACGTGATATTAATATTTTGTTCTTTTTTAATCTAGATATCTTAGCTTGTTGCAAATTCTAACTGAAACAATTTTTATTTACGTCAGTTCTTCAAGACATCACTGAGAGACTAAGATTAATTTAACTCAAACATGTATTTCATTAAGAATAATAGTATGAAGGCAAAGGACGCTGAGTTTTTGAAAAATAAATAAATTATGTAGCATTTCTACAATTATAATTTACTTAAAAATAAAATATATCAAAGTTAAATAAGGAAGTTAAGCAATTATAAGAGAGATAACATTTTCCATGGTATATCAATACATATACATGTTTTAAAACGAATTCTTGATTTTATTGTTCTCTCGTTTAAAATTAACTCTAAAACGTTAATTCATTCATGAGCAAAGAGTATACTCTTCTAAAATAACTTATCCCTATTTTTGTTTGTAGATGAAATGTTCAAGATACATTGGAATTCAGAAAATAATTCTGTTTTTTATGCCACTTGTACTAATAAACAATACATACTTCTCTGGAGTGCTCTAAATTTTCTCATTCTTGCCCGAGCTTTATCTCGCTGCCTTTTTCTCTTTCGATCCTCCATTTCTAAAAAATATATCGTGAAAAAAATTACAATAAATCAAATTTTATCTAAAGACCAGAGGCTGTACTGTTTACTGTACTGAAATAACCTATAACATAACCTGTAAGTCACGCAGACCAAATACGGCCAAACACCAACACGATGGTCAAGGCACTGAAACGCCTGCAGTGCCACCAACTTGGTGAACTTTATTATATATGTATATCCCGCGATGAAAATGGCATCTTAGCCATAGCCATACTATTTTATAGACAGGCGTTCTGTCGAGGAAAAAAAATGGCTAACTTTACAACAAAAAGGGGAATACTCTTTAGTGTCTGTACAGTACCATGCCAGTTTTTTTAAATTCAGTTTCCACGAAAATTACTGGCTAGCCATTGTCGAACTTATGGAAGGCCACAATAAATTTCTACACGGGTACTGCGGTTTCAAATAAAACTAATGATATACAATGTTTTAAAGATATAAAACTTTACAGAACAATTAAAAATAATTAATTTCTAATCCAAGCATAATAAGTATCAACGAATTATCAATAGTTACGATATTTGTAGCTAATTGATTGCAATTTGAAACTCTCATGTTCCCGATTCCCATCCCGTGCAGAAATCGCCCGATTTGTCCTCATTTAAGGTAGGGCTACGGTTAGGCCCTCGCTAGAAAAAGTAAACTAGGAAGTTCTAGGCGGGCCCCGGCGAGGCGTTGATAAGGTTCACCCTGTTTGGTTTCTAGAAAAACTAGTTCCTTCTAGTCGGGCCCTATTTTTGGATTTTAGTCAGGCCCTAGGTAGTTCCTTATTTTAATAAAAAGTTTAGATATTCTTTGCTGCGCATGCTCATGCAAAAGGCCTTTACATACACGGAGAAAAATAGTTAAAGTAATTTTACTCAACTTCCGATCAAATTTGGGACATAAGGACAAGTTAGAAGTTATTTAGTATCACTGTATTTATTTGTGATATATTAAATGTTCGAAAATGAATCAAAGTTGAGTAAAATTCAGAAGTGTAGGGTGAAGTATGAAAGCGTGCATTAAAAATTTTTAAATATATATATTATTACTCGTAGTATAACTATAAAAAACCAATCTTTTATTAAATCACAAAAATAGTAGAGCTTTCCGTTCATTCTACTCTACGCTTCAATCGAGAGTTGAGTAAACCGTGAATCGCAAGATTTATTCCAACAGCTACATCTATTCACGCAGGAACGAATGAAAGTAATCTGCGCCTTGGGCACACATGAAAAATTTTTAATTTCAAAAACTTAAATTCTTAAAATTAAATTGATCTTATGAAAATTTAAACAAAAAAAAATCGATAAGTGTATTACATAAAATATGAAATATCACATAAATTACTCAGGCAGAATAATAATTTGGAATTCGCAAATGTAAAATCCATATTTATTTTTACTTGAGTAAGGCTACAAAATTTTATTGACGGCACTTACTCTCACAAGCTCTGAATAACTCATGCAGTCACTATATAAGAAAGTTCCAAATTTTATATCTCAGCATTGTAAGCGAGCGTGTGCGTGATTCGACGAAAGCGTATCGTACTATATATAAGTGTTGTTATTAGGTTTATATATGTAAGGTTATATGTTTAAGTGTATTTGTAATTTGAAATATGATTGGCTACGTCCGTAATGGTGTGAATGTATTTGTAAGTTGTTTATGTATATACCGGATGACTATTGGCAGGTTCGAGGTAAGAACTTTTTTTTATTTGAGAGAACCATACCATTGCCAGTTGAAATAATATGTAACGCTTATTGTTATTCACTTTTGGTGAATTAGGTATATATCAAATTGATTTTACCCGACTAGGATTTAATAGATGTTCAAATGTCCTTATATCCCAAGTTTAATCGACAGAGTTGAGTAAAATTACTTCAACTATTTTTCTCCGTGTAGCTGGGGCCCCATTGTACGGTTAGGCAATAGATATGTGTTCTAATCAGGGCCCGACTAGATTTCTAAAATAGGGCCTGCCTAAAACAGCGTTACAGAAGTAGATGGGGCCTAACTAGTTTTCCCTACTAGATCCCGACTAGAAATAGGGAAAAGTAGACAGGGCCCTACTATATCCTAAATGAAATTTCTGCACGGGATAGTTTTAATGCTTAGATTTGTTGACAGGTCATGAACACGTTCTGAAAAACTTGTTATAATTCCTTTTCTGAAAATAAAATATTTATTGTGATATTATTTTTTGCAAAGTAAATATCTTATTTTTCTAAATATTTATGCAAAATAACAAAAAATACGTTTTTTAATCATTTTTATACCAAAACAGTATTTGGTACATGATTTTCATAGGTGTATGAATTACTGCGATCTGTCAGGCGGCACTGCATAACCTTTCAATCTATTACAAATGCTTCGTTATGCTTACTTTTTGTAATTGAGATTAAACAAAATGTTGAAAACTCCAAAATCGTTGCTAATGAGGCAAGAGGAAGTCAAGTAATATAATTTTAAGGTAAATTAAATAAGAGTTATAATATTATTTAATCTTAATTTGTTAAAAATGCTTCATGTTCACTTTTTATAATTTAGTTTAAATAAAATGTTCAACACTCCTTAATCGTTGCTAAAGATGCAAGAGGAACTCAAGTGATATAATTTTAAGTTAAATTAAATAAAATTAATAAAATTATTAATCTTAATTTGTTAAGAATGGTTCGTCGTATTTACTTTTTATAATTGAGATTAAATAAAATGTTCAACACTCCTAAATTAATTGTAAGTTCACTCAAAATAATATCGCAGTATTACGCGCGCAGAAATTTGGGTTTCCGCAGTAGTTGGAGCGCAGTAATTGGGGATTCCGCAGTAATTGGTGCGCAGTAATTCATGCAAACCCGCAGTAATACCTACATGGAACATTTTTTTAGATTCGCATTTTTTAAGTAAATCTGGTTTCTTTTCAGGGTTTAAGGACTGCATGCTACTTACTTAATACCAAATACTGCTTTAAAAATTAATTCGCGACGACTTTTTCATCTCAAAATCTTTTTTTTTAACTTTAAAAGCCGTCTTGATTTTCGATCCGCAGTAATTGGCACATTTACCCTATAGACAATTGAAAAAAAAGTTCTCGCGAATAATTGAAAAAATCGATTTTGATCCCAAAAACGAAATTGCCGATAAATTTCTGAAATTTTTTTTTCGGACCAAAAAAAAATACGTGTCTCATTATTTTGATCAAAGAGCAACACATTTCAGTTTCGTTGAAAAATAAATTCGTGTCCCGAATGGATTGGTTGAATTGAGATGGAAAGCATGCAAAGAATTTTAAATTGAAAATTTTAGTTGTGATTCGCCGCGAGGGGTAAACCACTCTAAAATCATGATTTTAAAAATTAAAAATCAACGGCTAAGGAAAGAAATCACATGTGTAACTATACACAACTCGTCGCGAAGAGAAATAACGATGCGATGAGCGTCGAGTAAGAAACAATAACATTCGTTTGCTTACTACAGCGTTCATACTTGTATAACGATGAACGTTGTCTCGCTGATTTTAGAGTGGTTTACCCCTCGATTCTCCGTGAAAGGATCCTATTTTTATTCTTGTATTTACATTTTAATACTTAATAAAATTACAAAGAATTGAAAAAATCGTCTCTAGAATTACGAAACTCAAATAAATTTGTAATAATTGCATTAAACTTTAATTGGCCAAAACGTGAAATTTTTTCTAATGCAAGTTTCACGATTTTCCGATGCAAAAGTATGAGAATATTTAGTAATTTTCTCAAATTTTATTTTTATATTATGAAATAATATAGATAAATATAATGCGTTAACCTTCAGTCACCGCTTTTGGAAAATTCCGAAAAGAAATTCTGATAGTGTAGGGCTAAAAATCTAATAATTCAAAAATATTTTCCATAGTATCTAAGGCTGTAACTTGAAGGATTAGGCGGATTTAATTATAGAATTAACAATCCAGCCGCTAAACCTTTCATTGCCCTGATGGTAAGGGTAGCTTGCTCAGGTAGTTAGTGACGAATTTACTGCTACCCAAATCATAGGTTCACTGTTGGTTTCTCTTGGAATTTCCCAAAGCAGCTAACCAAAGTTTCATGTAGCTGCTATTTCATAAAATTAAAATTAAATTTAGAAAATTCAGTTACTTTTTCATCAGTTCAAGAGAAAATCTCTTCGTTTCCAAGTGAAAATTACTGAATACTTCGATTCTTGCATCTGAAAATTCTGAAACTTCCAATGGAAAAAATTTGACGTTTTGGCCAATTAAAGTTAAATATAATTATTACATATATAACCAACACTCTGTTACAATTTTCTGATAGTAGAACACATTTCATGGAAATTTGGTTGAGTTTTGCAAATTTAGGAAAGCTTTTAGATTGGGCTGAAGTTTTAGACGGACGAATTTTTACGGTCGAACGAATTTTGAAATTTTTTTTTTTCCACTAGAAACAGTTAAAAAACATTAGAAAATACAAGAATGATAGTTTTAAAGAATCTGAGAACAATAAAAAAAAATTATTTACTTACAAGGTAAATTTTCATATAAAACGAGAAAAATATATGATTATATGAAAATTTACCGTCTAAGTCTAAGTCCGTTTTTATACGTGTGTGTGTGTAGTTTTTGCCCCGTTTGAGGGCTGTTCGAGCTAAATAATTATAGTTTCAATTTTTTTCTGAGTAGCTCTTAATGTATGTGTTTCTGGGCAGTGCCCATAATCTGTTACCCGTTAACTTTACCCTCACTACGGGGCTTCTCCCCACACACTGGACCAGTTGTCACCAGTTCCTGCCAGCGGGAGTTCTTTGTTCTCAATAGGCATTTAATTAAGGCCATGGGCCATGCAGTTAACCTAGCAAAAATTATGTGTTAATCCAACCATGTAAAATAACTTTTTTTAGTAGAAATTCTGAAATTTTTTTCATTCTATTATATAATGTAATTATATAATGTAATGTAATCAAATCCTCGATAACCAACGATTATTGTAAAAATTGTTCCCGGGACTAGAATAAAAGTTTCAAAATTCTGTAAAGTGTCTCAGAAGTCTTAATACTCGTACTCTATCAGACCTCATAGTAAATAGTTCTAAAAAATGATTTTTTAAAAACTTCAATACTCATAGCTGCCGTTCTAGAGTTGCCAATTGCAAAATACACACAAAATATCACATAAATCCTTGACTCTATTCAAAATAAATGCTCCAAATTCTTCTAATTTGGTTCTCGAGTAGCTATTCCTGTCTCTCATCAGTTCCTAAAGCTATACTTTATAATTTGTCATTTTAAAAAAATTTCAAAAACCCTCACTGATGTTTATGTAATCAAATCCTCGATAACCAACGATTATTGTAAAAATTGTTCCCGGGACTAGAATAAAAGTTTCAAAATTCTGCTAACTTGCTCAGTAGTCCTAATTCTCGTACTCTATCAGACCTCATAGTAACTAGTCCTTAAAAATCATTTTTTTAAAACTTCAATACTCATAGCTGCCGTTCTAGAGTTGCCAAATTGAAAATACACACAAAATATCACATAAATCCTTGACTCTATTCAAAATAAATGCTCCAAATTCTTCTAATTTGGTTCTCGAGTAGCTATTCCTGTCTCTCATCAGTTCCTAAAGCTATACTTTATAATTTGTCATTTTAAAAAAATTTCAGAAAACCTTCACTGATATTTATGTAATCAAATCCTCGATAACCAACGATTATTGTAAAAATTGTTCCCGGGACTAAAATAAAAGTTTCAAAATTCTGTAAAGTGCCTCAGAAGTCTTAATTCTCGAACTCTATCAGTCCTCGTAGCAAACAGTTTTGAAAAATAATTTTTACAAAAATTCAATACTCATAGCTGCCGTTCTAGAGTTGCCAAATTGCAAATACACACAAAACATCACATAAATCCTTGACTGTAATTAAAAGAATTGCCCTATATTCTTCTAATTTGGTTCTCAAGTAGCTATTCCTGTCTCTCATCAGTTCCTAAAGCTATACTTTATAATTTGTCATTTTAAAAAAATTTCAAAAACCCTCACTGATATTTATGTAATCAAATCCTCGATAACCAACGATTATTGTAAAAACCTCATAGTAAATAGTTCTAAAAAATGATTTTTTCAAAACTTCAATACTCATAGCTGCCGTTCTAGAGTTGCCAAGTGCCAAATACACACAAAATATCACATAAATCCTTGACTGTAATTAAAATAATTGCTCTAAATTCTTCTAATTTGGTTCTCAAGTAGCTATTCCTGTCTCTCATCAGTTCCTCAAGCTATACTTTATAATTTGTCATTTTAAAAAAATTTCAGAAAACCCTCACTGATGTTTATGTAATCAAATCCTCGATAACCAACGATTATTGTAAAAATTGTTCCCGGGACTAGAATAAAAGTTTCAAAATTCTGTAAAGTGTCTCAGAAGTCTTAATACTCGTACTCTATCAGACCTCATAGTAAATAGTTCTAAAAAATGATTTTTTCAAAACTTCAATACTCATAGCTGCCGTTCTAGAGTTGCCAAGTGCCAAATACACACAAAATATCACATAAATCCTTGACTGTAATTAAAAAAATTGCCCTATTTTCTTCTAATTTGGTTCTCGAGTAGCTATTCCTGTCTCTCATCAGTTCCTCAAGCTATACTTTATAATTTGTCATTTTAAAAAAATTTCAGAAAACCTTCACTGATGTTTATGTAATCAAATCCTCGATAACCAACGATTATTGTAAAAATTGTTCCCGGGACTAGAATAAAAGTTTCAACATTCTGTAAAGTCTCTCAGAAGTCTTAATACTCGTACTCTATCAGACCTCATAGCAACCAGTTTTGAAAAATAATTTTTACAAAACTTCAATACTCATAGCTGCCGTTCTAGAGTTGCCAAATTGCAAATACAGACAAAATATCACATAAATCCTTGACTGTAATTAAAAGAATTGCCCTATATTCTTCTAATTTGGTTTTCAAGTAGCTATTCCTGTCTCTCATCAGTTCCTCAAGTTATACTTTATAATTTGTCATTTTAAAAAAATTTCAAAAACCCTCACTGATGTTTATGTAATCAAATCCTCGATAACCAACGATTATTGTAAAAATTGTTCCCGGGACTAGAATAAAAGTTTCAAAATTCTGTAAAGTGTCTCAGAAGTCTTAATACTCGTACTCTATCAGACCTCATAGTAAATAGTTCTAAAAAATGATTTTTTCAAAACTTCAATACTCATAGCTGCCGTTCTAGAGTTGCCAAGTGCCAAATACACACAAAATATCACATAAATCCTTGACTGTAATTAAAATAAATGCTCCAAATTCTTCTAATTTGGTTCTCGAGTAGCTATTCCTGTCTCTCATCAGTTCCTAAAGCTATACTTTATAATTTGTCATTTTAAAAAAATTTCAGACAACCCTCACTGATGTTTATGTAATCAAATCCTCGATAATCAACGATTATTGTAAAAATTGTTCCCGGGACTAGAATAAAAGTTTCAAAATTCTGTAAAGTGTCTCAGAAGTCTTAATACTCGTACTCTATCAGACCTCATAGTAAATAGTTCTAAAAAATGATTTTTTCAAAACTTCAATACTCATAGCTGCCGTTCTAGAGTTGCCAAGTGCCAAATACACACAAAATATCACATAAATCCTTGACTCTAATTAAAATAATTGCACATTATTCTTCTGATTTGGTTATCAAGTAGCTATTCCTGTCTCTCATCAGTTCCTGAAGCTATACTTTATAATTTGTCATTTTAAAAAAATTTCAGACAACCCTCACTGATGTTTATGTAATCAAATCCTCGATAACCAACGATTATTGTAAAAATTGTTCCCGGGACTAGAATAAAAGTTTCAAAATTCTGTAAAGTCTCTCAGAAGTCTTAATACTCGTACTCTATCAGACCTCTTAGTAAACAGTTTTGAAAAATAATTTTTACAAAACTTCAATACTCATAGCTGCCGTTCTAGAGTTGCCAAGTGCCAAATACACACAAAATATCACATAAATCCTTGCCTGTAATTAAAAAAATTGCCCTATTTTCTTCTAATTTGGTTCTCGAGTAGCTATTCCTGTCTCTCATCAGTTCCTAAAGCTATACTTTATAATTTGTCATTTTAAAAAAATTTCAAAAACCCTCACTGATGTTTATGTAATCAAATCCTCGATAACCAACGATTATTGTAAAAATTGTTCCCGGGACTAGAATAAAAGTTTCAAAATTCTGTAAAGTGTCTCAGAAGTCTTAATACTCGTACTCTATCAGACCTCATAGTAAATAGTTCTAAAAAATGATTTTTTCAAAACTTCAATACTCATAGCTGCCGTTCTAGAGTTGCCAAGTGCCAAATACACACAAAATATCACATAAATCCTTGACTGTAATTAAAATAATTGCTCTAAATTCTTCTAATTTGGTTCTCAAGTAGCTATTCCTGTCTCTCATCAGTTCCTCAAGCTATACTTTATAATTTGTCATTTTAAAAAAATTTCAGAACACCCTCACTGATGTTTATGTAATCAAATCCTCGATAACCAACGATTATTGTAAAAATTGTTCCCGGGACTAGAATAAAAGTTTCAAAATTCTGTAAAGTCTCTCAGAAGTCTTAATACTCGTACTCTATCAGACCTCATAGCAACCAGTTTTGAAAAATAATTTTTACAAAACTTCAATACTCATAGCTGCCGTTCTAGAGTTGCCAAGTGCCAAATACACACAAAATATCACATAAATCCTTGACTGTAATTAAAAAAATTGCCCTATATTCTTCTAATTTGGTTCTCGAGTAGCTATTCCTGTCTCTCATCAGTTCCTCAAGCTATACTTTATAATTTGTCATTTTAAAAAATTTTCAGAAAACCTTCACTGATGTTTATGTAATCAAATCCTCGATAACCAACGATTATTGTAAAAATTGTTCCCGGGACTAGAATAAAAGTTTAAAAATTCTGTAAAGTGTCTCAGAAGTTTTAATTATCGCACTCTATCAGTCCCCGTAGTAAATTGTTCTGAAAAATTATTTTTACAAAACTTCAATACTCATAGCTGCCGTTCCAGAGTGGCCAAGTTCCAAATACACACAAAATATCACATAAATCCTTGACTGTAATTAAAATAATTGCTCTAAATTCTTCAAATTTGGTTCTCAAATAGCTATTCCTGTCTCTCATCAGTTCCTAAAGCTATACTTTATAATTTGTCATTTTAAAAAAATTTCGAAAACCCTCACTGATGTTTATGTAATCAAATCCTCGATAACCAACGATTATTGTAAAAATTGTTCCCGGGACTAGAATAAAAGTTTCAAAATTCTGTAAAGTGTCTCAGAAGTCTTAATACTCGTACTCTATCAGAGCTCATAGTAAATAGTTCTAAAAAATGATTTTTTCAAAACTTCAATACTCATGGCTGCCGTTCTAGAGTTGCCAAGTGCCAAATACACACAAAATATCACATAAATCCTTGACTGTAATTAAAAAAATTGCCCTAAATTCTTCTAATTTGGTTCTCGAGTAGCTATTCCTGTCTCTCATCAGTTCCTAAAGCTATACTTTATAATTTGTCATTTTAAAAAAATTTCAGAAAACCCTCACTGATGTTTATGTAATCAAATCCTCGATAACCAACGATTATTGTAAAAATTGTTCCCGGGACTAGAATAAAAGTTTCAAAATTCTGTAAAGTGTCTCAGAAGTCTTAATACTCGTACTCTATCAGACCTCATAGTAAATAGTTCTAAAAAATGATTTTTTCAAAACTTCAATACTCATAGCTGCCGTTCTAGAGTTGCCAAGTGCCAAATACACACAAAATATCACATAAATCCTTGACTCTAATTAAAATAAATGCTCCAAATTCTTCTAATTTGGTTCTCGAGTAGCTATTCCTGTCTCTCATCAGTTCCTCAAGCTATACTTTATAATTTGTCATTTTAAAAAATTTCAGAAAACCCTCACTGATGTTTATGTAATCAAATCCTCGATAACCAACGATTATTGTAAAAATTGTTCCCGGGACTAGAATAAAAGTTTCAAAATTCTGTAAAGTGTCTCAGAAGTCTTAATACTCGTACTCTATCAGACCTCATAGTAAATAGTTCTAAAAAATGATTTTTTCAAAACTTCAATACTCATAGCTGCCGTTCTAGAGTTGCCAAGTGCCAAATACACACAAAATATCACATAAATCCTTGACTCTAATTAAAATAAATGCTCCAAATTCTTCTAATTTGGTTCTCGAGTAGCTATTCCTGTCTCTCATCAGTTCCTAAAGCTATACTTTATAATTTGTCATTTTAAAAAAATTTCAGAAAACCCTCACTGATGTTTATGTAATCAAATCCTCGATAACCAACGATTATTGTAAAAATTGTTCCCGGGACTAGAATAAAAGTTTCAAAATTCTGTAAAGTGTCTCAGAAGTCTTAATTCTCGAACTCTATCCGTCCTCGTAGCAAACAGTTCTAAAACATGATTTTTTCAAAACTTCAATACTCATAGCTGCCGTTCTAGAGTTGCCAAGTGCCAAATACACACAAAATATCACATAAATCCTTGACTGTAATTAAAATAATTGCTCTAAATTCTTCTAATTTGGTTCTCGAGTAGCTATTCCTGTCTCTCATCAGTTCCTAAAGCTATACTTTATAATTTGTCATTTTAAAAAAATTTCAGAAAACCCTCACTGATGTTTATGTAATCAAATCCTCGATAACCAACGATTATTGTAAAAATTGTTCCCGGGACTAGAATAAAAGTTTCAAAATTCTGTAAAGTGTCTCAGAAGTCTTAATACTCGTACTCTATCAGACCTCATAGTAAATAGTTCTAAAAAATGATTTTTTCAAAACTTCAATACTCATAGCTGCCGTTCTAGAGTTGCCAAGTGCCAAATACACACAAAATATCACATAAATCCTTGACTGTAATTAAAATAATTGCTCCAAATTCTTCTAATTTGGTTCTCGAGTAGCTATTCCTGTCTCTCATCAGTTCCTCAAGCTATACTTTATAATTTGTCATTTTAAAAAAATTTCAGAAAACCCTCACTGATGTTTATGTAATCAAATCCTCGATAACCAACGATTATTGTAAAAATTGTTCCCGGGACTAGAATAAAAGTTTCAAAATTCTGTAAAGTGTCTCAGAAGTCTTAATACTCGTACTCTATCAGACCTCATAGTAAATAGTTCTAAAAAATGATTTTTTCAAAACTTCAATACTCATAGCTGCCGTTCTAGAGTTGCCAAGTGCCAAATACACACAAAATATCACATAAATCCTTGACTCTAATTAAAATAAATGCTCCAAATTCTTCTAATTTGGTTCTCGAGTAGCTATTCCTGTCTCTCATCAGTTCCTCAAGCTATACTTTATAATTTGTCATTTTAAAAAAATTTCAGAAAACCCTCACTGATGTTTATGTAATCAAATCCTCGATAACCAACGATTATTGTAAAAATTGTTCCCGGGACTAGAATAAAAGTTTCAAAATTCTGTAAAGTGTCTCAGAAGTCTTAATACTCGTACTCTATCAGACCTCATAGTAAATAGTTCTAAAAAATGATTTTTTCAAAACTTCAATACTCATAGCTGCCGTTCTAGAGTTGCCAAGTGCCAAATACACACAAAATATCACATAAATCCTTGACTGTAATTAAAAGAATTGCCCTATATTCTTCTAATTTGGTTTTCAAGTAGCTATTCCTGTCTCTCATCAGTTCCTAAAGCTATACTTTATAATTTGTCATTTTAAAAAATTTTCAGAAAACCTTCACTGATGTTTATGTAATCAAATCCTCGATAACCAACGATTATTGTAAAAATTGTTTCCGGGACTAGAATAAAAGTTTCAACATTCTGTAAAGTCTCTCAGAAGTCTTAATACTCGTACTCTATCAGACCTCATAGCAACCAGTTTTGAAAAATAATTTTTACAAAACTTCAATACTCATAGCTGCCGTTCTAGAGTTGCCAAATTGCAAATACAGACAAAATATCACATAAATCCTTGACTGTAATTAAAATAATTGCTCTATATTCTTCTAATTTGGTTCTCGACTAGCTATTCCTGTCTCTCATCAGTTCCTAAAGCTATACTTTATAATTTGTCATTTTAAAAAAATTTCGAAAACCCTCACTGATATTTATGTAATCAAATCCTCGATAACCAACGATTATTGTAAAAATTGTTCCCGGGACTAGAATAAAAGTTTCAAAATTCTGTAAAGTCTCTCAGAAGTCTTAATACTCGTACTCTATCAGACCTCATAGTAAATAGTTCTAAAAAATGATTTTTTCAAAACTTCAATACTCATAGCTGCCGTTCTAGAGTTGCCAAGTGCCAAATACACACAAAATATCACATTAATTCTTGACTCTTATTAAAATAAATGCTCAAAATTCTTCTAATTTGGTTCTCGAGTAGCTATTCCTGTCTCTCATCAGTTCCTCAAGCTATACTTTATAATTTGTCATTTTAAAAAATTTCAGAAAACCCTCACTGATGTTTATGTAATCAAATCCTCGATAACCAACGATTATTGTAAAAATTGTTCCCGGGACTAGAATAAAAGTTTCAAAATTCTGTAAAGTGTCTCAGAAGTCTTAATACTCGTACTCTATCAGACCTCATAGTAAATAGTTCTAAAAAATGATTTTTTCAAAACTTCAATACTCATAGCTGCCGTTCTAGAGTTGCCAAGTGCCAAATACACACAAAATATCACATAAATCCTTGACTCTATTCAAAATAAATGCTCCAAATTCTTCTAATTTGGTTCTCAAGTAGCTATTCCTGTCTGTCAACAGTTCCTAAAGCTATACTTTATAATTTGTCATTTTAAAAAAATTTCAAAAACCCTCACTGATGTTTATGTAATCAAATCCTCGATAACCAACGATTATTGTAAAAATTGTTCCCGGGACTAGAATAAAAGTTTCAAAATTCTGTAAAGTGTCTCAGAAGTCTTAATACTCGTACTCTATCAGACCTCATAGTAAATAGTTCTAAAAAATGATTTTTTCAAAACTTCAATACTCATAGCTGCCGTTCTAGAGTTGCCAAGTGCCAAATACACACAAAATATCACATAAATCCTTGACTGTAATTAAAATAATTGCCCTATATTCTTCTAATTTGGTTCTCAAGTAGCTATTCCTGTCTCTCATCAGTTCCTCAAGCTATACTTTATAATTTGTCATTTTAAAAAAATTTCAGAAAACCCTCACTGATGTTTATGTAATCAAATCCTCGATAACCAACGATTATTGTAAAAATTGTTCCCGGGACTAGAATAAAAGTTTCAAAATTCTGTAAAGTGTCTCAGAAGTCTTAATACTCGTACTCTATCAGACCTCATAGTAAATAGTTCTAAAAAATGATTTTTTCAAAACTTCAATACTCATAGCTGCCGTTCTAGAGTTGCCAAGTGCCAAATACACACAAAATATCACATAAATCCTTGACTGTAATTAAAAAAATTGCCCTATATTATTCTAATTTGGTTCTCGAGTAGCTATTCCTGTCTCTCATCAGTTCCTCAAGCTATACTTTATAATTTGTCATTTTAAAAAAATTTCAGAACACCCTCACTGATGTTTATGTAATCAAATCCTCGATAACCAACGATTATTGTAAAAATTGTTCCCGGGACTAGAATAAAAGTTTCAAAATTCTGTAAAGTGTCTCAGAAGTCTTAATACTCGTACTCTATCAGACCTCATAGTAAATAGTTCTGAAAAATGATTTTTTCAAAACTTCAATACTCATAGCTGCCGTTCTAGAGTTGCCAACTGCCAAATACACACAAAATATCACATAAATCCTTGACTGTAATTAAAATAATTGCTCCAAATTCTTCTAATTTGGTTCTCGAGTAGCTATTCCTGTCTCTCATCAGTTCCTAAAGCTATACTTTATAATTTGTCATTTTAAAAAAATTTCAAAAACCCTCACTGATATTTATGTAATCAAATCCTCGATAACCAACGATTATTGTAAAAATTGTTCCCGGGACTAGAATAAAAGTTTCAAAATTCTGTAAAGTGTCTCAGAAGTCTTAATACTCGTACTCTATCAGACCTCATAGTAAATAGTTCTAAAAAATGATTTTTTCAAAACTTCAATACTCATAGCTGCCGTTCTAGAGTTGCCAAGTGCCAAATACACACAAAATATCACATAAATCCTTGACTCTAATTAAAATAAATGCTCCAAATTCTTCTAATTTGGTTCTCGAGTAGCTATTCCTGTCTCTCATCAGTTCCTCAAGCTATACTTTATAATTTGTCATTTTAAAAAAATTTCAGAAAACCCTCACTGATGTTTATGTAATCAAATCCTCGATAACCAACGATTATTGTAAAAATTGTTCCCGGGACTAGAATAAAAGTTTCAAAATTCTGTAAAGTGTCTCAGAAGTCTTAATACTCGTACTCTATCAGACCTCATAGTAAATAGTTCTAAAAAATGATTTTTTCAAAACTTCAATACTCATAGCTGCCGTTCTAGAGTTGCCAAGTGCCAAATACACACAAAATATCACATAAATCCTTGACTGTAATTAAAATAATTGCTCCAAATTCTTCTAATTTGGTTCTCGAGTAGCTATTCCTGTCTCTCATCAGTTCCTCAAGCTATACTTTATAATTTGTCATTTTAAAAAAATTTCAGAACACCCTCACTGATGTTTATGTAATCAAATCCTCGATAACCAACGATTATTGTAAAAATTGTTCCCGGGACTAGAATAAAAGTTTCAAAATTCTGTAAAGTGTCTCAGAAGTCTTAATACTCGTACTCTATCAGACCTCATAGTAAATAGTTCTAAAAAATGATTTTTTCAAAACTTCAATACTCATAGCTGCCGTTCTAGAGTTGCCAAGTGCCAAATACACACAAAATATCACATAAATCCTTGACTCTAATTAAAATAAATGCTCCAAATTCTTCTAATTTGGTTCTCGAGTAGCTATTCCTGTCTCTCATCAGTTCCTCAAGCTATACTTTATAATTTGTCATTTTAAAAAAATTTCGAAAACCCTCACTGATGTTTATGTAATCAAATCCTCGATAACCAACGATTATTGTAAAAATTGTTCCCGGGACTAGAATAAAAGTTTCAAAATTCTGTAAAGTGTCTCAGAAGTCTTAATACTCGTACTCTATCAGACCTCATAGTAAATAGTTCTAAAAAATGATTTTTTCAAAACTTCAATACTCATAGCTGCCGTTCTAGAGTTGCCAAGTGCCAAATACACACAAAATATCACATAAATCCTTGACTGTAACTAAACTAATTGCTCTAAATTCTTCTAATTTGGTTCTCAAGTAGCTATTCCTGTCTCTCATCAGTTCCTCAAGCTATACTTTATAATTTGTCATTTTAAAAAAATTTCAGAAAAGCTTCACTGAGTTTTATGTAATCAAATCCTCGATAACCAACGATTATTGTAAAAATTGTTCCCGGGACTAGAATAAAAGTTTCAAAATTCTGTAAAGTCTCTCAGAAGTCTTAATACTCGTACTCTATCAGACCTCATAGTAAATAGTTCTAAAAAATGATTTTTTCAAAACTTCAATACTCATAGCTGCCGTTCTAGAGTTGCCAAGTGCCAAATACACACAAAATATCACATAAATTCTTGACTCTAATTAAAATAAATGCTCCAAATTCTTCTAATTTGGTTCTCGAGTAGCTATTCCTGTCTCTCATCAGTTCCTCAAGCTATACTTTATAATTTGTCATTTTAAAAAAATTTCAGAACACCCTCACTGATGTTTATGTAATCAAATCCTCGATAACCAACGATTATTGTAAAAATTGTTCCCGGGACTAGAATAAAAGTTTCAAAATTCTGTAAAGTGTCTCAGAAGTCTTAATTCTCGTACTCTATCAGTCCTCGTAGCAAACAGTTTTGAAAAATAATTTTTACAAAACTTCAATACTCATAGCTGCCGTTCTAGAGTTGCCAAATTGCAAATACAGACATAATATGACATAAATCCTTGACTGTAACTAAACTAATTGCTCTAAATTCTTCTAATTTGGTTCTCAAGTAGCTATTCCTGTCTCTCATCAGTTCCTCAAGCTATACTTTATAATTTGTCATTTTAAAAAAATTTCGAAAACCCTCACTGATGTTTATGTAATCAAATCCTCGATAACCAACGATTATTGTAAAAATTGTTCCCGGGACTAGAATAAAAGTTTCAAAATTCTGTAAAGTCTCTCAGAAGTCTTAATACTCGTACTCTATCAGACCTCATAGTAAATAGTTCTAAAAAATGATTTTTTCAAAACTTCAATACTCATAGCTGCCGTTCTAGAGTTGCCAAATTGCAAATACAGACATAATATGACATAAATCCTTGACTGTAACTAAACTAATTGCTCTAAATTCTTCTAATTTGGTTCTCAAGTAGCTATTCCTGTCTCTCATCAGTTCCTCAAGCTATACTTTATAATTTGTCATTTTAAAAAAATTTCAGAAAACCTTCACTGATGTTTATGTAATCAAATCCTCGATAACCAACGATTATTGTAAAAATTGTTCCCGGGACTAGAATAAAAGTTTCAAAATTCTGTAAAGTATCTCAGAAGTCTTAATACTCGTACTCTATCAGACCTCATAGTAAATAGTTCTAAAAAATGATTTTTTCAAAACTTCAATACTCATAGCTGCCGTTCTAGAGTTGCCAAGTGCCAAATACACACAAAATATCACATAAATCCTTGACTCTTATTAAAATAAATGCTCCAAATTCTTCTAATTTGGTTCTCGAGTAGCTATTCCTGTCTCTCATCAGTTCCTCAAGCTATACTTTATAATTTGTCATTTTAAAAAAATTTCAGACAACCCTCACTGATGTTTATGTAATCAAATCCTCGATAACCAACGATTATTGTAAAAATTGTTCCCGGGACTAGAATAAAAGTTTCAAAATTCTGTAAAGTGTCTCAGAAGTCTTAATACTCGTACTCTATCAGACCTCATAGTAAATAGTTCTAAAAAATGATTTTTTCAAAACTTCAATACTCATAGCTGCCGTTCTAGAGTTGCCAAGTGCCAAATACACACAAAATATCACATAAATCCTTGACTGTAATTAAAATAATTGCTCCAAATTCTTCTAATTTGGTTCTCGAGTAGCTATTCCTGTCTCTCATCAGTTCCTAAAGCTATACTTTATAATTTGTCATTTTAAAAAAATTTCAGACAACCCTCACTGATGTTTATGTAATCAAATCCTCGATAACCAACGATTATTGTAAAAATTGTTCCCGGGACTAGAATAAAAGTTTCAAAATTCTGTAAAGTGTCTCAGAAGTCTTAATACTCGTACTCTATCAGACCTCATAGTAAATAGTTCTAAAAAATGATTTTTTCAAAACTTCAATACTCATAGCTGCCGTTCTAGAGTTGCCAAGTGCCAAATACACACAAAATATCACATAAATCCTTGACTGTAATTAAAAAAATTGCTCCAAATTCTTCTAATTTGGTTCTCAAGTAGCTATTCCTGTCTCTCATCAGTTCCTCAAGCTATACTTTATAATTTGTCATTTTAAAAAAATTTCAGAACACCCTCACTGATGTTTATGTAATCAAATCCTCGATAACCAACGATTATTGTAAAAATTGTTCCCGGGACTAGAATCAAAGTTTCAAAATTCTGTAAAGTGTCTCAGAAGTCTTAATACTCGTACTCTATCAGACCTCATAGTAAATAGTTCTAAAAAATGATTTTTTCAATACTTCAATACTCATAGCTGCCGTTCTAGAGTTGCCAAGTGCCAAATACACACAAAATATCACATAAATCCTTGACTCTAATTAAACTAAATGCTCCAAATTCTTCTAATTTGGTTCTCGAGCAGCTATTCCTGTCTCTCATCAGTTCCTCAAGCTATACTTTATAATTTGTCATTTTAAAAAAATTTCGAAAACCCTCACTGATGTTTATGTAATCAAATCCTCGATAACCAACGATTATTGTAAAAATTGTTCCCGGGACTAGAATAAAAGTTTCAAAATTCTGTAAAGTGTCTCAGAAGTCTTAATACTCGTACTCTATCAGACCTCATAGTAAATAGTTCTAAAAAATGATTTTTTCAAAACTTCAATACTCATAGCTGCCGTTCTAGAGTTGCCAAGTGCCAAATACACACAAAATATCACATAAATCCTTGACTGTAATTAAAATAATTGCTCAAAATTCTTCTAATTTGGTTCTCAAGTAGCTATTCCTGTCTCTCATCAGTTCCTAAAGCTATACTTTATAATTTGTCATTTTAAAAAAATTTCGAAAACCCTCACTGATGTTTATGTAATCAAATCCTCGATAACCAACGATTATTGTAAAAATTGTTCCCGGGACTAGAATAAAAGTTTCAAAATTCTGTAAAGTGTCTCAGAAGTCTTAATACTCGTACTCTATCAGACCTCATAGTAAATAGTTCTAAAAAATGATTTTTTCAAAACTTCAATACTCATAGCTGCCGTTCTAGAGTTGCCAAGTGCCAAATACACACAAAATATCACATAAATCCTTGACTGTAACTAAACTAATTGCTCTAAATTCTTCTAATTTGGTTCTCAAGTAGCTATTCCTGTCTCTCATCAGTTCCTCAAGCTATACTTTATAATTTGTCATTTTAAAAAAATTTCAGAAAACCTTCACTGATGTTTATGTAATCAAATCCTCGATAACCAACGATTATTGTAAAAATTGTTCCCGGGACTAGAATAAAAGTTTCAAAATTCTGTAAAGTCTCTCAGAAGTCTTAATACTCGTACTCTATCAGACCTCATAGTAAATAGTTCTAAAAAATGATTTTTTCAAAACTTCAATACTCATAGCTGCCGTTCTAGAGTTGCCAAGTGCCAAATACACACAAAACATCACATAAATCCTTGACTGTAATTAAAATAAATGCTCCAAATTCTTCTAATTTGGTTCTCGAGTAGCTATTCCTGTCTCTCATCAGTTCCTAAAGCTATACTTTATAATTTGTCATTTTAAAAAAATTTCAGAAAACCCTCACTGATGTTTATGTAATCAAATCCTCGATAACCAACGATTATTGTAAAAATTGTTCCCGGGACTAGAATAAAAGTTTCAAAATTCTGTAAAGTGTCTCAGAAGTCTTAATACTCGTACTCTATCAGACCTCATAGTAAATAGTTCTAAAAAATGATTTTTTCAAAACTTCAATACTCATAGCTGCCGTTCTAGAGTTGCCAAGTGCCAAATACACACAAAATATCACATAAATTCTTGACTCTAATTAAAATAAATGCTCCAAATTCTTCTAATTTGGTTCTCAAGTAGCTATTCCTGTCTCTCATCAGTTCCTCAAGCTATACTTTATAATTTGTCATTTTAAAAAAATTTCAGAACACCCTCACTGATGTTTATGTAATCAAATCCTCGATAACCAACGATTATTGTAAAAATTGTTCCCGGGACTAGAATAAAAGTTTCAAAATTCTGTAAAGTCTCTCAGAAGTCTTAATACTCGTACTCTATCAGACCTCATAGTAAATAGTTCTAAAAAATGATTTTTTCAAAACTTCAATACTCATAGCTGCCGTTCTAGAGTTGCCAAGTGCCAAATACACACAAAATATCACATAAATCCTTGACTGTAACTAAACTAATTGCTCTAAATTCTTCTAATTTGGTTCTCAAGTAGCTATTCCTGTCTCTCATCAGTTCCTCAAGCTATACTTTATAATTTGTCATTTTAAAAAAATTTCAGAACACCCTCACTGATGTTTATGTAATCAAATCCTCGATAACCAACGATTATTGTAAAAATTGTTCCCGGGACTAGAATAAAAGTTTCAAAATTCTGTAAAGTGTCTCAGAAGTCTTAATACTCGTACTCTATCAGACCTCATAGTAAATAGTTCTAAAAAATGATTTTTACAAAACTTCAATACTCATAGCTGCCGTTCTAGAGTTGCCAAGTGCCAAATACACACAAAACATCACATAAATCCTTGACTGTAATTAAAATAAATGCTCCAAATTCTTCTAATTGCGTTCTCGAGTAGCTATTCCTGTCTCTCATCAGTTCCTCAAGCTATACTTTATAATTTGTCATTTTAAAAAAATTTCAGAAAACCTTCACTGATGTTTATGTAATCAAATCCTCGATAACCAACGATTATTGTAAAAATTGTTCCCGGGACTAGAATAAAAGTTTCGAAATTCTGTAAAGTGTCTCAGAAGTCTTAATTCTCGTACTCTATCAGTCCTCGTAGCAAACAGTTTTGAAAAATAATTTTTACAAAACTTCAATACTCATAGCTGCCGTTCTAGAGTTGCCAAATTGCAAATACAGACAAAATATCACATAAATCCTTGACTGTAATTAAAATAATTGCTCTAAATTCTTCTAATTTGGTTCTAGAGTAGCTATACCTGTCTCTCATCAGTTCCTAAAGCTATACTTTATAATTTGTCATTTTAAAAAAATTTCAGAAAACCTTCACTGATGTTTATGTAATCAAATCCTCGATAACCAACGATTATTGTAAAAATTGTTCCCGGGACTAGAATAAAAGTTTCAAAATTCTGTAAAGTCTCTCAGAAGTCTTAATACTCGTACTCTATCAGACCTCATAGTAAATAGTTCTAAAAAATGATTTTTTCAAAACTTCAGTACTCATAGCTGCCGTTCTAGAGTGGCCAAGTTTCAAATGCACACAAAATATCAAATAAATCCTTGACTGTAACTAAACTAATTGCTCTAAATTCTTCTAATTTGGTTCTCAAGTAGCTATTCCTGTCTCTCATCAGTTCCTCAAGCTATACTTTATAATTTGTCATTTTAAAAAAATTTCAGAACACCCTCACTGATGTTTATGTAATCAAATCCTCGATAACCAACGATTATTGTAAAAATTGTTTCCGGGACTAGAATAAAAGTTTCAAAATTCTGTAAAGTATCTCAGAAGTCTTAATACTCGTACTCTATCAGACCTCATAGTAAATAGTTCTAAAAAATGATTTTTTCAAAACTTCAATACTCATAGCTGCCGTTCTAGAGTTGCCAAGTGCCAAATACACACAAAATATCACATAAATTCTTGACTCTAATTAAAATAAATGCTCCAAATTCTTCTAATTTGGTTCTCAAGTAGCTATTCCTGTCTCTCATCAGTTCCTCAAGCTATACTTTATAATTTGTCATTTTAAAAAAATTTCAGAAAACCTTCACTGATGTTTATGTAATCAAATCCTCGATAACCAACGATTATTGTAAAAATTGTTCCCGGGACTAGAATAAAAGTTTCAAAATTCTGTAAAGTCTCTCAGAAGTCTTAATACTCGTACTCTATCAGACCTCATAGTAAATAGTTCTAAAAAATGATTTTTTCAAAACTTCAATACTCATAGCTGCCGTTCTAGAGTTGCCAAGTGCCAAATACACACAAAATATCACATAAATCCTTGACTGTAATTAAAATAATTGCTCTAAATTCTTCTAATTTGGTTCTAGAGTAGCTATACCTGTCTCTCATCAGTTCCTAAAGCTATACTCAATAATTTGTCATTTTAAAAAATTTTTTAAAACCCTCACTGATGTTTATGTAATCAAATCCTCGATAACCAACGATTATTGTAAAAATTGTTCCCGGGACTAGAATAAAAGTTTCAAAATTCTGTAAAGTGTCTCAGAAGTCTTAATACTCGTACTCTATCAGACCTCATAGTAAATAGTTCTAAAAAATGATTTTTTCAAAACTTCAATACTCATAGCTGCCGTTCTAGAGTTGCCAAGTGCCAAATACACACAAAATATCACATAAATCCTTGACTGTAATTAAAATAATTGCTCTAAATTCTTCTAATTTGGTTCTCAAGTAGCTATTCCTGTCTCTCATCAGTTCCTCAAGCTATACTTTATAATTTGTCATTTTAAAAAAATTTCAGAAAACCCTCACTGATGTTTATGTAATCAAATCCTCGATAACCAACGATTATTGTAAAAATTGTTCCCGGGACTAGAATAAAAGTTTCAAAATTCTGTAAAGTGTCTCAGAAGTCTTAATACTCGTACTCTATCAGACCTCATAGTAAATAGTTCTAAAAAATGATTTTTTCAAAACTTCAATACTCATAGCTGCCGTTCTAGAGTTGCCAAGTGCCAAATACACACAAAATATCACATAAATCCTTGACTCTAATTAAAATAAATGCTCCAAATTCTTCTAATTTGGTTCTCGAGCAGCTATTCCTGTCTCTCATCAGTTCCTCAAGCTATACTTTATAATTTGTCATTTTAAAAAAATTTCAGAAAAACCTCACTGATGTTTATGTAATCAAATCCTCGATAACCAACGATTATTGTAAAAATTGTTCCCGGGACTAGAATAAAAGTTTCAAAATTCTGTAAAGTGTCTCAGAAGTCTTAATACTCGTACTCTATCAGACCTCATAGTAAATAGTTCTAAAAAATGATTTTTTCAAAACTTCAATACTCATAGCTGCCGTTCTAGAGTTGCCAAGTGCCAAATACACACAAAATATCACATAAATCCTTGACTGTAATTAAAAAAATTGCCCTATATTATTCTAATTTGGTTCTCGAGTAGCTATTCCTGTCTCTCATCAGTTCCTCAAGCTATACTTCATTATTTGTCATTTTAAAAAAATTGAGAAAACCCTCACTGATGTTTATGTAATCAAATCCTCGATAACCAACGATTATTGTAAAAATTGTTCCCGGGACTAGAATAAAAGTTTCAAAATTCTGTAAAGTGTCTCAGAAGTCTTAATACTCGTACTCTATCAGACCTCATAGTAAATAGTTCTAAAAAATGATTTTTTCAAAACTTCAATACTCATAGCTGCCGTTCTAGAGTTGCCAAGTGCCAAATACACACAAAATATCACATAAATCCTTGACTGTAATTAAATAAATTGCCCTATATTTTTCTAATTTGGTTCTCGAGTAGCTATTCCTGTCTCTCATCAGTTCCTCAAGCTATACTTTATAATTTGTCATTTTAAAAAAATTTCAGAACACCCTCACTGATGTTTATGTAATCAAATCCTCGATAACCAACGATTATTGTAAAAATTGTTCCCGGGACTAGAATAAAAGTTTCAAAATTCTGTAAAGTCTCTCAGAAGTCTTAATACTCGTACTCTATCAGACCTCATAGTAAATAGTTCTAAAAAATGATTTTTTCAAAACTTCAATGCTCATAGCTGCCGTTCTGGAGTTGCCAAGTGCCAAATACACACAAAATATCACATAAATCCTTGACTGTAACTAAACTAATTGCTCTAAATTCTTCTAATTTGGTTCTCAAGTAGCTATTCCTGTCTCTCATCAGTTCCTCAAGCTATACTTTATAATTTGTCATTTTAAAAATATTTCAGAACACCCTCACTGATGTTTATGTAATCAAATCCTCGATAACCAACGATTATTGTAAAAATTGTTCCCGGGACTAGAATAAAAGTTTCAAAATTCTGTAAAGTCTCTCAGAAGTCTTAATACTCGTACTCTATCAGACCTCATAGTAAATAGTTCTAAAAAATGATTTTTTCAAAACTTCAATACTCATAGCTGCCGTTCTAGAGTTGCCAAGTGCCAAATACACACAAAATATCACATAAATTCTTGACTCTAATTAAAATAAATGCTCCAAATTCTTCTAATTTGGTTTTCAAGTAGCTATTCCTGTCTCTCATCAGTTCCTCAAGCTATACTTTATAATTTGTCATTTTAAAAAAATTTGAAAAACCCTCACTGATATTTATGTAATCAAATCCTCGATAACCAACGATTATTGTAAAAATTGTTCCCGGGACTAGAATAAAAGTTTCAAAATTCTGTAAAGTCTCTCAGAAGTCTTAATACTCGTACTCTATCAGACCTCATAGTAAATAGTTCTAAAAAATGATTTTTTCAAAACTTCAATGCTCATAGCTGCCGTTCTGGAGTTGCCAAGTGCCAAATACACACAAAATATCACATAAATCCTTGACTGTAATTAAAATAAATGCTCCAAATTCTTCTAATTGCGTTCTCGAGTAGCTATTCCTGTCTCTCATCCGTTCCTAAAGCTATACTTTATAATTTGTCATTTTAAAAAAATTTCAGAAAACCCTCACTGATGTTTATGTAATCAAATCCTCGATAACCAACGATTATTGTAAAAATTGTTCCCGGGACTAGAATAAAAGTTTCAAAATTCTGTAAAGTGTCTCAGAAGTCTTAATACTCGTACTCTATCAGACCTCATAGTAAATAGTTCTAAAAAATGATTTTTTCAAAACTTCAATACTCATAGCTGCCGTTCTAGAGTTGCCAACTGCCAAATACACACAAAATATCACATAAATCCTTGACTGTAATTAAAATAAATGCTCCAAATTCTTCTAATTTGGTTCTCAAGTAGCTATTCCTGTCTCTCATCAGTTCCTCAAGCTATACTTTATAATTTGTCATTTTAAAAAAATTTCAGAAAACCTTCACTGATGTTTATGTAATCAAATCCTCGATAACCAACGATTATTGTAAAAATTGTTCCCGGGACTAGAATAAAAGTTTCAAAATTCTGTAAAGTCTCTCAGAAGTCTTAATACTCGTACTCTATCAGACCTCATAGTAAATAGTTCTAAAAAATGATTTTTTCAAAACTTCAATGCTCATAGCTGCCGTTCTGGAGTTGCCAAGTGCCAAATACACACAAAATATCACATAAATCCTTGACTGTAATTAAAAAAATTGCCCTATATTCTTCTAATTTGGTTCTCAAGTAGCTATTCCTGTCTCTCATCAGTTCCTCAAGCTATACTTTATAATTTGTCATTTTAAAAAAATTTCAGAAAACCTTCACTGATGTTTATGTAATCAAATCCTCGATAACCAACGATTATTGTAAAAATTGTTCCCGGGACTAGAATAAAAGTTTCGAAATTCTGTAAAGTGTCTCAGAAGTCTTAATTCTCGTACTCTATCAGTCCTCGTAGCAAACAGTTTTGAAAAATAATTTTTACAAAACTTCAATACTCATAGCTGCCGTTCTAGAGTTGCCAAATTGCAAATACAGACAAAATATCACATAAATCCTTGACTGTAATTAAAATAATTGCTCTAAATTCTTCTAATTTAGTTCTAGAGTAGCTATACCTGTCTCTCATCAGTTCCTAAAGCTATACTCAATAATTTGTCATTTTAAAAAAATTTCAAAAACCCTCACTGATGTTTATGTAATCAAATCCTCGATAACCAACGATTATTGTAAAAATTGTTCCCGGGACTAGAATAAAAGTTTCAAAATTCTGTAAAGTCTCTCAGAAGTCTTAATACTCGTACTCTATCAGACCTCATAGTAAATAGTTCTAAAAAATGATTTTTTCAAAACTTCAGTACTCATAGCTGCCGTTCTAGAGTGGCCAAGTTTCAAATGCACACAAAATATCAAATAAATCCTTGACTGTAACTAAACTAATTGCTCTAAATTCTTCTAATTTGGTTCTCAAGTAGCTATTCCTGTCTCTCATCAGTTCCTCAAGCTATACTTTATAATTTGTCATTTTAAAAAAATTTCAGAAAACCTTCACTGATGTTTATGTAATCAAATCCTCGATAACCAACGATTATTGTAAAAATTGTTCCCGGGACTAGAATAAAAGTTTCAAAATTCTGTAAAGTCTCTCAGAAGTCTTAATACTCGTACTCTATCAGACCTCATAGTAAATAGTTCTAAAAAATGATTTTTTCAAAACTTCAATACTCATAGCTGCCGTTCTAGAGTTGCCAAGTGCCAAATACACACAAAATATCACATAAATTCTTGACTCTAATTAAAATAAATGCTCCAAATTCTTCTAATTTGGTTTT
The DNA here is from genome assembly GCA_030998225.1 of Diplolepis rosae. NCBI lineage: Eukaryota > Metazoa > Arthropoda > Insecta > Hymenoptera > Diplolepididae > Diplolepis > Diplolepis rosae. The sequence goes on along the minus strand of JAPYXD010000648.1, from coordinate 36,026 downwards.
CAAGTAGCTATTCCTGTCTCTCATCAGTTCCTCAAGCTATACTTTATAATTTGTCATTTTAAAAAAATTTCAGAAAACCTTCACTGATGTTTATGTAATCAAATCCTCGATAACCAACGATTATTGTAAAAATTGTTCCCGGGACTAGAATAAAAGTTTCAAAATTCTGTAAAGTCTCTCAGAAGTCTTAATACTCGTACTCTATCAGACCTCATAGTAAATAGTTCTAAAAAATGATTTTTTCAAAACTTCAATACTCATAGCTGCCGTTCTAGAGTTGCCAAGTGCCAAATACACACAAAATATCACATAAATCCTTGACTGTAATTAAAATAAATGCTCCAAATTCTTCTAATTTGGTTCTCAAGTAGCTATTCCTGTCTCTCATCAGTTCCTCAAGCTATACTTTATAATTTGTCATTTTAAAAAAATTTCAGAAAACCCTCACTGATGTTTATGTAATCAAATCCTCGATAACCAACGATTATTGTAAAAATTGTTCCCGGGACTAGAATAAAAGTTTCAAAATTCTGTAAAGTGTCTCAGAAGTCTTAATACTCGTACTCTATCAGACCTCATAGTAAATAGTTCTAAAAAATGATTTTTTCAAAACTTCAATACTCATAGCTGCCGTTCTAGAGTTGCCAAATTGCAAATACACACATAATATCACATAAATCCTTGACTCTTATTAAAATAAATGCTCCTATAATTCTTCTAATTTGGTTCTCGAGTAGCTATTCCTGTCTCTCATCAGTTCCTAAAGCTATACTTTATAATTTGTCATTTTAAAAAAATTTCAGAAAACCCTCACTGATGTTTATGTAATCAAATCCTCGATAACCAACGATTATTGTAAAAATTGTTCCCGGGACTAGAATAAAAGTTTCAAAATTCTGTAAAGTATCTCATAAGTCTTAATACTCGTACTCTACAGACCTCATAGTAAATAGTTCTAAAAAATGATTTTTTCAAAACTTCAATGCTCATAGCTGCCGTTCTAGAGTTGCCAAATTGCAAATACAGACAAACTATCACATAAATCCTTGACTGTAATTAAAATAAATGCTCCAAATTCTTCTAATTTGGTTCTCGAGTAGCTATTCCTGTCTCTCATCAGTTCCTAAAGCTATACTTTATAATTTGTCATTTTAAAAAAATTTCAAAAACCCTCACTGATATTTATGTAATCAAATCCTCGATAACCAACGATTATTGTAAAAATTGTTCCCGGGACTAAAATAAAAGTTTCAAAATTCTGTAAAGTGTCTCAGAAGTCTTAATACTCGTACTCTATCAGAGCTCATAGTAAATAGTTCTAAAAAATGATTTTTTCAAAACTTCAATACTCATAGCTGCCGTTCTAGAGTTGCCAAGTGCCAAATACACACAAAATATCACATAAATTCTTGACTCTAATTAAAATAAATGCTCCAAATTCTTCTAATTTGGTTCTCAAGTAGCTATTCCTGTCTCTCATCAGTTCCTCAAGCTATACTTTATAATTTGTCATTTTAAAAAAATTTCAGAAAACCTTCACTGATGTTTATGTAATCAAATCCTCGATAACCAACGATTATTGTAAAAATTGTTCCCGGGACTAGAATAAAAGTTTCAAAATTCTGTAAAGTCTCTCAGAAGTCTTAATACTCGTACTCTATCAGACCTCATAGTAAATAGTTCTAAAAAATGATTTTTTCAAAACTTCAATACTCATAGCTGCCGTTCTAGAGTTGCCAAGTGCCAAATACACACATAATATCACATAAATCCTTGACTCTAATTAAAATAAATGCTCCAAATTCTTCTAATTGCGTTCTCGAGTAGCTATTCCTGTCTCTCATCAGTTCCTCAAGCTATACTTTATAATTTGTCATATAAAAAAATTTCAGAAAACCTTCACTGATGTTTATGTAATCAAATCCTCGATAACCAACGATTATTGTAAAAATTGTTCCCGGGACTAGAATAAAAGTTTCAAAATTCTGTAAAGTCTCTCAGAAGTCTTAATACTCGTACTCTATCAGACCTCATAGTAAATAGTTCTAAAAAATGATTTTTTCAAAACTTCAATACTCATAGCTGCCGTTCTAGAGTTGCCAAATTGCAAATACACACAAAATATCACATAAATCCTTGACTGTAATTAAAATAATTGCTCTAAATTCTTCTAATTTGGTTCTCGAGTAGCTATTCCTGTCTCTCATCAGTTCCTAAAGCTATACTTTATAATTTGTCATTTTAAAAAAATTTCAAAAACCCTCACTGATGTTTATGTAATCAAATCCTCGATAACCAACGATTATTGTAAAAATTGTTCCCGGGACTAGAATAAAAGTTTCAAAATTCTGTAAAGTGTCTCAGAAGTCTTAATACTCGTACTCTATCAGACCTCATAGTAAATAGTTCTAAAAAATGATTTTTTCAAAACTTCAATACTCATAGCTGCCGTTCTAGAGTTGCCAAGTGCCAAATACACACAAAATATCACATAAATCCTTGACTGTAACTAAACTAATTGCTCTAAATTCTTCTAATTTGGTTCTCAAGTAGCTATTCCTGTCTCTCATCAGTTCCTCAAGCTATACTTTATAATTTGTCATTTTAAAAAAATTTCAGAAAACCCTCACTGATGTTTATGTAATCAAATCCTCGATAACCAACGATTATTGTAAAAATTGTTCCCGGGACTAAAATAAAAGTTTAAAAATTCTGTAAAGTGTCGCAGAAGTCTTAATACTCGTACTCTATCAGACCTCATAGTAAATAGTTCTAAAAAATGATTTTTTAAAAACTTCAATACTCATAGCTGCCGTTCTAGAGTTGCCAAGTGCCAAATACACACAAAATATCACATAAATTCTTGACTCTAATTAAAATAAATGCTCCAAATTCTTCTAATTTGGTTCTCAAGTAGCTATTCCTGTCTCTCATCAGTTCCTCAAGCTATACTTTATAATTTGTCATTTTAAAAAAATTTCAGAAAACCCTCACTGATGTTTATGTAATCAAATCCTCGATAACCAACGATTATTGTAAAAATTGTTCCCGGGACTAGAATAAAAGTTTCAAAATTCTGTAAAGTCTCTCAGAAGTCTTAATACTCGTACTCTATCAGACCTCATAGTAAATAGTTCTAAAAAATGATTTTTTCAAAACTTCAATACTCATAGCTGCCGTTCTAGAGTTGCCAAGTGCCAAATACACACAAAATATCACATAAATCCTTGACTGTAATTAAAAAAATTGCCCTATATTCTTCTAATTTGGTTCTCAAGTAGCTATTCCTGTCTCTCATCAGTTCCTCAAGCTATACTTTATAATTTGTCATTTTAAAAAAATTTCAGAAAACCTTCACTGATGTTTATGTAATCAAATCCTCGATAACCAACGATTATTGTAAAAATTGTTCCCGGGACTAGAATAAAAGTTTCAAAATTCTGTAAAGTCTCTCAGAAGTCTTAATACTCGTACTCTATCAGACCTCATAGTAAATAGTTCTAAAAAATGATTTTTTCAAAACTTCAATGCTCATAGCTGCCGTTCTGGAGTTGCCAAGTGCCAAATACACACAAAATATCACATAAATCCTTGACTGTAATTAAAATAATTGCCCTATATTCTTCTAATTTGGTTCTCAAGTAGCTATTCCTGTCTCTCATCAGTTCCTCAAGCTATACTTTATAATTTGTCATTTTAAAAAAATTTCAGAACACCCTCACTGATGTTTATGTAATCAAATCCTCGATAACCAACGATTATTGTAAAAATTGTTCCCGGGACTAGAATAAAAGTTTCAAAATTCTGTAAAGTCTCTCAGAAGTCTTAATACTCGTACTCTATCAGACCTCATAGTAAATAGTTCTAAAAAATGATTTTTTCAAAACTTCAATACTCATAGCTGCCGTTCTAGAGTTGCCAAGTGCCAAATACACACAAAATATCACATAAATCCTTGACTGTAACTAAACTAATTGCTCTAAATTCTTCTAATTTGGTTCTCAAGTAGCTATTCCTGTCTCTCATCAGTTCCTCAAGCTATACTTTATAATTTGTCATTTTAAAAAAATTTCAGAAAACCTTCACTGATGTTTATGTAATCAAATCCTCGATAACCAACGATTATTGTAAAAATTGTTCCCGGGACTAGAATAAAAGTTTCAAAATTCTGTAAAGTCTCTCAGAAGTCTTAATACTCGTACTCTATCAGACCTCATAGTAAATAGTTCTAAAAAATGATTTTTTCAAAACTTCAATACTCATAGCTGCCGTTCTAGAGTTGCCAAGTGCCAAATACACACAAAATATCACATAAATCCTTGACTCTAATTAAAATAAATGCTCCAAATTCTTCTAATTTGGTTCTCGAGCAGCTATTCCTGTCTCTCATCAGTTCCTCAAGCTATACTTTATAATTTGTCATTTTAAAAAAATTTCAGACAACCCTCACTGATGTTTATGTAATCAAATCCTCGATAACCAACGATTATTGTAAAAATTGTTCCCGGGACTAGAATAAAAGTTTCAAAATTCTGTAAAGTGTCTCAGAAGTCTTAATACTCGTACTCTATCAGACCTCATAGTAAATAGTTCTAAAAAATGATTTTTTAAAAACTTCAATACTCATAGCTGCCGTTCTAGAGTTGCCAAGTGCCAAATACACACAAAATATCACATAAATCCTTGACTGTAATTAAAATAAATTCTCCAAATTCTTCTAATTTGGTTCTCGAGTAGCTATTCCTGTCTCTCATCAGTTCCTAAAGCTATACTTTATAATTTGTCATTTTAAAAAAATTTCAAAAACCCTCACTGATGTTTATGTAATCAAATCCTCGATAACCAACGATTATTGTAAAAATTGTTCCCGGGACTAGAATAAAAGTTTCAAAATTCTGTAAAGTGTCTCAGAAGTCTTAATTCTCGAACTCTATCCGTCCTCGTAGCAAACAGTTCTAAAACATGATTTTTTCAAAACTTCAATACTCATAGCTGCCGTTCTAGAGTTGCCAAGTGCCAAATACACACAAAATATCACATAAATCCTTGACTGTAATTAAAATAAATGCTCCAAATTCTTCTAATTTGGTTCTCAAGTAGCTATTCCTGTCTCTCATCAGTTCCTCAAGCTATACTTTATAATTTGTCATTTTAAAAAAATTTCAGAAAACCTTCACTGATGTTTATGTAATCAAATCCTCGATAACCAACGATTATTGTAAAAATTGTTCCCGGGACTAGAATAAAAGTTTCAAAATTCTGTAAAGTGTCTCAGAAGTCTTAATACTCGTACTCTATCAGACCTCATAGTAAATAGTTCTAAAAAATGATTTTTTCAAAACTTCAATACTCATAGCTGCCGTTCTAGAGTTGCCAAGTGCCAAATACACACAAAATATCACATAAATCCTTGACTCTAATTAAAATAAATGCTCCAAATTCTTCTAATTTGGTTCTCGAGTAGCTATTCCTGTCTCTCATCAGTTCCTCAAGCTATACTTTATAATTTGTCATTTTAAAAAAATTTCAGAAAACCCTCACTGATGTTTATGTAATCAAATCCTCGATAACCAACGATTATTGTAAAAATTGTTCCCGGGACTAGAATAAAAGTTTCAAAATTCTGTAAAGTGTCTCAGAAGTCTTAATACTCGTACTCTATCAGACCTCATAGTAAATAGTTCTAAAAAATGATTTTTTCAAAACTTCAATACTCATAGCTGCCGTTCTAGAGTTGCCAAGTGCCAAATACACACAAAATATCACATAAATCCTTGACTGTAATTAAAAAAATTGCACAAAATTATTCTAATTTGGTTCTCGAGTAGCTATTCCTGTCTCTCATCAGTTCCTCAAGCTATACATTATTATTTGTCATTTTAAAAAAATTTCAAAAACCCTCACTGATGTTTATGTAATCAAATCCTCGATAACCAACGATTATTGTAAAAATTGTTCCCGGGACTAGAATAAAAGTTTCAAAATTCTGTAAAGTGTCTCAGAAGTCTTAATACTCGTACTCTATCAGACCTCATAGTAAATAGTTCTAAAAAATGATTTTTTCAAAACTTCAATACTCATAGCTGCCGTTCTAGAGTTGCCAAGTGCCAAATACACACAAAATATCACATAAATCCTTGACTGTAATTAAAAAAATTGCCCTATATTATTCTAATTTGGTTCTCGAGTAGCTATTCCTGTCTCTCATCAGTTCCTCAAGCTATACTTTATTATTTGTCATTTTAAAAAAATTTCAGAAGACCCTCACTGATGTTTATGTAATCAAATCCTCGATAACCAACGATTATTGTAAAAATTGTTCCCGGGACTAGAATAAAAGTTTCAAAATTCTGTAAAGTGTCTCAGAAGTCTTAATACTCGTACTCTATCAGACCTCATAGTAAATAGTTCTAAAAAATGATTTTTTCAAAACTTCAATACTCATAGCTGCCGTTCTAGAGTTGCCAAGTGCCAAATACACACAAAATATCACATAAATCCTTGACTGTAACTAAACTAATTGCTCTAAATTCTTCTAATTTGGTTCTCGAGTAGCTATTCCTGTCTCTCATCAGTTCCTCAAGCTATACTTTATAATTTGTCATTTTAAAAAAATTTCGAAAACCCTCACTGATGTTTATGTAATCAAATCCTCGATAACCAACGATTATTGTAAAAATTGTTCCCGGGACTAGAATAAAAGTTTCAAAATTCTGTAAAGTGTCTCAGAAGTCTTAATACTCGTACTCTATCAGACCTCATAGTAAATAGTTCTAAAAAATGATTTTTTCAAAACTTCAATACTCATAGCTGCCGTTCTAGAGTTGCCAAGTGCCAAATACACACAAAATATCACATAAATCCTTGACTCTAATTAAAATAAATGCTCCAAATTCTTCTAATTTGGTTCTCGAGTAGCTATTCCTGTCTCTCATCAGTTCCTCAAGCTATACTTTATAATTTGTCATTTTAAAAAAATTTCATAAAACCCACACTGATGTTTATGTAATCAAATCCTCGATAACCAACGATTATTGTAAAAATTGTTCCCGGGACTAGAATAAAAGTTTCAAAATTCTGTAAAGTGTCTCAGAAGTCTTAATACTCGTACTCTATCAGACCTCATAGTAAATAGTTCTAAAAAATGATTTTTTCAAAACTTCAATACTCATAGCTGCCGTTCTAGAGTTGCCAAGTGCCAAATACACACAAAATATCACATAAATCCTTGACTGTAATTAAAATAAATGCTCCAAATTCTTCTAATTTGGTTCTCGAGTAGCTATTCCTGTCTCTCATCAGTTCCTAAAGCTATACTTTATAATTTGTCATTTTAAAAAAATTTCGAAAACCCTCACTGATGTTTATGTAATCAAATCCTCGATAACCAACGATTATTGTAAAAATTGTTCCCGGGACTAGAATAAAAGTTTCAAAATTCTGTAAAGTGTCTCAGAAGTCTTAATACTCGTACTCTATCAGACCTCATAGTAAATAGTTCTAAAAAATGATTTTTTCAAAACTTCAATACTCATAGCTGCCGTTCTAGAGTTGCCAAGTGCCAAATACACACAAAATATCACATAAATCCTTGACTCTAATTAAAATAAATGCTCCAAATTCTTCTAATTTGGTTCTCGAGAAGCTATTCCTGTCTCTCATCAGTTCCTCAAGCTATACTTTATAATTTGTCATTTTAAAAAAATTTCAGAAAACCCTCACTGATGTTTATGTAATCAAATCCTCGATAACCAACGATTATTGTAAAAATTGTTCCCGGGACTAGAATAAAAGTTTCAAAATTCTGTAAAGTGTCTCAGAAGTCTTAATACTCTTACTCTATCAGACCTCATAGTAAATAGTTCTAAAAAATGATTTTTTCAATACTTCAATACTCATAGCTGCCGTTCTAGAGTTGCCAAGTGCCAAATACACACAAAATATCACATAAATCCTTGACTCTAATTAAACTAAATGCTCCAAATTCTTCTAATTTGGTTCTCGAGCAGCTATTCCTGTCTCTCATCAGTTCCTCAAGCTATACTTTATAATTTGTCATTTTAAAAAAATTTCAGACAACCCTCACTGATGTTTATGTAATCAAATCCTCGATAACCAACGATTATTGTAAAAATTGTTCCCGGGACTAGAATAAAAGTTTCAAAATTCTGTAAAGTGTCTCAGAAGTCTTAATACTCGTACTCTATCAGACCTCATAGTAAATAGTTCTAAAAAATGATTTTTTCAAAACTTCAATACTCATAGCTGCCGTTCTAGAGTTGCCAAGTGCCAAATACACACAAAATATCACATAAATCCTTGACTGTAATTAAAATAATTGCCCCATATTCTTCTAATTTGGTTCTCGAGCAGCTATTCCTGTCTCTCATCAGTTCCTCAAGCTATACTTTATAATTTGTCATTTTAAAAAAATTTCGAAAACCCTCACTGATGTTTATGTAATCAAATCCTCGATAACCAACGATTATTGTAAAAATTGTTCCCGGGACTAGAATAAAAGTTTCAAAATTCTGTAAAGTGTCTCAGAAGTCTTAATACTCGTACTCTATCAGACCTCATAGTAAATAGTTCTAAAAAATGATTTTTTCAAAACTTCAATACTCATAGCTGCCGTTCTAGAGTTGCCAAGTGCCAAATACACACAAAATATCACATAAATCCTTGACTGTAATTAAAATAAATGCTCCAAATTCTTCTAATTTGGTTCTCGAGTAGCTATTCCTGTCTCTCATCAGTTCCTGAAGCTATACTTTATAATTTGTCATTTTAAAAAAATTTCAGACAACCCTCACTGATGTTTATGTAATCAAATCCTCGATAACCAACGATTATTGTAAAAATTGTTCCCGGGACTAGAATAAAAGTTTCAAAATTCTGTAAAGTGTCTCAGAAGTCTTAATACTCGTACTCTATCAGACCTCATAGTAAATAGTTCTAAAAAATGATTTTTTCAAAACTTCAATACTCATAGCTGCCGTTCTAGAGTTGCCAAGTGCCAAATACACACAAAATATCACATAAATCCTTGACTCTAATTAAAATAAATGCTCCAAATTCTTCTAATTTGGTTCTCGAGTAGCTATTCCTGTCTCTCATCAGTTCCTCAAGCTATACTTTATAATTTGTCATTTTAAAAAAATTTCAGACAACCCTCACTGATGTTTATGTAATCAAATCCTCGATAACCAACGATTATTGTAAAAATTGTTCCCGGGACTAGAATAAAAGTTTCAAAATTCTGTAAAGTGTCTCAGAAGTCTTAATACTCGTACTCTATCAGACCTCATAGTAAATAGTTCTAAAAAATGATTTTTTCAAAACTTCAATACTCATAGCTGCCGTTCTAGAGTTGCCAAGTGCCAAATACACACAAAATATCACATAAATCCTTGACTGTAATTAAAATAATTGCTCCAAATTCTTCTAATTTGGTTCTCGAGTAGCTATTCCTGTCTCTCATCAGTTCCTAAAGCTATACTTTATAATTTGTCATTTTAAAAAAATTTCAAAAACCCTCACTGATGTTTATGTAATCAAATCCTCGATAACCAACGATTATTGTAAAAATTGTTCCCGGGACTAGAATAAAAGTTTCAAAATTCTGTAAAGTGTCTCAGAAGTCTTAATACTCGTACTCTATCAGACCTCATAGTAAATAGTTCTAAAAAATGATTTTTTCAAAACTTCAATACTCATAGCTGCCGTTCTAGAGTTGCCAAGTGCCAAATACACACAAAATATCACATAAATCCTTGACTGTAATTAAAAAAATTGCCCTATTTTCTTCTAATTTGGTTCTCGAGTAGCTATTGCTGTCTCTCATCAGTTCCTCAAGCTATACTTTATAATTTGTCATTTTAAATAATTTCAGAAAACCCTCACTGATGTTTATGTAATCAAATCCTCGATAACCAACGATTATTGTAAAAATTGTTCCCGGGACTAGAATAAAAGTTTCAAAATTCTGTAAAGTGTCTCAGAAGTCTTAATACTCGTACTCTATCAGACCTCATAGTAAATAGTTCTAAAAAATGATTTTTTCAAAACTTCAATACTCATAGCTGCCGTTCTAGAGTTGCCAAGTGCCAAATACACACAAAATATCACATAAATCCTTGACTCTAATTAAAATAAATGCTCCAAATTCTTCTAATTTGGTTCTCGAGTAGCTATTCCTGTCTCTCATCAGTTCCTCAAGCTATACTTTATAATTTGTCATTTTAAAAAAATTTCAGAAAACCATCACTGATGTTTATGTAATCAAATCCTCGATAACCAACGATTATTGTAAAAATTGTTCCCGGGACTAGAATAAAAGTTTCAAAATTCTGTAAAGTGTCTCAGAAGTCTTAATACTCGTACTCTATCAGACCTCATAGTAAATAGTTCTAAAAAATGATTTTTTCAAAACTTCAATACTCATAGCTGCCGTTCTAGAGTTGCCAAGTGCCAAATACACACAAAACATCACATAAATCCTTGACTGTAATTAAAATAAATGCTCCAAATTCTTCTAATTTGGTTCTCAAGTAGCTATTCCTGTCTCTCATCAGTTCCTCAAGCTATACTTTATAATTTGTCATTTTAAAAAAATTTCGAAAACCCTCACTGATGTTTATGTAATCAAATCCTCGATAACCAACGATTATTGTAAAAATTGTTCCCGGGACTAGAATAAAAGTTTCAAAATTCTGTAAAGTGTCTCAGAAGTCTTAATACTCGTACTCTATCAGACCTCATAGTAAATAGTTCTAAAAAATGATTTTTTCAAAACTTCAATACTCATAGCTGCCGTTCTAGAGTTGCCAAGTGCCAAATACACACAAAATATCACATAAATCCTTGACTGTAATTAAAAAAATTGCCCTATTTTCTTCTAATTTGGTTCTCGAGTAGCTATTCCTGTCTCTCATCAGTTCCTCAAGCTATACTTTATAATTTGTCATTTTAAAAAAATTTCAGACAACCCTCACTGATGTTTATGTAATCAAATCCTCGATAACCAACGATTATTGTAAAAATTGTTCCCGGGACTAGAATAAAAGTTTCAAAATTCTGTAAAGTGTCTCAGAAGTCTTAATACTCGTACTCTATCAGACCTCATAGTAAATAGTTCTAAAAAATGATTTTTTCAAAACTTCAATACTCATAGCTGCCGTTCTAGAGTTGCCAAGTGCCAAATACACACAAAATATCACATAAATCCTTGACTGTAATTAAAAAAATTGCCCTATTTTCTTCTAATTTGGTTCTCGAGTAGCTATTCCTGTCTCTCATCAGTTCCTCAAGCTATACTTTATAATTTGTCATTTTAAAAAAATTTCGAAAACCCTCACTGATGTTTATGTAATCAAATCCTCGATAACCAACGATTATTGTAAAAATTGTTCCCGGGACTAGAATAAAAGTTTCAAAATTCTGTAAAGTGTCTCAGAAGTCTTAATACTCTTACTCTATCAGACCTCATAGTAAATAGTTCTAAAAAATGATTTTTTCAATACTTCAATACTCATAGCTGCCGTTCTAGAGTTGCCAAGTGCCAAATACACACAAAATATCACATAAATCCTTGACTGTAATTAAAATAATTGCTCCAAATTCTTCTAATTTGGTTCTCGAGCAGCTATTCCTGTCTCTCATCAGTTCCTCAAGCTATACTTTATAATTTGTCATTTTAAAAAAATTTCGAAAACCCTCACTGATGTTTATGTAATCAAATCCTCGATAACCAACGATTATTGTAAAAATTGTTCCCGGGACTAGAATCAAAGTTTCAAAATTCTGTAAAGTGTCTCAGAAGTCTTAATACTCTTACTCTATCAGACCTCATAGTAAATAGTTCTAAAAAATGATTTTTTCAATACTTCAATACTCATAGCTGCCGTTCTAGAGTTGCCAAGTGCCAAATACACACAAAATATCACATAAATCCTTGACTCTAATTAAACTAAATGCTCCAAATTCTTCTAATTTGGTTCTCGAGCAGCTATTCCTGTCTCTCATCAGTTCCTCAAGCTATACTTTATAATTTGTCATTTTAAAAAAATTTCGAAAACCCTCACTGATGTTTATGTAATCAAATCCTCGATAACCAACGATTATTGTAAAAATTGTTCCCGGGACTAGAATAAAAGTTTCAAAATTCTGTAGAGTGTCTCAGAAGTCTTAATACTCGTACTCTATCAGACCTCATAGTAAATAGTTCTAAAAAATGATTTTTTCAGAACTTCAATACTCATAGCTGCCGTTCTAGAGTTGCCAAGTGCCAAATACACACAAAATATCACATAAATCCTTGACTGTAATTAAATCAAATGCTCCAAATTCTTCTAATTTGGTTCTCGAGTAGCTATTCCTGTCTCTCATCAGTTCCTAAAGCTATACTTTATAATTTGTCATTTTAAAAAAATTTCGAAAACCCTCACTGATGTTTATGTAATCAAATCCTCGATAACCAACGATTATTGTAAAAATTGTTCCCGGGACTAGAATAAAAGTTTCAAAATTCTGTAAAGTGTCTCAGAAGTCTTAATACTCGTACTCTATCAGAGCTCATAGTAAATAGTTCTAAAAAATGATTTTTTCAAAACTTCAATACTCATGGCTGCCGTTCTAGAGTTGCCAAGTGCCAAATACACACAAAATATCACATAAATCCTTGACTCTATTTAAAATAAATGCTCCAAATTCTTCTAATTTGGTTCTCGAGCAGCTATTCCTGTCTCTCATCAGTTCCTCAAGCTATACTTTATAATTTGTCATTTTAAAAAAATTTAGAAAACCCTCACTGATGTTTATGTAATCAAATCCTCGATAACCAACGATTATTGTAAAAATTGTTCCCGGGACTAGAATAAAAGTTTCAAAATTCTGTAAAGTGTCTCAGAAGTCTTAATACTCGTACTCTATCAGACCTCATAGTAAATAGTTCTAAAAAATGATTTTTTCAAAACTTCAATACTCATAGCTGCCGTTCTAGAGTTGCCAAGTGCCAAATACACACAAAATATCACATAAATCCTTGACTGTAATTAAAATAAATGCTCCAAATTCTTCTAATTTGGTTCTCGAGTAGCTATTCCTGTCTCTCATCAGTTCCTCAAGCTATACTTTATAATTTGTCATTTTAAAAAAATTTCAGAAAACCCTCACTGATGTTTATGTAATCAAATCCTCGATAACCAACGATTATTGTAAAAATTGTTCCCGGGACTAGAATAAAAGTTTCAAAATTCTGTAAAGTGTCTCAGAAGTCTTAATACTCGTACTCTATCAGACCTCATAGTAAATAGTTCTAAAAAATGATTTTTTCAAAACTTCAATACTCATAGCTGCCGTTCTAGAGTTGCCAAGTGCCAAATACACACAAAATATCACATAAATCCTTGACTCTAATTAAAATAAATGCTCCAAATTCTTCTAATTTGGTTCTCGAGCCGCTATTCCTGTCTCTCATCAGTTCCTGAAGCTATACTTTATAATTTGTCATTTTAAAAAAATTTCAGACAACCCTCACTGATGTTTATGTAATCAAATCCTCGATAACCAACGATTATTGTAAAAATTGTTCCCGGGACTAGAATAAAAGTTTCAAAATTCTGTAAAGTGTCTCAGAAGTCTTAATACTCGTACTCTATCAGACCTCATAGTAAATAGTTCTAAAAAATGATTTTTTCAAAACTTCAATACTCATAGCTGCCGTTCTAGAGTTGCCAAGTGCCAAATACACACAAAATATCACATAAATCCTTGACTGTAATTAAAATAAATGCTCCAAATTCTTCTAATTTGGTTCTCGAGTAACTATTCCTGTCTCTCATCAGTTCCTAAAGCTATACTTTATAATTTGTCATTTTAAAAAAATTTCGAAAACCCTCACTGATGTTTATGTAATCAAATCCTCGATAACCAACGATTATTGTAAAAATTGTTCCCGGGACTAGAATAAAAGTTTCAAAATTCTGTAAAGTGTCTCAGAAGTCTTAATACTCGTACTCTATCAGACCTCATAGTAAATAGTTCTAAAAAATGATTTTTTCAAAACTTCAATACTCATAGCTGCCGTTCTAGAGTTGCCAAGTGCCAAATACACACAAAATATCACATAAATCCTTGACTGTAATTAAAATAATTGCCCTATATTCTTCTAATTTGGTTCTCAAGTAGCTATTCCTGTCTCTCATCAGTTCCTCAAGCTATACTTTATAATTTGTCATTTTAAAAAAATTTCAGAAAACCCTCACTGATGTTTATGTAATCAAATCCTCGATAACCAACGATTATTGTAAAAATTGTTCCCGGGACTAGAATAAAAGTTTCAAAATTCTGTAAAGTGTCTCAGAAGTCTTAATACTCGTACTCTATCAGACCTCATAGTAAATAGTTCTAAAAAATGATTTTTTCAAAACTTCAATACTCATAGCTGCCGTTCTAGAGTTGCCAAGTGCCAAATACACACAAAACATCACATAAATCCTTGACTGTAATTAAAATAAATGCTCCAAATTCTTCTAATTTGGTTCTCAAGTAGCTATTCCTGTCTCTCATCAGTTCCTCAAGCTATACTTTATAATTTGTCATTTTAAAAAAATTTCAGAAAACCTTCACTGATGTTTATGTAATCAAATCCTCGATAACCAACGATTATTGTAAAAATTGTTCCCGGGACTAGAATAAAAGTTTCAAAATTCTGTAAAGTGTCTCAGAAGTCTTAATACTCGTACTCTATCAGACCTCATAGTAAATAGTTCTAAAAAATGATTTTTTCAAAACTTCAATACTCATAGCTGCCGTTCTAGAGTTGCCAAGTGCCAAATACACACAAAATATCACATAAATCCTTGACTCTAATTAAAATAAATGCTCCAAATTCTTCTAATTTGGTTCTCGAGTAGCTATTCCTGTCTCTCATCAGTTCCTCAAGCTATACTTTATAATTTGTCATTTTAAAAAAATTTCAGAACACCCTCACTGATGTTTATGTAATCAAATCCTCGATAACCAACGATTATTGTAAAAATTGTTCCCGGGACTAGAATAAAAGTTTCAAAATTCTGTAAAGTGTCTCAGAAGTCTTAATACTCGTACTCTATCAGACCTCATAGTAAATAGTTCTAAAAAATGATTTTTTCAAAACTTCAATACTCATAGCTGCCGTTCTAGAGTTGCCAAGTGCCAAATACACACAAAATATCACATAAATCCTTGACTGTAATTAAAATAAATGCTCCAAATTCTTCTAATTTGGTTCTCGAGTAGCTATTCCTGTCTCTCATCAGTTCCTAAAGCTATACTTTATAATTTGTCATTTTAAAAAAATTTCGAAAACCCTCACTGATGTTTATGTAATCAAATCCTCGATAACCAACGATTATTGTAAAAATTGTTCCCGGGACTAGAATAAAAGTTTCAAAATTCTGTAAAGTGTCTCAGAAGTCTTAATACTCGTACTCTATCAGACCTCATAGTAAATAGTTCTAAAAAATGATTTTTTCAAAACTTCAATACTCATAGCTGCCGTTCTAGAGTTGCCAAGTGCCAAATACACACAAAATATCACATAAATTCTTGACTCTAATTAAAATAAATGCTCCAAATTCTTCTAATTTGGTTTTCAAGTAGCTATTCCTGTCTCTCATCAGTTCCTCAAGCTATACTTTATAATTTGTCATTTTAAAAAAATTTGAAAAACCCTCACTGATATTTATGTAATCAAATCCTCGATAACCAACGATTATTGTAAAAATTGTTCCCGGGACTAGAATAAAAGTTTCAAAATTCTGTAAAGTGTCTCAGAAGTCTTAATACTCGTACTCTATCAGACCTCATAGTAAATAGTTCTAAAAAATGATTTTTTCAAAACTTCAATACTCATAGCTGCCGTTCTAGAGTTGCCAAGTGCCAAATACACACATAATATCACATAAATCCTTGACTCTAATTAAAATAAATGCTCCAAATTCTTCTAATTGCGTTCTCGAGTAGCTATTCCTGTCTCTCATCAGTTCCTCAAGCTATACTTTATAATTTGTCATTTTAAAAAAATTTCAGAAAACCCTCACTGATGTTTATGTAATCAAATCCTCGATAACCAACGATTATTGTAAAAATTGTTCCCGGGACTAGAATAAAAGTTTCAAAATTCTGTAAAGTGTCTCAGAAGTCTTAATACTCGTACTCTATCAGACCTCATAGTAAATAGTTCTAAAAAATGATTTTTTCAAAACTTCAATACTCATAGCTGCCGTTCTAGAGTTGCCAAGTGCCAAATACACACAAAATATCACATAAATCCTTGACTGTAATTAAAATAATTGCTCCAAATTCTTCTAATTTGGTTCTCAAGTAGCTATTCCTGTCTCTCATCAGTTCCTCAAGCTATACTTTATAATTTGTCATTTTAAAAAAATTTCAGAAAACCCTCACTGATGTTTATGTAATCAAATCCTCGATAACCAACGATTATTGTAAAAATTGTTCCCGGGACTAGAATAAAAGTTTCAAAATTCTGTAAAGTGTCTCAGAAGTCTTAATACTCGTACTCTATCAGACCTCATAGTAAATAGTTCTAAAAAATGATTTTTTCAAAACTTCAATACTCATAGCTGCCGTTCTAGAGTTGCCAAGTGCCAAATACACACAAAATATCACATAAATCCTTGACTGTAATTAAAAAAATTGCCCTATATTATTCTAATTTGGTTCTCGAGTAGCTATTCCTGTCTCTCATCAGTTCCTCAAGCTATACTTCATTATTTGTCATTTTAAAAAAATTGCGAAAACCCTCACTGATGTTTATGTAATCAAATCCTCGATAACCAACGATTATTGTAAAAATTGTTCCCGGGACTAGAATAAAAGTTTCAAAATTCTGTAAAGTGTCTCAGAAGTCTTAATACTCGTACTCTATCAGAGCTCATAGTAAATAGTTCTAAAAAATGATTTTTTCAAAACTTCAATACTCATAGCTGCCGTTCTAGAGTTGCCAAGTGCCAAATACACACAAAATATCACATAAATCCTTGACTGTAATTAAAAAAATTGCCCTATATTATTCTAATTTGGTTCTCGAGTAGCTATTCCTGTCTCTCATCAGTTCCTCAAGCTATACTTTATAATTTGTCATTTTAAAAAAATTTCGAAAACCCTCACTGATGTTTATGTAATCAAATCCTCGATAACCAACGATTATTGTAAAAATTGTTCCCGGGACTAGAATAAAAGTTTCAAAATTCTGTAAAGTGTCTCAGAAGTCTTAATACTCGTACTCTATCAGACCTCATAGTAAATAGTTATAAAAAATGATTTTTTCAAAACTTCAATACTCATAGCTGCCGTTCTAGAGTTGCCAAGTGCCAAATACACACAAAACATCACATAAATCCTTGACTGTAATTAAAATAAATGCTCCAAATTCTTCTAATTTGGTTCTCAAGTAGCTATTCCTGTCTCTCATCAGTTCCTCAAGCTATACTTTATAATTTGTCATTTTAAAAATATTTCAGAACACCCTCACTGATGTTTATGTAATCAAATCCTCGATAACCAACGATTATTGTAAAAATTGTTCCCGGGACTAGAATAAAAGTTTCAAAATTCTGTAAAGTGTCTCAGAAGTCTTAATACTCGTACTCTATCAGACCTCATAGTAAATAGTTCTAAAAAATGATTTTTTCAAAACTTCAATACTCATAGCTGCCGTTCTAGAGTTGCCAAGTGCCAAATACACACAAAATATCACATAAATCCTTGACTCTAATTAAAATAAATGCTCCAAATTCTTCTAATTTGGTTCTCGAGCAGCTATTCCTGTCTCTCATCAGTTCCTCAAGCTATACTTTATAATTTGTCATTTTAAAAAATTTCAAAAACCCTCACTGATGTTTATGTAATCAAATCCTCGATAACCAACGATTATTGTAAAAATTGTTCCCGGGACTAGAATAAAAGTTTCAAAATTCTGTAAAGTGTCTCAGAAGTCTTAATACTCGTACTCTATCAGACCTCATAGTAAATAGTTCTAAAAAATGATTTTTTCAAAACTTCAATACTCATAGCTGCCGTTCTAGAGTTGCCAAGTGCCAAATACACACAAAACATCACATAAATCCTTGACTGTAATTAAAATAAATGCTCCAAATTCTTCTAATTGCGTTCTCGAGTAGCTATTCCTGTCTCTCATCCGTTCCTAAAGCTATACTTTATAATTTGTCATTTTAAAAAAATTTCAGAAAACCTTCACTGATGTTTATGTAATCAAATCCTCGATAACCAACGATTATTGTAAAAATTGTTTCCGGGACTAGAATAAAAGTTTCAAAATTCTGTAAAGTATCTCAGAAGTCTTAATACTCGTACTCTATCAGACCTCATAGTAAATAGTTCTAAAAAATGATTTTTTCAAAACTTCAATACTCATAGCTGCCGTTCTAGAGTTGCCAAGTGCCAAATACACACAAAATATCACATAAATCCTTGACTGTAATTAAAATAATTGCTCTAAATTCTTCTAATTTGGTTCTAGAGTAGCTATTCCTGTCTCTCATCAGTTCCTCAAGCTATACTTTATAATTTGTCATTTTAAAAAAATTTCAGAAAACCTTCACTGATGTTTATGTAATCAAATCCTCGATAACCAACGATTATTGTAAAAACCTCATAGTAAATAGTTCTAAAAAATGATTTTTTCAAAACTTCAGTACTCATAGCTGCCGTTCTAGAGTGGCCAAGTTTCAAATGCACACAAAATATCAAATAAATCCTTGACTGTAACTAAACTAATTGCTCTAAATTCTTCTAATTTGGTTCTCAAGTAGCTATTCCTGTCTCTCATCAGTTCCTCAAGCTATACTTTATAATTTGTCATTTTAAAAAAATTTCAGAAAACCTTCACTGATGTTTATGTAATCAAATCCTCGATAACCAACGATTATTGTAAAAATTGTTCCCGGGACTAGAATAAAAGTTTCAAAATTCTGTAAAGTCTCTCAGAAGTCTTAATACTCGTACTCTATCAGACCTCATAGTAAATAGTTCTAAAAAATGATTTTTTCAAAACTTCAATACTCATAGCTGCCGTTCTAGAGTTGCCAAGTGCCAAATACACACAAAATATCACATAAATTCTTGACTCTAATTAAAATAAATGCTCCAAATTCTTCTAATTTGGTTCTCGAGTAGCTATTCCTGTCTCTCATCAGTTCCTGAAGCTATACTTTATAATTTGTCATTTTAAAAAAATTTCAGACAACCCTCACTGATGTTTATGTAATCAAATCCTCGATAACCAACGATTATTGTAAAAATTGTTCCCGGGACTAGAATAAAAGTTTCAAAATTCTGTAAAGTGTCTCAGAAGTCTTAATACTCGTACTCTATCAGACCTCATAGTAAATAGTTCTAAAAAATGATTTTTTCAAAACTTCAATACTCATAGCTGCCGTTCTAGAGTTGCCAAGTGCCAAATACACACAAAATATCACATAAATCCTTGACTGTAATTAAAATAATTGCTCCATATTCTTCTAATTTGGTTCTCGAGTAGCTATTCCTGTCTCTCATCAGTTCCTAAAGCTATACTTTATAATTTGTCATTTTAAAAAAATTTCGAAAACCCTCACTGATGTTTATGTAATCAAATCCTCGATAACCAACGATTATTGTAAAAATTGTTCCCGGGACTAGAATAAAAGTTTCAAAATTCTGTAAAGTGTCTCAGAAGTCTTAATACTCGTACTCTATCAGACCTCATAGTAAATAGTTCTAAAAAATGATTTTTTCAAAACTTCAATACTCATAGCTGCCGTTCTAGAGTTGCCAAGTGCCAAATACACACAAAATATCACATAAATCCTTGACTCTAATTAAAATAAATGCTCCAAATTCTTCTAATTTGGTTCTCGAGTAGCTATTCCTGTCTCTCATCAGTTCCTGAAGCTATACTTTATAATTTGTCATTTTAAAAAAATTTCAGACAACCCTCACTGATGTTTATGTAATCAAATCCTCGATAACCAACGATTATTGTAAAAATTGTTCCCGGGACTAGAATAAAAGTTTCAAAATTCTGTAAAGTGTCTCAGAAGTCTTAATACTCGTACTCTATCAGACCTCATAGTAAATAGTTCTAAAAAATGATTTTTTCAAAACTTCAATACTCATAGCTGCCGTTCTAGAGTTGCCAAGTGCCAAATACACACAAAATATCACATAAATCCTTGACTCTAATTAAAATAAATGCTCCAAATTCTTCTAATTTGGTTCTCGAGTAGCTATTCCTGTCTCTCATCAGTTCCTAAAGCTATACTTTATAATTTGTCATTTTAAAAAAATTTCGAAAACCCTCACTGATGTTTATGTAATCAAATCCTCGATAACCAACGATTATTGTAAAAATTGTTCCCGGGACTAGAATAAAAGTTTCAAAATTCTGTAAAGTGTCTCAGAAGTCTTAATACTCGTACTCTATCAGACCTCATAGTAAATAGTTCTAAAAAATGATTTTTTCAAAACTTCAATACTCATAGCTGCCGTTCTAGAGTTGCCAAGTGCCAAATACACACAAAATATCACATAAATCCTTGACTCTAATTAAAATAAATGCTCCAAATTCTTCTAATTTGGTTCTCGAGCAGCTATTCCTGTCTCTCATCAGTTCCTCAAGCTATACTTTATAATTTGTCATTTTAAAAAAATTTCGAAAACCCTCACTGATGTTTATGTAATCAAATCCTCGATAACCAACGATTATTGTAAAAATTGTTCCCGGGACTAGAATAAAAGTTTCAAAATTCTGTAAAGTGTCTCAGAAGTCTTAATACTCGTACTCTATCAGACCTCATAGTAAATAGTTCTAAAAAATGATTTTTTCAAAACTTCAATACTCATAGCTGCCGTTCTAGAGTTGCCAAGTGCCAAATACACACAAAATATCACATAAATCCTTGACTCTAATTAAAATAAATGCTCCAAATTCTTCTAATTTGGTTCTCGAGTAGCTATTCCTGTCTCTCATCAGTTCCTAAAGCTATACTTTATAATTTGTCATTTTAAAAAAATTTCGAAAACCCTCACTGATGTTTATGTAATCAAATCCTCGATAACCAACGATTATTGTAAAAATTGTTCCCGGGACTAGAATAAAAGTTTCAAAATTCTGTAAAGTGTCTCAGAAGTCTTAATACTCTTACTCTATCAGACCTCATAGTAAATAGTTCTAAAAAATGATTTTTTCAATACTTCAATACTCATAGCTGCCGTTCTAGAGTTGCCAAGTGCCAAATACACACAAAATATCACATAAATCCTTGACTCTAATTAAACTAAATGCTCCAAATTCTTCTAATTTGGTTCTCGAGCAGCTATTCCTGTCTCTCATCAGTTCCTCAAGCTATACTTTATAATTTGTCATTTTAAAAAAATTTCGAAAACCCTCACTGATGTTTATGTAATCAAATCCTCGATAACCAACGATTATTGTAAAAATTGTTCCCGGGACTAGAATCAAAGTTTCAAAATTCTGTAAAGTGTCTCAGAAGTCTTAATACTCTTACTCTATCAGACCTCATAGTAAATAGTTCTAAAAAATGATTTTTTCAATACTTCAATACTCATAGCTGCCGTTCTAGAGTTGCCAAGTGCCAAATACACACAAAATATCACATAAATCCTTGACTCTAATTAAACTAAATGCTCCAAATTCTTCTAATTTGGTTCTCGAGCAGCTATTCCTGTCTCTCATCAGTTCCTCAAGCTATACTTTATAATTTGTCATTTTAAAAAAATTTCGAAAACCCTCACTGATGTTTATGTAATCAAATCCTCGATAACCAACGATTATTGTAAAAATTGTTCCCGGGACTAGAATAAAAGTTTCAAAATTCTGTAAAGTGTCTCAGAAGTCTTAATACTCGTACTCTATCAGACCTCATAGTAAATAGTTCTAAAAAATGATTTTTTCAAAACTTCAATACTCATAGCTGCCGTTCTAGAGTTGCCAACTGCCAAATACACACAAAATATCACATAAATCCCTGACTCTAATTAAAATAAATGCCCTATATTATTCTAATTTGGTTCTCGAGTAGCTATTCCTGTCTCTCATCAGTTCCTCAACCTTTACTTTATAATTTGTCATTTTAAAAAAATTTCGAAAACCCTCACTGATGTTTATGTAATCAAATCCTCGATAACCAACGATTATTGTAAAAATTGTTCCCGGGACTAGAATAAAAGTTTCAAAATTCTGTAGAGTGTCTCAGAAGTCTTAATACTCGTACTCTATCAGACCTAATAGCAAATAGTTCAAAAAAATGATTTTTACAAAACTTCAATACTCATAGCTGCCGTTCTAGAGTTGCCAAATTGCAAATACAGACATAATATCACATAAATCCTTGACTGTAACTAAACTAATTGCTCCAAATTCTTCTAATTTGGTTCTCGAGTAGCTATTCCTGTCTCTCATCAGTTCCTAAAGCTATACTTTATAATTTGTCATTTTAAAAAAATTTCGAAAACCCTCACTGATGTTTATGTAATCAAATCCTCGATAACCAACGATTATTGTAAAAATTGTTCCCGGGACTAGAATCAAAGTTTCAAAATTCTGTAGAGTGTCTCAGAAGTCTTAATATTCGTACTCTATCAGACCTCATAGTAAATAGTTCTAAAAAATGATTTTTTCAAAACTTCAATACTCATGGCTGCCGTTCTAGAGTTGCCAAGTGCCAAATACACACAAAATATCACATAAATCCCTGACTCTAATTAAAATAAATGCCCTATATTATTCTAATTTGGTTCTCGAGTAGCTATTCCTGTCTCTCATCAGTTCCTCAAGCTATACTTTATAATTTGTCATTTTAAAAAAATTTCGAAAACCCTCACTGATGTTTATGTAATCAAATCCTCGATAACCAACGATTATTGTAAAAATTGTTCCCGGGACTAGAATAAAAGTTTCAAAATTCTGTAAAGTGTCTCAGAAGTCTTAATACTCGTACTCTATCAGACCTCATAGTAAATAGTTCTAAAAAATGATTTTTTCAATACTTCAATACTCATAGCTGCCGTTCTAGAGTTGCCAAGTGCCAAATACACACAAAATATCACATAAATCCTTGACTCTAATTAAACTAAATGCTCCAAATTCTTCTAATTTGGTTCTCGAGCAGCTATTCCTGTCTCTCATCAGTTCCTCAAGCTATACTTTATAATTTGTCATTTTAAAAAAATTTCGAAAACCCTCACTGATGTTTATGTAATCAAATCCTCGATAACCAACGATTATTGTAAAAATTGTTCCCGGGACTAGAATAAAAGTTTCAAAATTCTGTAAAGTGTCTCAGAAGTCTTAATACTCGTACTCTATCAGACCTCATAGTAAATAGTTCTAAAAAATGATTTTTTCAAAACTTCAATACTCATAGCTGCCGTTCTAGAGTTGCCAAGTGCCAAATACACACAAAATATCACATAAATCCTTGACTGTAATTAAAAAAATTGCCCTATATTATTCTAATTTGGTTCTCGAGTAGCTATTCCTGTCTCTCATCAGTTCCTCAAGCTATACTTCATTATTTGTCATTTTAAAAAAATTTCGAAAACCCTCACTGATGTTTATGTAATCAAATCCTCGATAACCAACGATTATTGTAAAAATTGTTCCCGGGACTAGAATAAAAGTTTCAAAATTCTGTAAAGTGTCTCAGAAGTCTTAATACTCGTACTCTATCAGACCTCATAGTAAATAGTTCTAAAAAATGATTTTTTCAAAACTTCAATACTCATGGCTGCCGTTCTAGAGTTGCCAAGTGCCAAATACACACAAAATATCACATAAATCCTTGACTCTAATTAAAATAAATGCTCCAAATTCTTCTAATTTGGTTCTCGAGCAGCTATTCCTGTCTCTCATCAGTTCCTCAAGCTATACTTTATAATTTGTCATTTTAAAAAAATTTCGAAAACCCTCACTGATGTTTATGTAATCAAATCCTCGATAACCAACGATTATTGTAAAAATTGTTCCCGGGACTAGAATAAAAGTTTCAAAATTCTGTAAAGTGTCTCAGAAGTCTTAATACTCGTACTCTATCAGACCTCATAGTAAATAGTTCTAAAAAATGATTTTTTCAAAACTTCAATACTCATAGCTGCCGTTCTAGAGTTGCCAAGTGCCAAATACACACAAAATATCACATAAATCCTTGACTCTAATTAAAATAAATGCTCCAAATTCTTCTAATTTGGTTCTCGAGTAGCTATTCCTGTCTCTCATCAGTTCCTAAAGCTATACTTTATAATTTGTCATTTTAAAAAAATTTCGAAAACCCTCACTGATGTTTATGTAATCAAATCCTCGATAACCAACGATTATTGTAAAAATTGTTCCCGGGACTAGAATAAAAGTTTCAAAATTCTGTAAAGTGTCTCAGAAGTCTTAATACTCGTACTCTATCAGACCTCATAGTAAATAGTTCTAAAAAATGATTTTTTCAAAACTTCAATACTCATAGCTGCCGTTCTAGAGTTGCCAAGTGCCAAATACACACAAAATATCACATAAATCCTTGACTGTAATTAAAAAAATTGCGACAAATTCTTCTAATTTGGTTCTCGAGTAGCTATTCCTGTCTCTCATCAGTTCCTAAAGCTATACTTTATAATTTGTCATTTTAAAAAAATTTCGAAAACCCTCACTGATGTTTATGTAATCAAATCCTCGATAACCAACGATTATTGTAAAAATTGTTCCCGGGACTAGAATAAAAGTTTCAAAATTCTGTAAAGTGTCTCAGAAGTCTTAATACTCGTACTCTATCAGACCTCATAGTAAATAGTTCTAAAAAATGATTTTTTCAATACTTCAATACTCATAGCTGCCGTTCTAGAGTTGCCAAGTGCCAAATACACACAAAATATCACATAAATCCTTGACTCTAATTAAACTAAATGCTCCAAATTCTTCTAATTTGGTTCTCGAGTAGCTATTCCTGTCTCTCATCAGTTCCTCAAGCTATACTTTATAATTTGTCATTTTAAAAAAATTTCGAAAACCCTCACTGATGTTTATGTAATCAAATCCTCGATAACCAACGATTATTGTAAAAATTGTTCCCGGGACTAGAATAAAAGTTTCAAAATTCTGTAAAGTGTCTCAGAAGTCTTAATACTCGTACTCTATCAGACCTCATAGTAAATAGTTCTAAAAAATGATTTTTTCAAAACTTCAATACTCATGGCTGCCGTTCTAGAGTTGCCAAGTGCCAAATACACACAAAATATCACATAAATCCTTGACTCTAATTAAAATAAATGCTCCAAATTCTTCTAATTTGGTTCTCGAGTAGCTATTCCTGTCTCTCATCAGTTCCTAAAGCTATACTTTATAATTTGTCATTTTAAAAAAATTTCGAAAACCCTCACTGATGTTTATGTAATCAAATCCTCGATAACCAACGATTATTGTAAAAATTGTTCCCGGGACTAGAATAAAAGTTTCAAAATTCTGTAAAGTGTCTCAGAAGTCTTAATACTCGTACTCTATCAGACCTCATAGTAAATAGTTCTAAAAAATGATTTTTTCAAAACTTCAATACTCATAGCTGCCGTTCTAGAGTTGCCAACTGCCAAATACACACAAAATATCACATAAATCCCTGACTCTAATTAAAATAAATGCCCTATATTATTCTAATTTGGTTTTCGAGCAGCTATTCCTGTCTCTCATCAGTTCCTAAAGCTATACTTTATAATTTGTCATTTTATAAAAATTTCGAAAATCCTCACTGATGTTTATGTAATCAAATCCTCGATAACCAACGATTATTGTAAAAATTGTTCCCGGGACTAGAATCAAAGTTTCAAAATTCTGTAAAGTGTCTCAGAAGTCTTAATACTCTTACTCTATCAGACCTCATAGTAAATAGTTCTAAAAAATGATTTTTTCAATACTTCAATACTCATAGCTGCCGTTCTAGAGTTGCCAAGTGCCAAATACACACAAAATATCACATAAATCCTTGACTCTAATTAAACTAAATGCTCCAAATTCTTCTAATTTGGTTCTCGAGCAGCTATTCCTGTCTCTCATCAGTTCCTCAAGCTATACTTTATAATTTGTCATTTTAAAAAAATTTCGAAAACCCTCACTGATGTTTATGTAATCAAATCCTCGATAACCAACGATTATTGTAAAAATTGTTCCCGGGACTAGAATAAAAGTTTCAAAATTCTGTAAAGTGTCTCAGAAGTCTTAATACTCGTACTCTATCAGACCTCATAGTAAATAGTTCTAAAAAATGATTTTTTCAAAACTTCAATACTCATAGCTGCCGTTCTAGAGTTGCCAAGTGCCAAATACACACAAAATATCACATAAATCCTTGACTCTAATTAAAATAAATGCTCCAAATTCTTCTAATTTGGTTCTCGAGTAGCTATTCCTGTCTCTCATCAGTTCCTAAAGCTATACTTTATAATTTGTCATTTTAAAAAAATTTCGAAAACCCTCACTGATGTTTATGTAATCAAATCCTCGATAACCAACGATTATTGTAAAAATTGTTCCCGGGACTAGAATCAAAGTTTCAAAATTCTGTAAAGTGTCTCAGAAGTCTTAATACTCTTACTCTATCAGACCTCATAGTAAATAGTTCTAAAAAATGATTTTTTCAATACTTCAATACTCATAGCTGCCGTTCTAGAGTTGCCAAGTGCCAAATACACACAAAATATCACATAAATCCTTGACTCTAATTAAACTAAATGCTCCAAATTCTTCTAATTTGGTTCTCGAGCAGCTATTCCTGTCTCTCATCAGTTCCTCAAGCTATACTTTATAATTTGTCATTTTAAAAAAATTTCGAAAACCCTCACTGATGTTTATGTAATCAAATCCTCGATAACCAACGATTATTGTAAAAATTGTTCCCGGGACTAGAATAAAAGTTTCAAAATTCTGTAAAGTGTCTCAGAAGTCTTAATACTCGTACTCTATCAGACCTCATAGTAAATAGTTCTAAAAAATGATTTTTTCAAAACTTCAATACTCATAGCTGCCGTTCTAGAGTTGCCAAGTGCCAAATACACACAAAATATCACATAAATCCTTGACTCTAATTAAAATAAATGCTCCAAATTCTTCTAATTTGGTTCTCGAGTAGCTATTCCTGTCTCTCATCAGTTCCTAAAGCTATACTTTATAATTTGTCATTTTAAAAAAATTTCGAAAACCCTCACTGATGTTTATGTAATCAAATCCTCGATAACCAACGATTATTGTAAAAATTGTTCCCGGGACTAGAATAAAAGTTTCAAAATTCTGTAAAGTGTCTCAGAAGTCTTAATACTCGTACTCTATCAGACCTCATAGTAAATAGTTCTAAAAAATGATTTTTTCAAAACTTCAATACTCATAGCTGCCGTTCTAGAGTTGCCAAGTGCCAAATACACACAAAATATCACATAAATCCTTGACTCTAATTAAAATAAATGCTCCAATTTCTTCTAATTTGGTTCTCGAGTAGCTATTCCTGTCTCTCATCAGTTCCTAAAGCTATACTTTATAATTTGTCATTTTAAAAAAATTTCGAAAACCCTCACTGATGTTTATGTAATCAAATCCTCGATAACCAACGATTATTGTAAAAATTGTTCCCGGGACTAGAATAAAAGTTTCAAAATTCTGTAAAGTGTCTCAGAAGTCTTAATACTCGTACTCTATCAGACCTCATAGTAAATAGTTCTAAAAAATGATTTTTTCAAAACTTCAATACTCATAGCTGCCGTTCTAGAGTTGCCAAGTGCCAAATACACACAAAATATCACATAAATCCTTGACTGTAATTAAAAAAATTGCCCTATATTATTCTAATTTGGTTCTCGAGTAGCTATTCCTGTCTCTCATCAGTTCCTCAAGCTATACTTCATTATTTGTCATTTTAAAAAAATTGCGAAAACCCTCACTGATGTTTATGTAATCAAATCCTCGATAACCAACGATTATTGTAAAAATTGTTCCCGGGACTAGAATAAAAGTTTCAAAATTCTGTAAAGTGTCTCAGAAGTCTTAATACTCGTACTCTATCAGAGCTCATAGTAAATAGTTCTAAAAAATGATTTTTTCAAAACTTCAATACTCATGGCTGCCGTTCTAGAGTTGCCAAGTGCCAAATACACACAAAATATCACATAAATCCCTGACTCTAATTAAAATAAATGCCCTATATTATTCTAATTTGGTTCTCGAGTAGCTATTCCTGTCTCTCATCAGTTCCTCAAGCTATACTTTATAATTTGTCATTTTAAAAAAATTTCGAAAACCCTCACTGATGTTTATGTAATCAAATCCTCGATAACCAACGATTATTGTAAAAATTGTTCCCGGGACTAGAATAAAAGTTTCAAAATTCTGTAGAGTGTCTCAGAAGTCTTAAAATTCTTCTAATTTGGTTCTCGAGTAGCTATTCCTGTCTCTCATCAGTTCCTAAAGCTATACTTTATAATTTGTCATTTTAAAAAAATTTCGAAAACCCTCACTGATGTTTATGTAATCAAATCCTCGATAACCAACGATTATTGTAAAAATTGTTCCCGGGACTAGAATAAAAGTTTCAAAATTCTGTAGAGTGTCTCAGAAGTCTTAATACTCGTACTCTATCAGACCTCATAGTAAATAGTTCTAAAAAATGATTTTTTCAAAACTTCAATACTCATGGCTGCCGTTCTAGAGTTGCCAAGTGCCAAATACACACAAAATATCACATAAATCCTTGACTCTAATTAAAATAAATGCTCCAAATTCTTCTAATTTGGTTCTCGAGTAGCTATTCCTGTCTCTCATCAGTTCCTAAAGCTATACTTTATAATTTGTCATTTTAAAAAAATTTCGAAAACCCTCACTGATGTTTATGTAATCAAATCCTCGATAACCAACGATTATTGTAAAAATTGTTCCCGGGACTAGAATAAAAGTTTCAAAATTCTGTAAAGTGTCTCAGAAGTCTTAATACTCGTACTCTATCAGACCTCATAGTAAATAGTTCTAAAAAATGATTTTTTCAAAACTTCAATACTCATAGCTGCCGTTCTAGAGTTGCCAAGTGCCAAATACACACAAAATATCACATAAATCCTTGACTCTAATTAAAATAAATGCTCCAAATTCTTCTAATTTGGTTCTCGAGTAGCTATTCCTGTCTCTCATCAGTTCCTAAAGCTATACTTTATAATTTGTCATTTTAAAAAAATTTCGAAAACCCTCACTGATGTTTATGTAATCAAATCCTCGATAACCAACGATTATTGTAAAAATTGTTCCCGGGACTAGAATAAAAGTTTCAAAATTCTGTAAAGTGTCTCAGAAGTCTTAATACTCGTACTCTATCAGACCTCATAGTAAATAGTTCTAAAAAATGATTTTTTCAAAACTTCAATACTCATAGCTGCCGTTCTAGAGTTGCCAAGTGCCAAATACACACAAAATATCACATAAATCCTTGACTCTAATTAAAATAAATGCTCCAAATTCTTCTAATTTGGTTCTCGAGTAGCTATTCCTGTCTCTCATCAGTTCCTAAAGCTATACTTTATAATTTGTCATTTTAAAAAAATTTCGAAAACCCTCACTGATGTTTATGTAATCAAATCCTCGATAACCAACGATTATTGTAAAAATTGTTCCCGGGACTAGAATAAAAGTTTCAAAATTCTGTAAAGTGTCTCAGAAGTCTTAATACTCGTACTCTATCAGACCTCATAGTAAATAGTTCTAAAAAATGATTTTTTCAAAACTTCAATACTCATAGCTGCCGTTCTAGAGTTGCCAAGTGCCAAATACACACAAAATATCACATAAATCCTTGACTCTAATTAAAATAAATGCTCCAAATTCTTCTAATTTGGTTCTCGAGTAGCTATTCCTGTCTCTCATCAGTTCCTAAAGCTATACTTTATAATTTGTCATTTTAAAAAAATTTCGAAAACCCTCACTGATGTTTATGTAATCAAATCCTCGATAACCAACGATTATTGTAAAAATTGTTCCCGGGACTAGAATAAAAGTTTCAAAATTCTGTAAAGTGTCTCAGAAGTCTTAATACTCGTACTCTATCAGACCTCATAGTAAATAGTTCTAAAAAATGATTTTTTCAAAACTTCAATACTCATAGCTGCCGTTCTAGAGTTGCCAAGTGCCAAATACACACAAAATATCACATAAATCCTTGACTCTAATTAAAATAAATGCTCCAAATTCTTCTAATTTGGTTCTCGAGTAGCTATTCCTGTCTCTCATCAGTTCCTAAAGCTATACTTTATAATTTGTCATTTTAAAAAAATTTCGAAAACCCTCACTGATGTTTATGTAATCAAATCCTCGATAACCAACGATTATTGTAAAAATTGTTCCCGGGACTAGAATAAAAGTTTCAAAATTCTGTAAAGTGTCTCAGAAGTCTTAATACTCGTACTCTATCAGACCTCATAGTAAATAGTTCTAAAAAATGATTTTTTCAAAACTTCAATACTCATAGCTGCCGTTCTAGAGTTGCCAACTGCCAAATACACACAAAATATCACATAAATCCCTGACTCTAATTAAAATAAATGCCCTATATTATTCTAATTTGGTTTTCGAGCAGCTATTCCTGTCTCTCATCAGTTCCTAAAGCTATACTTTATAATTTGTCATTTTATAAAAATTTCGAAAACCCTCACTGATGTTTATGTAATCAAATCCTCGATAACCAACGATTATTGTAAAAATTGTTCCCGGGACTAGAATAAAAGTTTCAAAATTCTGTAAAGTGTCTCAGAAGTCTTAATACTCGTACTCTATCAGACCTCATAGTAAATAGTTCTAAAAAATGATTTTTTCAAAACTTCAATACTCATAGCTGCCGTTCTAGAGTTGCCAAGTGCCAAATACACACAAAATATCACATAAATCCTTGACTCTAATTAAAATAAATGCTCCAAATTCTTCTAATTTGGTTCTCGAGTAGCTATTCCTGTCTCTCATCAGTTCCTAAAGCTATACTTTATAATTTGTCATTTTAAAAAAATTTCGAAAACCCTCACTGATGTTTATGTAATCAAATCCTCGATAACCAACGATTATTGTAAAAATTGTTCCCGGGACTAGAATAAAAGTTTCAAAATTCTGTAAAGTGTCTCAGAAGTCTTAATACTCGTACTCTATCAGACCTCATAGTAAATAGTTCTAAAAAATGATTTTTTCAAAACTTCAATACTCATAGCTGCCGTTCTAGAGTTGCCAAGTGCCAAATACACACAAAATATCACATAAATCCTTGACTCTAATTAAAATAAATGCTCCAAATTCTTCTAATTTGGTTCTCGAGTAGCTATTCCTGTCTCTCATCAGTTCCTCAAGCTATACTTTATAATTTGTCATTTTAAAAAAATTTCGAAAACCCTCACTGATGTTTATGTAATCAAATCCTCGATAACCAACGATTATTGTAAAAATTGTTCCCGGGACTAGAATAAAAGTTTCAAAATTCTGTAAAGTGTCTCAGAAGTCTTAATACTCGTACTCTATCAGACCTCATAGTAAATAGTTCTAAAAAATGATTTTTTCAAAACTTCAATACTCATAGCTGCCGTTCTAGAGTTGCCAAGTGCCAAATACACACAAAATATCACATAAATCCTTGACTCTAATTAAAATAAATGCTCCAAATTCTTCTAATTTGGTTCTCGAGTAGCTATTCCTGTCTCTCATCAGTTCCTAAAGCTATACTTTATAATTTGTCATTTTAAAAAAATTTCGAAAACCCTCACTGATGTTTATGTAATCAAATCCTCGATAACCAACGATTATTGTAAAAATTGTTCCCGGGACTAGAATAAAAGTTTCAAAATTCTGTAAAGTGTCTCAGAAGTCTTAATACTCGTACTCTATCAGACCTCATAGTAAATAGTTCTAAAAAATGATTTTTTCAAAACTTCAATACTCATAGCTGCCGTTCTAGAGTTGCCAAGTGCCAAATACACACAAAATATCACATAAATCCTTGACTCTAATTAAAATAAATGCTCCAAATTCTTCTAATTTGGTTCTCGAGTAGCTATTCCTGTCTCTCATCAGTTCCTAAAGCTATACTTTATAATTTGTCATTTTAAAAAAATTTCGAAAACCCTCACTGATGTTTATGTAATCAAATCCTCGATAACCAACGATTATTGTAAAAATTGTTCCCGGGACTAGAATAAAAGTTTCAAAATTCTGTAAAGTGTCTCAGAAGTCTTAATACTCGTACTCTATCAGACCTCATAGTAAATAGTTCTAAAAAATGATTTTTTCAAAACTTCAATACTCATAGCTGCCGTTCTAGAGTTGCCAAGTGCCAAATACACACAAAATATCACATAAATCCTTGACTCTAATTAAAATAAATGCTCCAAATTCTTCTAATTTGGTTCTCGAGTAGCTATTCCTGTCTCTCATCAGTTCCTCAAGCTATACTTTATAATTTGTCATTTTAAAAAAATTTCGAAAACCCTCACTGATGTTTATGTAATCAAATCCTCGATAACCAACGATTATTGTAAAAATTGTTCCCGGGACTAGAATAAAAGTTTCAAAATTCTGTAAAGTGTCTCAGAAGTCTTAATACTCGTACTCTATCAGACCTCATAGTAAATAGTTCTAAAAAATGATTTTTTCAAAACTTCAATACTCATAGCTGCCGTTCTAGAGTTGCCAAGTGCCAAATACACACAAAATATCACATAAATCCTTGACTCTAATTAAAATAAATGCTCCAAATTCTTCTAATTTGGTTCTCGAGTAGCTATTCCTGTCTCTCATCAGTTCCTAAAGCTATACTTTATAATTTGTCATTTTAAAAAAATTTCGAAAACCCTCACTGATGTTTATGTAATCAAATCCTCGATAACCAACGATTATTGTAAAAATTGTTCCCGGGACTAGAATAAAAGTTTCAAAATTCTGTAAAGTGTCTCAGAAGTCTTAATACTCGTACTCTATCAGACCTCATAGTAAATAGTTCTAAAAAATGATTTTTTCAAAACTTCAATACTCATAGCTGCCGTTCTAGAGTTGCCAAGTGCCAAATACACACAAAATATCACATAAATCCTTGACTCTAATTAAAATAAATGCTCCAAATTCTTCTAATTTGGTTCTCGAGTAGCTATTCCTGTCTCTCATCAGTTCCTAAAGCTATACTTTATAATTTGTCATTTTAAAAAAATTTCGAAAACCCTCACTGATGTTTATGTAATCAAATCCTCGATAACCAACGATTATTGTAAAAATTGTTCCCGGGACTAGAATCAAAGTTTCAAAATTCTGTAAAGTGTCTCAGAAGTCTTAATACTCTTACTCTATCAGACCTCATAGTAAATAGTTCTAAAAAATGATTTTTTCAATACTTCAATACTCATAGCTGCCGTTCTAGAGTTGCCAAGTGCCAAATACACACAAAATATCACATAAATCCTTGACTCTAATTAAACTAAATGCTCCAAATTCTTCTAATTTGGTTCTCGAGCAGCTATTCCTGTCTCTCATCAGTTCCTCAAGCTATACTTTATAATTTGTCATTTTAAAAAAATTTCGAAAACCCTCACTGATGTTTATGTAATCAAATCCTCGATAACCAACGATTATTGTAAAAATTGTTCCCGGGACTAGAATAAAAGTTTCAAAATTCTGTAAAGTGTCTCAGAAGTCTTAATACTCGTACTCTATCAGACCTCATAGTAAATAGTTCTAAAAAATGATTTTTTCAAAACTTCAATACTCATAGCTGCCGTTCTAGAGTTGCCAAGTGCCAAATACACACAAAATATCACATAAATCCTTGACTCTATTTAAAATAAATGCTCCAAATTCTTCTAATTTGGTTCTCGAGTAGCTATTCCTGTCTCTCATCAGTTCCTAAAGCTATACTTTATAATTTGTCATTTTAAAAAATTTCGAAAACCCTCACTGATGTTTATGTAATCAAATCCTCGATAACCAACGATTATTGTAAAAATTGTTCCCGGGACTAGAATAAAAGTTTCAAAATTCTGTAAAGTGTCTCAGAAGTCTTAATACTCGTACTCTATCAGACCTCATAGTAAATAGTTCTAAAAAATGATTTTTTCAAAACTTCAATACTCATAGCTGCCGTTCTAGAGTTGCCAAGTGCCAAATACACACAAAATATCACATAAATCCTTGACTCTAATTAAAATAAATGCTCCAAATTCTTCTAATTTGGTTCTCGAGTAGCTATTCCTGTCTCTCATCAGTTCCTAAAGCTATACTTTATAATTTGTCATTTTAAAAAAATTTCGAAAACCCTCACTGATGTTTATGTAATCAAATCCTCGATAACCAACGATTATTGTAAAAATTGTTCCCGGGACTAGAATCAAAGTTTCAAAATTCTGTAAAGTGTCTCAGAAGTCTTAATACTCTTACTCTATCAGACCTCATAGTAAATAGTTCTAAAAAATGATTTTTTCAATACTTCAATACTCATAGCTGCCGTTCTAGAGTTGCCAAGTGCCAAATACACACAAAATATCACATAAATCCTTGACTCTAATTAAACTAAATGCTCCAAATTCTTCTAATTTGGTTCTCGAGCAGCTATTCCTGTCTCTCATCAGTTCCTCAAGCTATACTTTATAATTTGTCATTTTAAAAAAATTTCGAAAACCCTCACTGATGTTTATGTAATCAAATCCTCGATAACCAACGATTATTGTAAAAATTGTTCCCGGGACTAGAATAAAAGTTTCAAAATTCTGTAAAGTGTCTCAGAAGTCTTAATACTCGTACTCTATCAGACCTCATAGTAAATAGTTCTAAAAAATGATTTTTTCAAAACTTCAATACTCATAGCTGCCGTTCTAGAGTTGCCAAGTGCCAAATACACACAAAATATCACATAAATCCTTGACTCTATTTAAAATAAATGCTCCAAATTCTTCTAATTTGGTTCTCGAGTAGCTATTCCTGTCTCTCATCAGTTCCTAAAGCTATACTTTATAATTTGTCATTTTAAAAAAATTTCGAAAACCCTCACTGATGTTTATGTAATCAAATCCTCGATAACCAACGATTATTGTAAAAATTGTTCCCGGGACTAGAATAAAAGTTTCAAAATTCTGTAAAGTGTCTCAGAAGTCTTAATACTCTTACTCTATCAGACCTCATAGTAAATAGTTCTAAAAAATGATTTTTTCAATACTTCAATACTCATAGCTGCCGTTCTAGAGTTGCCAAGTGCCAAATACACACAAAATATCACATAAATCCTTGACTCTAATTAAACTAAATGCTCCAAATTCTTCTAATTTGGTTCTCGAGCAGCTATTCCTGTCTCTCATCAGTTCCTCAAGCTATACTTTATAATTTGTCATTTTAAAAAAATTTCGAAAACCCTCACTGATGTTTATGTAATCAAATCCTCGATAACCAACGATTATTGTAAAAATTGTTCCCGGGACTAGAATAAAAGTTTCAAAATTCTGTAAAGTGTCTCAGAAGTCTTAATACTCGTACTCTATCAGACCTCATAGTAAATAGTTCTAAAAAATGATTTTTTCAAAACTTCAATACTCATAGCTGCCGTTCTAGAGTTGCCAAGTGCCAAATACACACAAAATATCACATAAATCCCTGACTCTAATTAAAATAAATGCCCTATATTATTCTAATTTGGTTTTCGAGCAGCTATTCCTGTCTCTCATCAGTTCCTAAAGCTATACTTTATAATTTGTCATTTTATAAAAATTTCGAAAACCCTCACTGATGTTTATGTAATCAAATCCTCGATAACCAACGATTATTGTAAAAATTGTTCCCGGGACTAGAATCAAAGTTTCAAAATTCTGTAAAGTGTCTCAGAAGTCTTAATACTCTTACTCTATCAGACCTCATAGTAAATAGTTCTAAAAAATGATTTTTTCAATACTTCAATACTCATAGCTGCCGTTCTAGAGTTGCCAAGTGC